>OX377206.1:8637298-9003317 GCA_947396885.1 Heligmosomoides polygyrus polygyrus | reverse complement strand
CTCCGTCACGCCTATCGGCGTGCCTCGCACTTGCGCGCTTCGCGCGATGTTGCAGTATCTCTAAGCTAAGGACAATGACATCAAGCTAGCTGGTCTACTTGTACAGGTTTTTCCCTACCTAGGAGTAGAAAAGGCTCTCAGTACGTGCAGTATATAGTAAGATAGGGCGATCTATTGGTTCCACGCTACTGGTTCTCCTTAGTGAAACGTTCCCCCATTACTGGTACTGGTTCCCCTCAATGATCCCCCTTAGCTGACGACGTCTTCGGCACGTCTTCTGAATCCCCAGGCATATTGGACGATGCCTTCGACACGTCACCTGAATCCCCAAACACGTTGAGCGACGTCTTTGAAACGTCATGCGACGTACTGCGCACGTCTTCTGAATCCCTGGCACGAAGAAGACGCTCGGGTATTTTCTGCTTTTTGCTCCCCATAATTTGATCAGTATCAATTGACGGCGATCGAAGTTCTGAAAACGAACTTCGACCTCGCCAACACTCCCAAAAACTTCGCCCACACTTCCCCTAGGAGGAGGGGGGGGTGGATTAATTAGCGTGCTGATCACGAATCTAACATCCTTCTTTAAAATTTCAGACGATTATGGTAGGGTACGGTAGGTAACGGTGACAAAGGCTGTCGATGTCATCATCACCGATTCTCCCCAGTGCTAAGGGGGCTATTTGGGGTGATAAACACGAATCCTGCAGCAATTTCTCGTATTACGCTGCAGCACGGTAGCTACTGATCAGGATCGCCATAGCATATTGGACGACAAACTCCTCGAGATAGAAACAGAATCCGTCGAAGACGCCAGGAGACGCGAGCCTAACATCAGAAACGATCAAAAACAAAAGAAGACACTCACGCTCGAACTTCTAACCATTTCACTCGGATTTTCTCAACAGTTTGATTTCTTCGGAGCGATTTCGCTGATAAAATGACTCAGCCTCTGACTGAAACGAATCATCGAGCCGTTGTCTCACCCCCCCCCCCCTTCATCAGCAATATCACGATGCCTCCTTCCGCTGTTCACCTGATCGCAGCGTAATCAGTGATGTCAATCAAAAGCGAAACACCCAAAAAGCAAGTCAAACTCCTCGAAATAGAAAACGAAATCGTCGAAGACGTCAGAGAGCGCCACCGCGCTTTGATTAGGAGAAAATGAATCCGTCGGCAAAGTCAGAGAGCGCCACTGCGCTTCGATTAGGTCCCGCCTAGATTCAAAACACCCGCGTAATTTTAAATTCAAAACGTCAAGTCAATAATTCTTGAGAAAAAGCACTGAAGGGAAGTAGAGTGCAGTGTCTGCACCCTCCTGCTTAGAGATCGCTCACTCCAGAGGTAGAGTAGAGCTACGAAAAAAACTTCGCCCACACTTCGCCTAGGGGGGGGGGGGGTGGTTAATTAGCGTGCTGATCACGAATCTAACATCCTTCTTTGAAATTTCAGCCGATTATGGTAGGGTACGGTAGGTAACGGTGACTAAGGCTGTCGATGTCATCGTCACCGATTTTCCCTCACACTTCCCTCACACTCCTGCAGATATCGCTGATGAAGGGGGGGGGGGGGGGGGGGGGGGGGGGGGGGGGTGTGAGACAACGGCTCGATGAAGGAGGCATCTTGATATCTGCCGATATCAAGATGCCTCCTTCCGCTGTTCACCTGATCGCAGCGTAATCAGTGATGCCAATCAAAAGCGAAACACCCAAAAAGCAAGTCAAACTCCTCGAAATAGAAAACGAAATCGTCGAAGACGTCAGAAGACGCGAGCCGAACATCAGAAACGATCAAAAACAACAGAAGACACTCACGCTCGAACTTCTAACCATTTCACCCGGACTTTTTCAACAGTTTGATTTCTTCGGAGCGATTTTGCTGATAAAGTGACTCAGCCTCTGACTGAAACGAATCATCCAGCCGTTGTCTCACCCCCCCCCCCCCCTTCATCAGCGATATCAGGATGCCTCCCTTCAGCTGTTCAACGGATCGCAGCGTAATCAATGAGGCTAATCAAAAGCGAAACACCGAAAAAGCAAGTCAAAACTCCTCGAAATAGAAAATGAATCCGTCGAAGACGTCAGAGAGCGCCACCGCGCTTTGATTAGGAGAAAATGAATCCGTCGGCAAAGTCAGAGAGCGCCACTGCGCTTCGATTAGGTCCCGCCTAGATTCAAAACACCCGCGTAATTTTAAATTCAAAACGTCAAGTCAATAATTCTTGAGAAAAAGCACTGAAGGGAAGTAGAGTGCAGTGTCTGCACCCTCCTGCTTAGAGATCGCTCACTCCAGAGGTAGAGTAGAGCTACGAAAAAAACTTCGCCCACACTTCGCCTAGGGGGGGGGGTGGTTAATTAGCGTGCTGATCACGAATCTAACATCCTTCTTTGAAATTTCAGCCGATTATGGTAGGGTACGGTAGGTAACGGTGACTAAGGCTGTCGATGTCATCGTCACCGATTTTCCCCTCACACTTCCCTCGCACTCCTCCAACACCGGATAGAGGCATATCGTTACTGGACCCCTCCTGGACAGACAGGACAAACACGTCGCCCTGGACTGACACGGCATCCCGTACAGACTGACAGAAGTTACACTCCCCTTAGCGGCTTATTATATAGAAGGAAGAAGGATGATGATGACCTCCACCACCTACACGCCTTAAATTCCACACCGCTTGAATGGCATCCACAAAAGATCGATAATATCGACCGATATCGATTGATCAACTTCAGATTCGTCTTCAGCGACCTCGATTACCCCCAAGGCTAAAGTTTCGGACCGCTTGGACGAAATACACGAAAAATCGATATTATCGATCGATATCGATTGATCAACTTCAGATTCGTGTTCAGCGACCTCGATTACCCCCAAGGCTAAAGTTTCGGACCGCTTGAACGAAATACACGAAAAATCGATATTATCGATCGATATCGATTGATCAACTTTAGATTCGTGTTCAGCGACCTCGATTACCCCCAAGGCTAAAGTTTCGGACCGCTTGAACGAAATACACGAAAAAATCGATATTATCGATCGATATCGATTGATCAACTTCAGATTCGTGTTCAGCGACCTCGATTACCCCCAAGGCTAAAGTTTCGGACCGCTTGGACGAAATACACGAAAAATCGATATTATCGATCGATATCGATTGATCAACTTCAGATTCGTGTTCAGCGACCTCGATTACCCCCAAGGCTAAAGTTTCGGACCGCTTTAACGAAATACACGAAAAATCGATATTATCGATCGATATCGATTGATCAACTTCAGATTCGTGTTCAGCGACCTCGATTACCCCCAAGGCTAAAGTTTCGGACCGCTTGAACGAAATACACGAAAAATCGATATTATCGATCGATATCGATTGATCAACTTTAGATTCGTGTTCAGCGACCTCGATTACCCCCAAGGCTAAAGTTTCGGACCGCTTGAACGAAATACACGAAAAATCGATATTATCGATCGATATCGATTGATCAACTTCAGATTCGTGTTCAGCGACCTCGATTACCCCCAAGGCTAAAGTTTCGGACCGCTTTAACGAAATACACGAAAATCGATATTATCGATCGATATCGATTGATCAACTTCAGATTCGTGTTCAGCGACCTCGATTACCCCCAAGGCTAAAGTTTCGGACCGCTTTAACGAAATACACGAAAAATCGATATTATCGATCGATATCGATTGATCAACTTCAGATTCGTGTTCAGCGACCTCGATTACCCCCAAGGCTAAAGTTTCGGACCGCTTGAACGAAATACACCCCCCCCTACACCCCCCCTCTCTCTACTCCAACACCGCATCTCCAGGCACGTTTGGCAGCGTGTTCGGCACGTCTACTGACTCGCCAGGCACGTTGGGCAACGTGTTCGGCACGTCTACTGAGTCGCCAGGCACGTTGCACAACTGCAACCCCCCTCCTCCGACGATTCCCCCTTACAGGACTCCAGCACCGCATCTCCAGGCACGTTTGGCAGCGTGTTCGGCACGTCTACTGACTCGCCAGGCACGTTGGGCAACGTGTTCGGCACGTCTACTGAGTCGCCAGGCACGTTGCACAACTGCAACCCCCCTCCCCCCACGATTCCCCCTCACAGTTCAGCACCCAGATGGCCAGGCAGACCGTCACTGATCCCCCCCTGGACAGACACTCCGCCCCGTACAGACGCTCTCCCCCGTACAGACGCTCTCCCCCGTACAGACGCTCTCCCCCGTACAGACGCTCCGCCCCGTACAGACGCTCCGCCCCGTACAGACGTTAGCGGCTTATTATATAGAAGGATAGATATAGATATAGATATAGATATAGATATATAGATATATATATATATATATATATATATACATTGTTCAACTCTATTGTACATTGTTCAACTCTATTGAGGTTTATAGGTCAGGAGATAGACCTCGAGCTGCTGAGCTCAAACATGTGTTTCTTTTCACAAGTACTTAATTTCTGAAAAAGTTATTCAGAAGAGGTGTCACCGACGTCGTGCAACAGACGTTCAGATTCAGAAGACGTGTCGCGGTTGTGCAACAAGCATTTGTGTTGAGAAGACATGTCACCGACGTCGTGTTAGGCCTTTGTTATACCATTTCTCTCATATCGAATCATCGCGTCGCGCGATCGATATGGGGGGGGGGGGTTATCATTAGGCTTCGCTCGGGGAAAGCATTGCTATAACAAAGGCCCTACAATCGTGCGGCGGTTCAGGATGGGGGATCCAGTAAGAAGGGACCGTTAGTGTGGATGAAGGGGACCAGGAGGTGGCACTAAAAAAAGGGGCCAGCAAGCGGAGACCAGGCAAGGAGAACCAGTGAGAGGGGTCCAGTTAGGGGGGAGGTGGGACCAGGTGTATGTACCGGATTCAGGAGACGTGTCGCAGATGTCGTGCCGGAAGCGTCCGGGTTCAGAAGACCTGCGGTCGACGTCGCACCATGGACATGGTAGGACCAGTAAGAGGGGCGGGCACTGTAAGGAGGACCTAGATGGGACCACGACCGGGTACCAGTAAAACGTACCAATAAAGGAGTCAATAAGGAAAACAACGAAAGGGACCAGGAGCTGGGACTGGGGAAGATGATCTGCAAGGGGATCAGTAAGGGGAACCAGTAAGGGGGGAACAGGCTTCCAGACCGGATTCAAAAGACGTGTCGCAGACGTCGTGCCGGAAGCGTCTGGGTTCAGAATACCTGCCGCCAAAGTCGCATCACGAGCGTTCCTGCACAGGCGATGTGTCTCCGATGTTTGGGTGCAAGGCCCCTCCTCAAGCAGACGATTCGTGTCCGCTAGGCCACTTAGCGTCTGGTATTCGTATAATGGCTTCTCCATTGTCCCGATATTTTTGTCGAAGGCCTGAAAATGTGCGGTTCAGTCTCCGTTTTACGGGAACGCCTGCGTGAAGTATTGGCGGTGTCAGACTAGTAAGACGGAGATTACGGCGGTAAGCCCTCCTAACGGCTGCTTCTTTCGGTAGCGTCGTATTCAGGCAGACATGCGTGAAGGGTTATTAATCTGTTTTCCATTCGAAGGACTCGAAGTAATCGTCGCCGCATGAATCTGCAACGGGATCTTATTGGTATGCAAAGCTGCCACTCCTTTACAGTAGAAGACAACGACGGGAAGCTTCTTACAGTATTCTCGACGAACGTGAATTATACACCGTCTTAAACTAAAATTCGACACTTTTTTCAATTTGCACAATTTTTAAATCAAATTTGATACTCTTTAAGCTAGCTTTACGACTTTGAAATCCGACTGAACATTTTTTCTGATCAAAACGAACGTCTTCCGAATTAAACAAGAGACCTTTCGAGAAGGTCTAAATATTTGGATCGTGTCGCGAAGATGGGCAGCAGAGTTTGGAATTCCGACCCTACACACTTTCTTTGAATGGTATGACGATTTGCATCTTTCCCACCTCCAAATGCTGATCGCCTTCGCGACATGAATCGAATATTTTCGTCCAAGGAAGCATTTATGTTTACGTTTATTCCAGCCAATAACCATAACATAAATGGTTAAGAATGCGAAATAAAATTTTCATGATTGGCATTTAGTACGACTTTTTTTGATTTTTTAAATTTATCAGTCCTAATAAGTGGAATAAGTCGAGAATATACTGTTTGGAGTGCTGTAAAAACATTTTAAGAAAAAATGGTGGGATAAAGCTTGTTTTAAAGGAGGGCATAAATTTTTCAGCGCTAAAAGGAGTCCTCAGAAGAAAGCATGCGAAATTGAACCTAACCCTACAAAACTCTTGAGATTAAAAGGATAAAGGGCGGCGTTACTCAATCCCTTTTGGGATGCGTCACGTATTCTACTTCTACGGGATGTCGTGGAGGCGATTTGAATGCGTATTTGGCCATACAATGACTTGCGGTGGCCAGCCGATGAACGCTTTACCCTCCCCAGACAAGTCTGGTACCAATTCACCGACCCTGGAGGGATGGAAGGCCCTGGCGGGAGATCCGAACCAGGAACCTGGTATGCAAGCGACAGTCGGCGCCTCCTCCGGCTGCGCTACATGCGCCCTCTTGAGATTATAATTCTGAATTTAAGAGAGATTTAAGAGATTAGCCATGCAATCGTCCAAGAACCTGCGATTTTTCTTTGATTGATAGGAATAAATCTGTTTGCGTGGAGTTAAACACTTGTCAGCGGCTCTACAAAATTAATTGTAAAATACACACATATCTTCAGTTCGTTTTTTAATTAAGCAGCACACTATCAACACACACTATCAATTAAATGAGAATCGCGGTCAGCTTGACCAGTGCATGGCTTGATCACTTATTCTAATAAAGGATAAAGGATAAAGGGCGGCGTTATTCAATCTCTTTTGGGATGAACCACGTATTCTACTTCTACGGGACATCATGGAGGTGATTTGAATGCGTATTTGGTCATACAATGACTTGCGGTGGCCATCCGATAAACGAGTCAGCGCTCTATCCTTCCCAGACAAGTCTGGTACCAATTCACCGACCCCGGAGGGATGGAAGGCTTGGTTGACCTGGGCGGAAAATCCGAACCAGGAACCTGGTATCGACTGCACGCGACAGTCGGCGCCTTCTCCGACTGCGCTACACGCGCCCTCGCTTATTCTAATACACTAAAAAGTGCAATTTTTGAAAATGAATGTGAAAAGTGTCCAATTTTATGTGGAAGTGGTATATGGAGCTGAAACTCTATCTAGTATTATGCCATTCGTTGTGTGCCAAACGAGGTTTCCAATGCGGGCTTTTTAACCGATAAAAGACAGGATTTACGACGGGCATATTGCATAGCAGAAACTGCGCTATATGCCCGCATGATATACTGGGAGATTGTTGACACCAGGGAGCAATTTACCGGATTGAGTGTCGGGCATTCAATTCTACACACATCGGGGGAGGGGAAGGAACGCTAGCGATTCGCGAAAGGGAACAACCACCTGAGGCGAGAGTTTCATCAACTGCTTACCGCCCTCCAAGTACCGATGCTGATGAATGTCTAAGGCCTTTGTTATACCACCGCTCACCCCGAGCGACGCCTAGTGATATGCTCCCATATCGATCGCGCCGAGCGATGGGATCGATACGGGAGCATATCATTAGGCGTCGCTCGGGGTGAACGGTGGTATATAATAACAATGGCCTTATCAGGGAGTTTGTCGGTATTTTCACCGTTGGAGGGCGGTAAGCGGTTGATGAATCAGGCTCCTGGTTATAGATGTGGTAGCACATTTGAGAGGACATCAAGTTTTCGACGTTTTGGTATTGAATTTTCCCTCCTTCGATTTCAAATATATTTGAAAAAACGTGTATTTTCTGAACATTCGAGTTCGAAGACATTCAAAAAACGCGATTAGCTTCACATTCGAAAGCGAATGTTCAAAATCGATTTGAAATCACTCAGATACCTAATGGTAATGCTAATAAAAGCATAAAGGATAACGGACGGCGTTACTGAATCTCTTTTGGAGTGCACTACGCATTCCACTTCTACGGAATGTCGTGGAGGCGATTTGATTGCGTATTTGGCGACTGGGCCAGTGGTAGCCAGCCGATGAACAATTCAGCACTTTACCCTTCCCAGACAAGTCTGGTACCAATTCACCAACCTCGGAGGGGTGGAAGGCTTGGTTGACCTGGGCGGGAAATCCGAACCAGAAACCTGGTGTTGGGTGCAGGCGACAGTCGGCGTCTCGTCCAACTGCGCTACACGCGCTAGTACTAGGCACTATCTAGACGGTTCGACAAATGGTATTTGAGTGATATCAAATCGATTTTGAATATTCGCTTTCGAATGTGAAGCTAATCGCGCTATTCGGATGTTTTCGAACGCGAGTTTTCAGAAAATACACGCTTTTCAAATATAACCAGACGTTCAGCGACCTACTGACCGCCAAGCGTCTGGTTGGGGGCTTCGCCCCCAATTCCCTTTATTGGTCAACCCTTTACAGGTCCCCCTTCACTGGACCCCCTCCCCCCACTTTCACAGGTCCCACCCTCACTGGTCCCCCATTACTGGTCCCTCTTCACTGGTTTCCCTCTATTGTCTGCCCTCCTCCGATTCACTCTTCACTGGTCTCCCTATCCTTCACCGATCCCCATTATTGGTCCCACCCTCACTGGTCCCCCATTACTGATCCCTCTTCACTGGTTCCCTCTATTGTCTGCCCTTTTCCGATTCACTCTTCACTGGTCCCCCTATCCTTCGATCCCCATTATTGGTTCCGCCCTCACTGGTCCCCCTTTTATCCATCAACCCTTTTTCGGTCCCCCCTCACTGGACCCCTCCCCCACTTCATCGGTCCCCATTACTGGTCCCTTCCTCACCGGTCCCCCCTTCACCTGGTCCCCTTTCACTGGTCCCCATTACTGTTCCCTTCCTTACCGATCCTCTCTTCACCCGGTTTCCTCTTCAATGGTCAACAATCTATCTGTCCTCCTTTACTGGACCCTCCCCCCTCACCGGTTCCCCCTTCACAGGACCACTCCCCTCCCCCCCCCCCCCCCACCCTTCACCGGTCCCCATTACTGGTCCCTTCCTCACCGATCCCCCTTCTCTGGACCTCCCTCCCTCCTTCACCGGTCTCCCTTCACTGGACCCCCCCCCCCCCTCACCGGTCCCCTTTGCTGGTCCCACCTTCACTGAACCCCCTTTTAGTCATCAATTCTTTTCCGGTCCCCCTTCACCGGACCCCCTCCCCCCACTTTCACAGGTCCCCATTACTGGTCCCTTCCTTACCGGTCCCCCCTTCACCTGGTCCTCTCTTCACTGGTCAACCATCTATCGGTCCCCCCTTTACTGAACCCCTCCCCTCTTCACCGGTCCCCTTCACTGGACCCCTCCCTCACCGGCCCCCATTTCTGTTCCCACTTTCACTGGTCCCTCCCTTGGTCAACCCTTTACCGGTCCCTATTGGACCCCATTCTTAACCGGTCCCCCATTAGTGGTCCCACCTTCACTGGTAACACGTCGTGTGAATCCCAAACCCCTGGCGCGACATCGCTGACACCTCCTCTGAATCCAAGCACCTGATGAACGACGTCGGTGACATGTGTTCTTAACCCGAACGTGCTTTGCGCGACATCGGTGACATGAATCTAGAAGGCCTTTCGCGACATTGGTGACACCTCTTCTGAATCCAGGCACCTGATGAACGACGTCGGTGACATATCTTCTCAAGACGGACGCGCTTTGCGCGACATTGGTAACATGTCTACTGAACCCAGACGCCTGTTGAATGACGTCGGTGACACCCTTTCTGAACTCGGACGCCTCGCTTTCACGACGTCGATGACACATGTTCGGAACTTGGACGCCCTTTACGTGACATCGGCGACACGTCTTCTGACCCCTCTCAACACGACGTAGCTGACACCTCGCCTGAACCCGGATGGCTACTACTCGACGTTTACGAAAGGCCAGATGGACAGACGGACGGACAGACGAAAGGACAGACACAACCGCTTACTCTTTTATATATAGTATGATTATTCGAATTCTAGGGATTCGAAGGAATTCTATTCAATACCAAAACGGAATGACTGATTTGTGTTTAATAGTTACTAAGAACCTTAGTTCCTTGATAAGCACTGTGAGGTCATTGCAAATGAAGCGATGGTGATGGTCTTCAAGCTGTTTAGAGCTTTGGCTACTAAAAGACCTGTGGTCCTCATGCAGGCCTACATGTCCAATACAAGCTCACTCGTAGAATACGGAACGCTAGTTTTCTCACCGTATAAGCGCTCAATTATGGAGAAGCTAGAAAAGCTTTAGAATAGCTTCACACGAAAGCTAATAATCCGAGTGCTTGCATTCCTGTACGATCAAATTCCCTCAAGCACTGAGCGAAATGCAAATTTTCGCTTCTAAAAATAATCAACAAGAAAAGTGACCTGTTACTGTTATAAAAGATTTTCTTCGG
Organism: Heligmosomoides polygyrus polygyrus; assembly: GCA_947396885.1. Taxonomy (NCBI): domain Eukaryota; kingdom Metazoa; phylum Nematoda; class Chromadorea; order Rhabditida; family Heligmosomidae; genus Heligmosomoides; species Heligmosomoides polygyrus. The sequence goes on along the minus strand of OX377206.1, from coordinate 8,992,890 downwards.
TAAATCTGGAGCCACGCTGGACGACTTCTTCTCAGTGAGAATCGAATTTCTTCTTCCAGGAGGGGGGAGCCATGAAGGCACAGATTAACACCCCAAAACACAACTGTCGCCGGTATTTCTTTGTCAATAAGACACTGCATTTTTTGAAAGGCTCCTAAAACAACTCTTCTGTTAACCTTAGCTACTTTAGGAAGCGCATACTTTCTTTGCCCGAATGATACCTTATGCTGTTCGTCTTGCGCTGACTTCTTTTTCTAAATGACGTTCTTCTTCCTACGTTTTATGCCTGTGTACTGTGAGATTGATTCTATTTAACATAAGTGTATGCTTATGTGATAAAAAAAATAAAAAATAAAAACGAAATGCTGTTGCTACTGCATTGTTTTCGTTACAATCTTAGTCGTAACTAAACAGCTCCACCAATAAGTCAGTGTTGTTTGTGGGTTCATCTGCTTGAGAATTAGAATAATTACAAATTAGCCACTTCATTTGTTTCCAATGTCAAAACGACATTTTTAGTTCACTTGTGTACCGATATGGCCTGGTTTCATAATATTCAGCCCTAAAATGTTGCCCTATTTGTCTGCAGTTACGGTATCGTTGGTGATACGGTATGATATGGTGGTGGTACGGATATGCATAGTTGAAAAATTAGCACGTATGAAGTCGCATATGGGGAGCCTTGGTTTGTTGAGAGCATTGGTGGTCTAAAATTGCCTCCTGCGATCATAAGAAAGTGTAATAACAACAAACTAATACGTGCAAAGTTGATGGCGGCACTCGGACTCGAACCGAAAAGCCCGCCGGCGTGCTCCTGTGAGGCGGCATTGTTACCGGATGCGCCACCGAGGCACCTCTCGTTGAGTGTCGTAGGGGTTGATAATAGTTGCGCGCACGTTTTCAGGCCTCCTTCTTAGGTCTTTAAAGAAGCGTTCGGCAAAAACTAACTGTGGTACTGGACTCCACTCACAGGGCCCTATATCCTGCCAAAATAGCATCGCAAAATCTCACCATGAGTTGGGAACCTTTTCTTGTTAGAAACAGTAGAATCGGGTTTGAGTACATACCGCTGTAAGCATAGAGTTTACCTTAGGAAAGCCCCTTGTTGCAAAAATAAGTTGATGAAAGCAATTTCAAGCTAATTTATTCAGAATGCCAAATAACACTCCTATTCCAGGTCGTTCCGGAGCCTCAAATATTCTCCGTTTCTACAGCGCCTAGTCCTCGTCCACAGTCTGAAGAATCCGCCGAGTGATCAGTGGACCGTAGAGCAGCCGTCCGCCGAATTTAGTCAACGAACTGCCTTTCGCTGAATTCGTCTCCTTGCTCGTAACGGATTTCTCTGATATATAAGGTGATGTGAGTTCTCGAACGCCGAATCTATTGCTCTGGAATGTCAGCGTGACAAGTGTCATATATATTCGTGTGTCCCTCCGATGTATTCTCCGTGAAACCTTGTGTGATTCGATTTGGTAGTTATATACGGGTGTAAACTTGCCGAGAAATTTGATGAAACAATTTTGATGTATTATTGCTAGTGTACCTTCCTCATCTCACATGATTCTGTGTTCTTCCGACTTTGTAACGCTGCTCATCGTCGACGATGAGGATAATTGTCAGTGTTTCTACCTTCAAAATTCAACGATTCTAAGCTATACAGTTCTCTTGCCAAACGCTAATTCTCTGCTAGTTGTTTCCGTGTTGGTCGAAGTGTGATCTCTCACCAAAAAAACTCTTTACTTGACGCGTATGAAACGTATTAAAGCTGCTATAACTAGTCGTTCACAAGCCAGTTCGAGCCGCGTCAGTGACACAGAAGTCGTACATGGTCCTCAGGGTGTACAGGATGCCGCAAGCGTGTTGTCCACTAGGCACTTACTTCGACGAAAGGCAACCGATAGAGTGTACGCGCTACTCAGGCAATTTTAGACAAGCTACTTGCGGCTTAAGCCCTAGTATATACTTGCGCCGCCACGCGGCGCGGCACCACGATCGCCATAGATATGATTTTTCGCCGCCCGGTCGAAATCTATCCCGACAATCGTGCCGCACCGTGCAGCGGCGTAGGTATAAACTAGGGCTAAGAGCTCCAAATTAACACATTGACGACAATCGCGTTTTGCAGCAGAAAGTCGCATAGAACACGCGCGCGTTTCCACGCGCCCGCGCTATGAGCCACCGGTGGCTCATAATGTCCCTCGCGGACCGCTTTTTTGTTTTGCGTGCTTTCTTCCTGTCAAACTTCGACCAGAGGGGTTATTAGAGTACTGATTACGAATCTGATATCCGTTCATGTTTCGGCTGACTACGATAGGTTACGGTAGGTGCGGGTGACTAAGGCTGCCAAGGTCATGATCACCGTTTGCATCCAATCGTCAACCAGGAGGGGGGGGGGGGGGTTATTTGGGGTGCTGATCACGAATATGACATCTGTTTTTGGTATTACGGTGGAGTATGGTAGGCTACCGTAGCTACGGGTAATCTCCGACAGCCTTAGTCACCCGTACCTACCTTAACCTACTCTAGTCCACAGTAATACCAAAAACGGATGTCGGATTCGTGATCAGCACCGCAAATAACCCCATAGGCGAAGTTTGGACGAAATCGGTCACCATGACTCCGACAGCCTTACTCACTACTTACTTATACCTTCCATAAGCTACCCTAATCGGCCCAAATTTTGAAAACGGATGCCAGATTCGTGATCAGCATTTAAAATAACCTCTTTAGGCAAAGTTTGAAAAATACTGACTTGAGTTGATTTGATTGTAGAATTGGCCTCCTTTTTTAACTCGTTTTTCTAAGTTTTTTTAACTCGATATATCTAACGAAAGCAAAGACACAACTTTCTTGTTGGGCATTCACTTATCACAAGTAATTAGGAAGCATAAAGAATATCTACAAAAAATTGACGGCAGCAGTACAAAAAAATAGTGCGAAAAGTTATGAGCCACCGCTGGCTCATATTGTCGCCAATGTGTTGAACAACTTGGGCCTTTAGACGTCCAAAATAGGTTACTTGCGCCCGATTTTCCGCGGCTAAGTAACCTGCAAGTCGCAGGCGGCATTGCGCGAGTTACTTGTAAGAAATCGAAGTGCAAGTTAAGAGAAACCTTCGTGCAAGTATAGGCTCAAGTCCAGATGCCCTATTTAACTTACTCGCGTCTTGTAGATAAGCTATTTGAGTTGCTTATAAGCTTTACTGCTTACTGTTTGCTTTAACTTTAGCTTTACTGTTTGCTTTAAGGTCGTACACGTCCCATCCGAACATCCGAAGTCGGCTTGCAAGTCCTAGAAGTGCATGATTTGCTTGCAAGATACAAGCAATCGCTAGGCATGCAAGTAACCTACACAGGACGCTAACAAAAGAAGGATCTGAAGCGTACGTCGGAACGACTCATATAAGGGAATCCCCATCCCTCAGTATAATAATGTGCTTATTTTTGCCAAGTCGTTAACCCCAAGGAGTAGGGGATCACAATGGGATACGGCGCAGCACGCGTTTGGGGGTCTTGTACGCCCGCGATGAGTGTGCAACCAGTGGCTCGGAGCGCAGGTGGGTAGAGGGTTGACTCGGGCGAGGGTGGTCAGGGGTTTGGTTCCTCTGAGCTGCTGGGTTTTTGCATTTCAACTGATTGGTTGAGATTTGTGGGATTCTGACGTCTATACCATTTTCAGACGTTTTCTGCGCATTTTTCCATCTGGACGTTGTGGAACCCAACATGGTGACAAATGCTCAGCACCAGGGATACACAGGTACAAAGTGCCTGTGTAGTGAATCGCGGTGTCTTCCTCCATGGTCATGAGCACGCAACCGTGATCCAATTGAAGACGTACCATTTCATCCGAAACAAGAGTCCCACCCAAAACGTTATAATATGCCCACCGCTTGCTTGCCTCTCCACGTCCATCAGTTCATCTTGCGGATACCAATCTTCCTCTTCTTCCTCCACCACTTCCAGCTGTTCGTCTTCGTCAACTTCAAGTTGACGTGCTTCGAAGTCCTTGAGTATGCTGGCCATTCGTTCGGCCAGCTTGATTTCTTCCCTAGAAGGTTCCTTGTCTAAAGGTGGGCCACACTTCAGCGTGAGCAGGTGGATCACCACTCGACCGTCGGCGGACATTGTTGGAGTTAGGTTCTAGAAAACCTTCAGCAGACCTCTGATTTCCAGATGACAGGCAGACATGAAGGAAAGAGTATTTCGATGCCGTTTAGCTTAATTTGCGAGATCCGCACACCTCGTTTCTCATTTGAACCACCTTCGACGTCAAAACGTGGTCTCCATTGAAAATCCGAGCCGGATGGTTTTTCCCGAGGCCTTTGGTCCATGTATGGAAACAGACTATGAGGAGCCTGTAGCCTTCATACGCTGCCCGTATTGTGCCCAATGGTGCTTCATGTACTTTGTACTTGTGTATCACTGGTGTTGAACATGTATACATCACCATATTGAATACCACAACGTACCGCTGGAGAAATGCGCAGAAAACGTCTGAAAATAGTATAGACTCAGAATCCCCCGAATCAGTCTCAACCAATCAGTTAAAGTGCAAAAATGCAGCAACGCAGAAGAGCCAAACCTCTGACCTCCCGCGAATGAGTCAACCCTCTACCCACCTGCGCTCCGAGCCACTGGCTGCAGAAGCATCGCAGGACAAGACCCCCAAACGCGTGCTGCGCCGTATCCCATTGTGGCCCCCTACTCCTTGCGGTTAACGACTTGGCAAGAAATAAACACATTTTCAAACCAATTGAGGGGTGAGAATTCTCCCTATATGACTCGCTCCCCCCGTTCAAACATACGCTTCAGACCCTTCCCATGTGAGGGATGCACGTAACTGTTATCAAGTCTGCTTTAACGTCCATGTAATCAAAGTAAGCTTGCAAGTAAGTTACATAGAAGTGCGTAAATTATCGAGATACTAGCAGTCTCTAGGTCTGCAAGTAAGTTACGCAATACGTGAAAAGATGCACACAAGTAATATACTGAACGACTTCCACAAAACAGGAAGAGGCCAAATGGCTATACCAGTGGCAAGCTGGCAGCCTCATTTCCGGACTCGTTCAGGGAATACAGTGTGCTTCACTGCAGGCATGTACCGAAGTCGCCAGGAATCGAGAGGAATGGTGGCTAGTGTAGTGATATATTTCCGAATGACCTATTCGATTTGGTATTCGATTAATTTTTTTTGGATTCAAGTACTCGAATTCAAATATCCGAATAATCGTGTTTTTCGAGTGTATTCAAATTAAATATTTTGCGTTTTTCGAATGCATTCGAGTGCGAATTTTCAACAATCCTTTTTTGGGATAGATCACGCATTCTACTACTATAGGGGCGTTTTGAATGCGTATTTGGCCGTAGAATACATGCGGTGTTGTGCGCTCGAACCAGAAACCTCGTATCGGGTGCAGGCGACAGCCGGTACCCCCTCGGACTGCGCCACAAGCGCCCTTCGAATTCGAATATTCAGAAAAATAGCATTTTTCGAATATATTCGAATCCGAATGTTTGAAAATCGCCACCATTCGAATATTCGAAAGTCTTGCTAGAGCAAAGGTATACTAGCCTGCACAAAGCCTATTGGTCGTCCATCAAACTCTCAAAGAACTGAATTAATTTACAGTAAAAGTTGTATGTTATCGAAGTCCTCCTACAAAGCGACAAGTCATCTTTCTCGGATCAGTTTATTCAAGACATAAATAGCTGAACAAAGTTGACGACATGACTATAATGAACAGCTGACAAGGTAATACGTATTTGACTAAACGATGAAAGCAATGTGCGGAGAAATTCTGAACGGGTTACTGTGAAACAATCGATCCCATTTTTCTATTTATACGATCAGTTCTAAGCCGCAGTTGCACCTTACCGTTTTGTTGGTCATAAGGCCTGGTTTACACTTGCGCCACCTCGCGGCGCGGCACCACGATCGCCATGGATATCGATTTTCTGCGCCTCTCGGTCGATATCTATTCCGACTATGATGCCGCGCCGCGCAGCGGTGCAACTACAAACCAGGGCTAACACCAGCGGGCGCGCAGAGTAAGCATGCAGTGCCTGTCAGAAGTATATCCATCATTTGAAATTTTAGACTTCAAACCCTTTCGTCGTTTTCGTTCAGGAAGTTACTTGCTGTGCTCTCAACTGTGAAAAAGTGAGCTAAGCGAGAAACGGGCAATCTTAATTGAGGATTAGTTATCCTAACGTTTTAAGAAAAAATGTTCCGTGTGCAGCGTTTGCGTCTCCTACACTAAATGTCTTATTGTTAGTTAAACACAAAATGCTTCCAGAGATTGCATTTAGAGGAGTGCTTCAACATAGAGCTATTTTGTTAAAAATTTCCTAGCAGATTCCATCACTTCGCAGTTTGAACTACATTTGGGCGATAATCTTTCTACACTGAATGAATCTGCGTCATAAGCAAACATGTAGACTGCAATGGATCTCACAAGGAAAGGATACCAGGTGACCACTTTAAGATGTGATGTATGGATGTATAAAGTCACTGGGCCCTTGAAAGACAGGACCCGCCCCAGGATTAAGTGCTTAGTAGGTCGTAGCGCCAGCATCTTCAGTAAATTGGTATCAGTGACGCAGCAGTTTTTCTCTACTATTCGATTATATCTTTTTCCTTCCTTCAATCTTTTCGATACCGCAGAAATTTAGGGCTGCTCTCGAGCTATGCTAACCTCAATCGCAGTGAATAACGGTTTTTTTTTGTTCACGTTGCTACATGGCCAATCATGAAAATTCTATTTCGCAATCTTAACCATTTATGTTATGGTTATTGGCTGGAATAAACATAAACATAAACATAAACACTGGATTCGGCTTCGAACGCTGATTCCAAATATATGTTTCACTTATGCTAAACGCATCTAAGAAGGAGTTATGGAACCATTTCTTTTTGGCTCCTCTGCCCTCTATCTGCACGCAGAGCGGACCAATCACAAGAGAGTGAGCTCATATTTGCTGGAAACCGAGCGTGCCATCGAGCAGTGATGGCGCAGTGGATAGAAGAGCGGAGTAGTAAGAGGAAGAAACTTGTGATTGGACTCTCCTGGTGTGCGGCATTATTGCACTTTCTAAAAAACATCGGTCTCAATCAAGTAAAGCAGTTGCATGTAAAATCGCAACTTTACATGAAGTGTTTTGCTTGATTGTGGCGGATCATTTTTAGGAAGCGCAAAATTGTTGCACCACAGGGGATTCGTACCACCAATATCGCGCCGCTCCTCCATCCACTGCGCCACCACTGCTCGGCGGTAGCACACCCGGTTTTCAACGCACACGAGCTCACTCTCTTGTGCTCGCTATGCGGCAGACAGAAGGCTCAGAAGGCAATTTGAAAATGGACCACAGCTCTGTTCCCCAGAAGCGTTTAGCAGATATGGAACATATAATTGGAATCAGTGTAAAAGCCGTATCCAGCGATACACATCTCATCTGAAGCTGCCATAGTCTCACTCAGAATCCTCCCCTTGTCAGAAGGCAAGGTATAACTGCGCACTGCTGACTATAAGCACTACAACTTATTGTAACTGAGCACACGATGAAGAAATGAAGAGTTGACATGTTGACTGCTGCGGTTGCTCCTGTTGATGAGGCATTGACGTGGTGAAGTTGCAGTTTGAGCTGCAGTCGTAACGATAGGACGTGTCGAACGCGTAACTGTTTGGAGTACTGTACTGATCATAGCGGGTTTTCTCCTGAAAAATAGGAAGTTTCTGTGGAGTTTGACCATGAAGAAAAAACGTTCTTGTGAAGAGTACGTCGAACTGCAGTTTGATAATCTTTGTTATTAGAATGTACTATGAATCGGGTAGATGAACTGTTAATGTATACGACATAATCGATATGATCTATAAATGCAGCTCAAGATTCTCGCGAGCAAACTTTACATAAGTCGTTTGTAATTTTTCGGTGGTCAAATTGGTCTGCATCATCAGATAAAAGCGCAGCAGAATAGAAGTGGCTTTTAAACAATGAACAGTACTCCATGCCTCATCTAGGTTTCTTCCCTCTCTCATGGTTGTAGGCAGACTTTTGCTCACTTAGCACCGCGGGCACCGACACAATATGTGAGTGTGGTTTTATTATCTTTCTTTTTTTCTATTTTAGGTGCTCATTTACGTGTTGACATCGCTAACGCATCGTGCATATCTTGGAATCTTTTCCATATCTTAAAGGTTTAATTACCCATGTTTGAGGTCAAACCGGCAAAAGCCGACGTGGCAGCAACGCGACCACAGTGCATCAATTCAAACACAGTTTCCACCATTTTTTTTTGCAAAAGGAAGCATAGATTGCTCATGACCAGCAAACGATTTCCGAATCCACTATAAATTCTGTATCTGAATGTCAAATGTACGATAGCGGGGACAGAAAGACTATGTATGTAGAATACTCGGATAATAAATCAATCACGTCGAAATTCATAAAGTTCTATTGCTCCTTAAATTCTGAGATGTGACTATTCAGTTTTCAGATTGATTGTCTTAAGCCCTCCGCACAACTTTGCGGCAGCCGCATACGCGGCAGAGGTCAGAACAGCCGCGTACGCGGCTTCCACTGCCGCGTGCTAGAGTTCACGCGGCTTCCACTGCCGCGTGCTAGAGTTCACGCGGCATTCCTCCCGCTCGCTCAATCACCCACGCGGCAATGCGGCAACAATGCCTTGAAGGATTACTGCCGCTGCCACCGCGACTGCCGCGGAGGCGGCACCGCGTCTGCCGCATCTGCCGCGTAGGCGGCACATCAGCGGCAGGCCGCGCGAAGCTAGTTTTGCCTCGCGTGGCGACTCTGCGTCTCTGCCCCATGCTTAAAGATAGGGCCGCCGCGTTGCCGCAAAAGTGTGCGGAGGGCTTTAGCGTGTCTATCTTAGTGAAGCAGATCTGGCATATCAGATGTACCGCTCCTTCAAACAAGCACAAGCGGCGCATTTTTTTCGTGCCGAAAAGCGCCGTTTTTTAAGAACTGCTTGAGAATCCCATTGTTCTAATAAGAGACATATATTTGAGTTTATAAGCTCAAGTTCTGTGACTTGACATACAAATTCCAGCAGAGTTAAATAATGCATATAGACCCGACAGAATCAGTCGAGTGGACGCGACCGCTCGCAGAGTGAAGTTAGGCTAATATAAGGAGCTTATCCTGACGTTTAGAAGAGTACAACCTACTTAATGAAACTAGCTGCCGCCCGCCAAGGGGCGTTTTTTGAGCAGTGCATATAGACCCGACAGATTCAATCGAGTGAGCGCGACATCTTGTAGAGTGAGCTTAGCTTGACGGAAACACCTTATCTAAATGCGCGAAAGGTATAAGAAACCAATAAGCTTCCACATTAGGTCTAGCATGCAATGCGTTTTGCAATTTTACCGACTATTGCGGATTTTCCGCGAGCACTACAAAATTGGATGTGCGTTCGTGTTCGGAGTGCTGTACGGATCATAGCGGGCATGTAAGCATTGCGACGTACTCGACAAATGCATGGCGCAGTTTTATTGCCATAAGAAAACCATAGCATTTTTCCTTTTCTTCCCTTCAAAAGATGCTGTAAAGCAGTCAGTGAAGTGTAATAATTGTGCGACCTTTCAAGCAGTGATTACGAATTTTTGAGGCAGCCTGAAGTAGACTCTCCACCAATAGCTTTCCACCAAGTGTGAAGGTTTTCAGCCAGAGTCTAGCCAGTGTTATTTGCTCAGTTATGTACGTCATCCGTTAACCCTGAAACGAGATTTTCGAACTCTGCGGATGAAGAGCAATCACTTGTCAGCTATTTTGTGTGTGAAGGCCGTCACTAAAGGTTTTTGCGTCTCAGTTTAAAGCGAACGAAGTGCACCACGACGTTTTGACGTGCCAAACTCTGCACAGCTTAAAGCGGCTTACTCCTCCTCGAAAAATAGGGATCTGAACAAAACCCACGATTTTCAATGTGGGGGAGCACGCTGTAGGGATGCATTAGGCTAGAAATCGTAACTCCAGCAAATCAGTGGGACCTCCTACTTTCGCATTAGCCCTAGTTTATACTTGCGCCGCCACGCGGCGCGGCACCACGATCGCCATAGATATCGATTTTTCGCGCCGCCCGGTCGATATCTATCCCGACCATCGTACCACGCCGCGCAGCGGTGCAAGTATAAACTAGGGCTTACATGTAGCTCTAAAAAACAAAATTAAAGTCGAAAAAAAGTTGGCTGCTTTATTCCTATAAATGCACGCTTCTTTCAAAGAAGATCTCTAGATGTGACGAACCTGGATTAACCTTAAAATGTAAAAGGTTATCAACCTAGTTTTTGTAGGGTATCTCATAATAATGTCACGTAACAAGGTTCCGTAGTTATTTAAAATTTGAAGTGTTTCCAATTTTAGATTTAAAATTTTGAAGTGTTTTCACTTCCGGCGTTTTGGCTTAATACAACAAAAAGTAAAATGTGGCAAAGATCCAGTTTATGAACGACGACTACATAGTAAAACTACATATTTCTTAAATTTAGCACAAATCATTAGTTATTGTAAACCTGCGGACAGAATGAAATGGGTTCTATCCTAGTGTAGGGGCACTTCATTCTGACTCCTTGATAGCGGTGGCAACATTGAATGCCATCTTCTTTGCAAAGACAACGCCGTGAACTGGTCTAGGGGATGGGGGGGGGACCTTTCGTTATATTTTTCTTGCCTACCACACTACTTACCTTTATTTTTCTCATCTCTACTGAGAATTGCTGTTGCTTTGATTTAAAATTTTACTATGCTCGCTGTTCTTTTGGGTCGAGCAAAACACTGAAGAACCAAGCACTCGCTAGCCAACCTAGCTTCTTTGTCATCCTGCTCATTTCGCAGCCAGAGGTTTTTCAAACCCTTAATGGTAACTTCTCACCGAGGCCAATTTCACAGTACAGTCCTAAAGGAAGCGAACTTGTGATATACTTCGTTGACCTCATGCAAGAACGCATATATTCTGATGCTTCACAAGTCAACAGAAAACTCGGGACTGACTCACCTTCTCCCTCATTTCTTTACGCCTCCACTTTGCACGACGATTCTGGAACCATACCTGAATAGAAAGGATTAAGCATTCTCTAGTGATTCACCTTTGCTCTAGGCACCTCTCCTGGCAGAGTGTGAAACTCTACGTCCGCCGCATCGACAGTCTCTTTAAGATGCGCCATGGGAGTCGTTTTGAAGAAGAATTCTACTTTGGCCACGGAATGTTGGACCGGAAGACGGAAAAAACTTAGTTTTCTTTCCTAGACATTCTCAATGTTGAAATAGACCCATTTTAAAAAGTCAACTTGTTTCGATTAAAAATGGATGGAGTGGTTTTTGGAAAAAGTGGCCAAACTATACGAATGGGCAAGAATACCTTATATTCTTAGTAAGATAAAAGCCTATAAGCTCATCTTGAAGTACAAAAGAGCAGAAAAACGTTGCTGGGCTGTGAAAAGAAATTGAGTTGTGCACCCGCTCAATGGGAAGTGCTGCTTATTTGATTGATAGCGCAATTCAGGGGTGCATATTTCACGGTTAACGATTTAACGAAATTTAGGGAATTAACGGCATTTCCGTTAAAATCTGACTCAACGATTTATTTTTTTTCGGAATTTTTTTTGGAAATTTGAAAGAATTTTTAACGGATTTTTTCTCAGTGAGTTTATCAAATTTGCCTTTAGTCTTCACTAATGTTGCAGGTCTCTTCCTCCCTAATAGGAATGTTCCTAAGAAAATTATTGAAATTAGCAAGAATATTTTAATGTTTTCATGAAATTGTTTTGAATTTTTTAAATTTTTAAAATGTATTCTAAAATGTATTCAGTATTAAAATGTTTTATTGCTTCGGATTTCCCGCCCAGGCCAACCAAGCCTTCCATCCCTCCGGGGTCGGTGAATTGGTATACGAATAATTGGTATTTTAATGTTTTCATAAATTTGATTTGAATTTTTGAAAACAGTGCATTTTGGAGGGGCGTGTAGCGCAGTCGGAGGAGATGCCGGCTGTCGCGTGCCCCGATATCAGGTTCCTGGTTCGGATGTCCCGCCCAGGCCAAGCAAGCCTTCCATACCTCCGGGTTCGGTGAACTGGTACCAGACTTGTCTCTTATTTATCGTTTAGCCACCGCAAGTCATTGTATGACCAAATACGCATTCAAATCGCCTCCATGACAACCCGTAAAAGTAGAATGCGTGGCGGGAATAGTGACTGAGTAGTGCCGCCCTTTACCCTTCTATCATTTGATGCATTTTGGACCTAGAAAATTCTTCGCCGAGCCCCCAAGCACGCCAATGAATCCACAAAGATGATGGTCTAACCTCCTCGTAAGATATGCCTATCCTCACCTGGCAATGCTTATCCCAGAACAATTTTGTTCGCCGCCACCTGGAACAGTCCTGACGGAGAGAATGTTTTTGGCCGCTGGGCGTATTTTAAACGATTTCGATTTAAGAAAACGCTAATAACAAAAATTAGGAAAGCTACTTTTCTGAACGATAACACGTTGACGACGTATCACACCCTCTCGGCAGTGTAGGGCGGTGTGACACGATTTCGTGTCACGGTCTCGATGTTGCAAAAAATCGATTGGTCCCATACACCAGGCAGTCGAAAATCGTCCGTTCGACAAAGTGTTAACATTCCACTCATAGGCTTTTAATTGTCTCTTTATTGAATCTTTCTGTAATTAATGGGGTGATGCCCGCATCGAGATCGTATATGCTCGTAAATCAGTCACTCAACACGGTTTCGCAAAGAACTAAGAAGGAGTGAACTCCGGGTTTTGCCTGATCGCACATTTTAAGATGCCTTGACGGTGATCACCTGCATGGTAGTTCCATACCTCTCCTATTCCACACCCTGTAGATAATTTGTTGCTGAAGGCTTGTTTATTTTTCTGTGTTTTTCAAGTTGAATTGTTCATTTTACATTGCAGGTTACACTCGAATCCTTGAACTTTAGCTGTTGACCTCTCGAAGTTGAAACGTGTAAGGTTTTCCTTGACTTTTTCCACTTGAAATAACGTTTTGCAGCCAATTGTACTTTTTAACGAAATTTAACGATTTACCGGAAGTTTAACGGAAATTTTCCGTTAAAAAATTAGCGCACAGAATTTTGTGTGCACCCCTGGCGCAAATGAAGTTTGCGTGCATATAGATCAGAAGAAACAATTACAGAAATACGTAATTTTTTCAGACGAGAGCACGGCGTCATCTCTACAAACTAGGAAATTTTTCACCTTTCAGCAGCTTAAGAAAAGCTTATCGACACTGCCTACCGGACAAAGGTTTTTACTGATTTTCATTGCTTTTACACAAAACTTTGGGAGTGGGGAGGCATGTTTAGAAAATCGTAAAAATCTAAAAATTTCTAATATACAGTTCACACCGTATATGAGAATGAAGTACATTAATTATCAAACAACCCAATAGAAACCGAATCCCCAGTATTCTGTTGAACTCCTCTGTACTACTCTGGCATTGCTGGCAATAAATCAGCAGCGTTTAGCCGGTGGTGGACGTTCGCAACACCAACAATTGTTGTGCGATTCGTTCCGTCGTTAATCTCGACTGCCGTCTCGGACATCTGGCCAATATACCGTATCCACCACGTGCACATGTCCCGCAGCACACCGTCGTCATCCGGCCCGATTTCGCTCCCGCCGCCGTCTCGCTCATCGAGTGGGGGCGGATGTGTGCGATGCACCCGAGCGGCACAGTATCCCACGAATCCCCAGCATTTTCGCAGCGAAACCTACAGCTGAGAGATGCGACTGCTCAGACACTGAGAGAGGTCACCTGAAGGTGAAAAATGGGTGAACTAGTATTGCACCTGTAGGTGACCTGCCCCACCGCGAAAGCTTGACCCAATCGATTACACGGGGGCGTGTGAACCTGTAGTTCACCCACATATCGCGTTGCGTATCACGCGAGCTGTGAAGTGACCGGTAGTAGACCGCTCACTGAAACACTGCCCCAAAATAGCCTCCTCGGGTCAGCTGTGACATCAAAATACGTCATTTTAACCTGCAGGTGACCTCTGCCAGTGTCTGAGTGGACGGGGCAGTTCGGGCTTATTCACTTCCGCCTATCTGATCCCAAACTAAGATGGATACGAGAAGGCACAGAAGGGTCCACTCGATGTTTCGTTCCTAATAACCGTACCAGATTAATCATAACTGCATATAAGTATCAAATTAAGATCCAGAAAGGTTAACTTCGTGATTTCGGTCTTATTATAACAATGATTTCCCTTGTTAAGCACACCAATCTCTTGATAGAGGAGGCCAGCACCTATAAACCTCCTTAACGACAAAAAAGATAAAGGACGGCATTACTCAATACCTTTTGGGATGCGCCACACATTTTACTTCCACAGGATGTCGTGAAGGCGATAGCGTAGGTATTTGACCATACAATGACTTGCGGTAGCCATCCGATGAACAAGTCAGCATTTTACCCTTCCCAGACAAGTCTGGTACCAATTCACCGACCCGGTAGGATGGATGGCTTGGTTGGCCTGGGCGGGAAATCCGAACCAAAAACATGGAATCTGTTGCACGTGACAACCGGCACCACGTCCGACTACGCTACACGCGCCCTATAACCTCGTTAGGGTTCTGAAATCCTGTATTCTCGGTATCTATAAATTAGCTTTCTAATCCTATGTGCTACCGGTTGTTGAATCTGGAGAAGCGGTATTCATTCCATCTAGAAAAAGAAAGACTAACGCATGGGAAAGCGCCCAAAACATGCTCATGAAAAGACCTATGATAAGGTGCTTTGCAATGGGCAAGGGCATGATTTCATGTGGTCTCCAAAGATCTGCGTTGAAAAATTGAAGTAAAATAGCCGATCATGATGTATAGAATTCCTCCCAGAAAGTTATCAGAAAGCTAGGCAGAATTCTTTGCTGGGATGCCGACAAAATCCGTAAAATATCCGTAAAAAGAGATCTCAACCTATCGTGTATTAGGTCAGCTTTTCTAACCAGGGTCCGGATTCATAAAGGCGCATACTCATGGTATGCTGGGTAGACATACCCACGATGTGGACATACCCACGATTCATGATAAACCTCACCCGCCAAATCGTGAGTATATCAGTGGGTAGAGAAAACCCGCCGATCGTTGTGGGTACATCCGTATACCCGCGACTCATTCGCGCCCCATTGACAAAATGGCGCTCCATTGAGATCATCTGTTTTCGCGAAAGGCCTAGTTGTACCTTAGGGGTCGTTTAGTGTGCGCGCGACGCGCGACGCGATGCCATGTGTAGTGGGCTAATTGATCAATCGCGTCGCTCGATCAATTTGGCCACTACACATGCATCGCGTCGCGCGTCGCGCGCACACTAAACGACCCCTTACCCTTGATTCCTTTCATGAATACGATTCGTAGCCACTACCCATTGCTGGTGGTGGGTATGATTCCCTTAAGGTATTTCTACCTATACCCGTTGCTTGATGAATCCGGGCCCAGTACAATTCTCAAGAAATTCAACTTGTTGCTTGGCAAGCGCGAGGATCTGGAGACTCCCTGTGTAGATGTGTAGAACGTCTACTACATGGTTTGCCAGCTCGACAACGCTTCCCTCAGTAAGACCCTCAATTCTAGGCGCGTGGTAGCACTGACGGAAGAGGCGACAACTGTCCTCTGCACAGCTATTTGAGGTTTTTGGTTCGGGTTTCACATCCAGGTCAACCAGACCTTCCATCCCACCGGGGTCGGTTATCAGCTGGTAGACTTGTCTGGGACGGAAGAACACTGACTTGTTCCCAACGCTAACCAGAGGTGCACATTTAACGGTTAACGATTTAACGAATTTAACGGATTAACGACATTTTTTGTTTAGATCTGGCTTAACGAATTTAACGGAAACCTTTAGAAATTTAACGGATTTTTAACGGGCTTTTTTCCCAATGAATTCATCACATTTACCCTTTGTTTGCACTGTTGTTGCAGGCATCATCCTCACGATAAGGGTTGTGTTCCTAAAAAAAAAGTATTGGAATCAGCAAGAATATTTCAATGTTTTCATGAAGTTGTTTTGAATTTTTGGAAATAGTGCATTTTGTAGGTGCGTGCAGCGCAGTCGGATGAGGTGCCGGCTGTCGCATACACCCGATGTCAGGCTCTTGGTTCGGATTTCCCGTCCAGGCTAACCAAGTCTTCCATCCCTCCGAGGTCGGAGAATTGGCACCATACATGCCTGGGAAGGATAAATCGCTGACTTCTTCATCGGCTGGCCACGGCAAGTCATTGTATGGTCAAACACGCATTCAAATCGCCTCCGCAATATCCCGTAGAAGTAGAATGCGTGGTGCTTCTCAAACGAGATTGAGTAACGTCGCCCTTAATCCTTATCATTTCGGAACTAGAAATTTCTCTCGCCGAGTCTCCAAGTACGTCAAAGAATCCACACAAATATACTGGTCTGTCCTCCTCGTAAGGTATGTCTCTCCTCACCTGGCGTTGTTGTCTATTAGCATATTTGCTCGCCACCTGGAACAGTCAAGGCGGAGGGAATGCTGTCGGCTGCTGGACGTGTTTTAAACGATTTTAAAAAAATACTATTAAAAAATTAGGAATGCTACTTTTCCTGAACGTTATCACGTTGACGACGTGTCACACCTTTTCGGCAGTGTAGGACCGTGTGACATGATGTCGTGTTACGGTCCCAACATTGCAAAAAATAGGTTGGTCTCGTGCACTAAGCACTCGAAAATCGTGTTTTCGACAACGTGTCAACATTCGACTGATAGGCTTTTAATTGTATTTTTTATTAATTCTTTCTATACTTAATGGGCTGGTGCTCGCATCGAGGTTGTATATGCTCGTAGAACAGTCAGACAAAAGAACTAGGAAGGGGGGGGGGGGGGCTCTCCGGGTACCTGCCTGATCACACATTTTGAGAGACCTTGTCGATGATCATTTTAATTGATAATTCCATCGCCATTCTTATTCCATACCCTGTAGACAATTTGTTGCTGAAGGCTTGTTTATTTTTCTGTTTGTTGAAGTTGAATTGTTTATTTTTCATTGCAGTGTTACACTCCATTCCTCTTGAATTTGAAATCTATAAGGTTGTTCTTGATTTTTTCATTTGAAACAATGGTTTACAGCTAATTGTATTCGTAACGAAGTTTAACGATTTACCGGAAATTTAACGAATAATTTCCATAAAAAAATGTCGTTAAAAAAGTTAGCGCACAGAATTTTGAGTGCACTCCTGACGCTAACCACAGCATGTCTTGCGTTGGCCAAGCATGGGGTAGAATTTGAAATGTTACCGTGATTCGATCCTCAGGTATGTCGAGCTTCTCGGCCATGTCCCTCTTGGCGGTTTGATCGGGATAGTGCGATTCTTGGAACGCTTCCTCAAGCAGCAACGACTGAGCCTCGGTGAAATTGGTACGAAATCGTCGCTTTAGAGCAGAGTTCGGCGATTCTGAAAAAGCATAGCTGTATACAAGCTGAAGGCGAAGGTGAACGAATCGTTAACGCTAAATTGTCACAGCACTCCTTAATAGCCAAAAGAGAAAAATACAGCGATGATATTCGCCCTTTAAAATAGAGATATATTGCTTGGTTCAGTAATGTTTTTTCCGTGGTAGCGCTATACCATTCCCCAATATGCACTGCACAACACAATTTCTAGATTTCCGTCTTTTCCACTGAAAAGATCTTGGCAGAGGTTTCCTTTTTTGCGATATCCTTTTATGTCGAGGGAATTTTTAAGCTTCTAGGTCTAGCATCTAGATTTATATAATACGTCTATTTTTAGCGATAGCTATACGCCTTCATAAATAGAGTGTAACAGGTTACAAACATTCTGCTTTCTTGCAAGATCCAGCCCTAGTTTATACTTGCGCCACGGCACGATGGTCGGGATAGATATAGATCGGGCGGCGCGAAAAATCGATATCTATGGCGATCGCGGTGCCGCACCGCCACGCGGCGCAAGTATAACCTAGGGCTTACGCAAACGTTTGAATCTGCCAGCAGTAAAATTCATTTTGAAAAACGGTGCAAATCTGATAGGTGTCTCAAAAAATGTATACACTGTTTGAAAGGTGATAACTTTGCTCACAGTAAAGGTACTAAAGACGTTAAGAGCATACTGAAAGCCAAAGAAAAAAGAAATTTTCTGACCTATGAGCTGTATGGAATGCGCCACGCACTCGTCGGAAATGTTGCGTTTTACACTCGACTGATTGTGTTTCGTTTCAATAAATGTTACAATTTCTTCATAAAGTGGCCGCTTTGATTGGTTTGTGCTTTTTAAGGTCTAGACATTAAAAAACACTACGTCTTGCGAAAAATGAAGGTACTGTTTGAAAGGTTCTAACATTGCTGCTGGTGAAGCTTTTGAAGATGTTTAAGACTCATAAGAAAGCATAGGGTAGCGAGATTTTCGTGACGAGTAAATGGTCAAGGTTGCGCCGTGGCCCCGATTGAAACCTTGCATTTTAGACTCGATTGATTGTGAACGAGCTGAATGCTTGTCACAATCTCGTCACTTCTTGGCCAGATTAGTTTGTGATGTGCTATTTTTTAAACGTTTTCCGTTGCTCGTAGCTGTAATTGTGTCGACTAACCTCTCCATTCAACTTGAGTGTTGCTTCATCAGTCCACAGAATCCGTTTTGGAAAATGGGGCTTCTGCTGACATTTAATTTGTGCAATCAATAAACTAATGGCTTTCACATGATTGCCAAGTTCTAAACGTTAAAGGAAGCACAGCGCAGGTTAATCAGGCCAAGAAGTTGAAAGATTCTAACAAGCATTCCGTCCATGCACAAACAATCGAGTCAGAAGGTTTCACAGGAGGGGGGGGGGGGGGTGGGGAAGGGGCATGGCGCAACCTTGACTATTTACACACATCAAAAGTCTCGTTACTCTGTGCATTCATATGAGTCTCAAACATCTTCAAAAGCTTCAGTAGCAGCAATGTTAGAACCTTTCAAATAGTACTTGCATTTTTAGGATACCCTGCATTTTTTCATGAGTCGTAGTGTACTATTCGTTGTACAATTCGTTATGTTCGTTTGATAGAGTCGTTCCGACATGTGTTTGTACAGATTCTACATTGTCCGGATCAACCCTCATCAAGTTATGTACCCGTCCTCTCATCCAGCTCCTATCGCGCACCTCGTGGGTGAAGGACTTCGACTAACGGAGATGCTAGAAGGTTCCTCGTGACCGATAGGACTGTAAGGAGAGCTAATGGAGGACTGTAATTAGAGGACTAGCTACGGGTCAACGTTTAGCTCCAGTAGTTGCTGTCTGCTTTATGAGCAGGATTGAAGAACCAGTACTGAAACGTATCATAAAGGAAGTTCCAGGAATATCCTGTTTCACGCTACATCTGCACATCCATCTGCAGTGAGACGTGCTGTAGTAGGAAATAGTTTGAGACGGCAGCTACTGTGTGCAATGAAGATGGTGGCAGGCGTGAATCGCTGCTATTATCTTCACAAATAGCTGCAGAAGGCGGATATACGATACCACTTCAACCGAAGACCGAAGACGTCCGAGGGATTGACGTTGCACACTCCAACAAGATTTCCCTATGCCTTCCCTTTATTGCCGATGAGTTTACTGCTGCCATAAGGTCCCGTTTATACTTCGACGACGAGCGACGTGACGCCACGCACTGTGGCCATATTGATTGAGCGACGCGATCGATCAATTTGGCCACTTTACATGGCGTCGCATCGCTCGGCGTCGGATGTATAAACGGGGCCTAAGGAGATGCATTCACCATGCTCAGCTGCAAGAGGATGTCGTTTTAGTCAACATTTCTGGCGCCAACCTCAAAAAGCAGCCTTTAAAGAATCGACTGTATGACAGACAGTGTACATCAGAGAATTGCATAGTTTGCCCTAATACTAGAACTGGAGAATGAGTAAAAAGTGGGGCAATCTACGAGATTAAGTGTAAGGCATGTGGCAACATTTATATTGGGGAAACCGGGAGACCACTAGGAGCTCGTATCAAAGACACTTAGCTGGTAAACGACGCTGCAACGTCTTAACACCACTTGGAAAGCATAGAGTGGAGGTGCATGGGAGCAACGACTATGATATCGAGTGTAGGGTGTTTAGGTTCAAGGTAGAGATTTCGTTTAGAAAAGCGCTCGAAGCATACTGGATTTCTAACAAAAATCCACCAAAGAACAACCGCAGCGAGTGTTTAGGCCTTGTTTAGTGGGCACATGACACGCAACGCCATGCATGCGTAGTGGCCAAATTGATCGAGCGACGCGATTGGTCAATTCGCTCACTACACATGGCATCGCGTCGCGCGTCGCGCCCACACTAAACAAGGCCTTAGACATAACAAACGATCTTCTCCCATTTGCACCGGTCAGGGAGCTATGACGATGACCAGTAGGGGGGGGGGGGCACACTGTCCTCGATATTATAACAGTATGATGACTGTGCAGTGTGTTCCATTCGCTACTCGTTACTGACTGACAATGGGTGGTAGCGCAACCGCTGCGCACCAACGGTGGAGCACTGCGTAAGTTGCTTCATAATTCGGGGTTTTCGGAGAGTGTTTTCAACTGTAGGTCAAACATGTCAGGGTTGAAGCGCTTGGCCGAGCAAAACACCAATCTAACGCCTCGAGCTGCTTTTAGGCTTTTGAGGACGACGACAACGTCGAAACGTCAGGCCAATAATAAATTTTCCACCTAAAAAGCTTGTTGGTAGAAGAACACACTGAAATATACTGTAAGGAGGATTGCGGCGACCCAGTACATATTGCGAAGGTACATCACTCGTTTCCAATAACGGACCAACCTCGCCGTCAACATTACATTTACATTTTATTACACGATTACATTCGTTTGGTTAAATATGAAGAAAAAACAGCAAAAGAAACAGTCAAGCAATTACAAACCGCAGAATATGCTGCTAACTACAGGATAGATGGAACTCGCAACTAAATTTCGGGTAACGTCTAAAGTAACTAATTGTTGTGGACTCATATGGACGTGCAGAAATTTTTCGAAAGCGTTGTAGCTTGACGGAACGGAATACTTTTAGCGAATCTTCTCAAATGACAAATGCGCCCTATTAACAAAGAAGAAACGCCTACAGTTGCGTTTAACCCTACCAACGTCATACTCGGTGGCACCTCCTCTAGTGGTAGATTCTCTTGACGTCACCATATCCGAGATTTTAATACTACATTCATGATTTACGATCCTGTGGAAGAATACCAGGTCATTTCGCTTCCTTCTAAAAACGAGATTTGTCATTCCAAAGTTGTGATTTCTACCCTCACATGAGGGGATTTGGTCATAATGAAAGCCCAGCGTGCGTATCATCAGTTTCCTCGTGAAACTTTTCTGGACCCTTTCTAAAACTCAACATAGCTGTCATCCGAAAGATAATCAAGAGCAGGATGCAGAGACACGACGAGGTTAGACTGAACGGAATTGCTTCCAGCTTGCATACCATATCATGACCAAGCGTTCAGAACACTGTCAAATAAAATAGTTCACTTTTAAGTCCTCCGTCGATGACGAAAGATCTGGACGAAGTACCCCTCCCCTACTGGGATAGATCTGAAAGGTGAAGGTCTCTGACTAGTTTCGTAGCGCAACCGCTGCACACCAACGGTGGAGCACTGCGTAAGTTGCTTCATAATTCTGGGTTTTCGGAGGGTGTTTTCAACTGTAGGCCAAACATGCTAGGGTTGGAGTGCTTGGCCCGGGTAGAACACCAGTCTAAAGCCTCGAGCTGCTTTTAGGCCTTTGAGGACGACGACAACGTGGAAACGTCAGGCCAATAATAAAGTTTCCACCTAACAACCTCGTTGGTAGAAGAACACACTGAAATATACTGTAAGCAGGATTGCGGCCCAGTACATATTGCGAGGGTACATCACTCGCTTCCAAAAACGGACCAACCTCACCGTCAACGTAGCTGTCATCCGAAAGACAATCAAGAGTAGGACGCAGAGACACGACGAGGTTAGACTGAACGGAATTGCTTCCGGCTTACATACCATATCATGACCAAGCGTTCAGAACATTGTCAAATAAAATAGTCCACTTTCAAGTCCTCCGTCGATGTCGAAAGATCTGGACGAACTACACCTCCCTTACTGGTATAGATCTGAAGCGTGACGGTCGCTGACTAGTTTCAAAGTTCAAAATCCTTCCGTGAGCACTGAGCACCTCAAGTGTTGACAATTAGTCGCTTCGTAAACATTCCTCTCATTCCTCTAGCCGTTGTGCTTCGTTCTCTCTACACCTTCACTGCCATTCGTGACATTTTCATTATACATTGGATCCGAATGAATCATTTTCGGATATTTGATTCGGATAACCCGATCCAAATCATCCGAAAATCCGGTGACCGCGAAATTATCGTTATCCAAATCATTCAAAAATCCGAGGGCGTCAAAATCGCCCTGATCCAAATCATCCAAAAACCCACGGTCCGCAAAATCGCCGTTATCCGAATCATCCAATTATCCGAAGATTTTCGATCGGATTCAATATATAATTGTCATATGATCGATCTATTGTGACCTATCCTTTCAATGCTCAATTTTTGAGTGGGTTTATTTCTTCCTCTTTTTATTCCACATTGGTTTTACAATGGCAAAAAATGGCCTAGGTACCCATTTACAGTCACTACGTTTCCGTAGACATGCTTAACACTTTCATTTTAAAAGTCCTCTGATAAGTTCTGCGAATGCTGCAAAGAGGAAAGTGGACAGATTCCCGATCTAGAGTTGCATGGATAGTAAAAAAAGCAAGTAAGAAAGTAAAACAAAGTGAAAAGAGCGAAAAAATACCACTGCGGTCCGGTTTGCGTTTGGCGGCCGACGTTGGTGGCTGCCGCCAGCTAGCCGACGTCGCGTCGCACATCTGTATCGGGTTATGGTATGGCGGCGCTTTGAGCCGCCACTTGCGTCCATCCGGTCGAAAATCCCGCCTTTTTGCTCTTAAAGCTTGGCGTCTCACCTGCTTGAAGCCGCTGTCAAAGTGTACACCGTGTGGTGTTCCCTTTCGGCATTCTATCGGACTTCTTTATGAGATATCTACATGTAAACTTTGAAGAAACTGTGCGTCACCTTAAAGGCTGTACCCCGACGATTATCACAAGTTTGGCGGCTTCTTTGTAGACGTTCCGAACCACATGACAACCAGTTTTATGGGTGGAACTGCCTCTTCCACGTGTTTTTCTTGCTGGTGGTGTTATTATAAGTCTCACCCTTACTGGCAAGGTCGATGAAGTGACCGTGGAGCTTTAAAAAGAACACCGTAGTACTATGGCTTCCAAATTTTTTGCAGACCTCTGGGTAGATTAAGAATAGTGAAAAATATCAGCAGCAAAAATATAAGCAATTTTGACATCACCTTTCCAGGTGCAAGCAAGTAGAGCGACCGTGGAGCTTTTCAATGCGACCTGTTGAGTATTTTATGCTGTTGCCTGAAAACACCGTCGTACTATATCTTCTATAACTTCCAAATTTCCTGCAGACCGCTGGGTAGATCAAGAATGGTGAAAAATATCAGCAGCTGGATTTTGACATCAGCTTTCCAGGTGCAAGCAGGTAGCACTTGGAACTGATCGGCCGAATAGACAGCAATGCAAGCTTGTAGAAAACATCGAGATTCAATTATGTAAGTGCGATTTTTGTGTTTCTAGAGTGATTCCCGTACTTTTGCCAAGTGATGTTCATTTTGACTTCGATAGGAATATTCCTGTACAAGTCTTCATGAAATGAATTGATTCAATAGTTTTGTCAGATGAGAGTTCCATGTGATGAAACACCTTTACTCAAGGGTCAGAAGGAAGTTCGAAACCTGAGATCAGACACTCATCTCATAAAGGACTTAAGTTTCCAACTCAGCCAGTTTTAACCAAGAGCGTCAAGTGAATCCCTCAGACCTTATGTTGCCACGTTCGATATCACTGAAGTCCTCATCAGTTACTCGATGTTTCATTGAATTTCGCCCAAATTGTGGGACTTTGTGAAGGATAATTTGTGATGGGGCAAAAATCACCTGTATCACCTGTCGTCCCGTTGATCATCGACTTGCTCGAGCGGGCACCAGCAGCGTCTCCATTCGTCCCTTTCGCGTGCCAGAGTGCTCCAATGGATCCTCCTCGCTCATGGGACACGAAGAGCGTCATATCGGTCGATCTGGGCTTTCACGAAGAAAAGAAGTCCGACCAACGCGTTGGTGGGCGTCCTGGTGTTCTCATGACATCCCGCGGAATCCAGTCGGTGACGGATTTCGTCCAGCATGTGTCTGCGAAGCGCATTACGTGGCCGGCCCACCTAATTTTCCACAACTTGGCCCACGCGACAGCGTCTCTGATCTTCAAACGGTTGCGAAGCTCTAAAATCCGAATGCCTTCTCTCACTTGCGTGAGCCGTGTCACTCCGAGCATCGTCCTCTCGATTCCACACTGCGCGACGCTGATCGCGTGCTCATCCTGCTTTCGTATAGCCCAGGTCTCTGAGGCGTATGTCAGGGCAGGAAGAACAGTGGAGTCGAATAGGTGGGCACGGAGTCGGACGTTCTTCGTCTTCTTCGACGCTCTTGAAAGCTCCCCAAGCCGCTCGTTTCCTCCTGCTTAGCTCTGGCGCTAGGTCGTTGGCCATATTGACTTCGCGACCCAGATAGACGTAGCTGGAGCATTCGGAGATGTTCGTTCCGTTGAGCGAGAATGGGGCATCAGAAACTTGTCCGTTCCTCATGAACATCGTCTTCGTAAGATTCAGCTGCAGTCCAACGGTCCCACATACACGATCGAAGTCGGCCAGCATTCGCTCCGCCTGGCTGATGCTCGGTGTTATGAGCACGATGTCGTCAGCGAAGCGAAGATGATGTAGTTGCCGGCCGTCGACCTTCACTCCCATGTCTTCCCATTCTAGTTCGCGCATGACGTTTTCGACGGTGGCGCTGAAGAGCTTCGGGGATATGGTATCCCCCTGCCGAACCCCCCCCCCCTTCTTATGTCGATGACGACGTCGTTGTAGAATGGAGAGATCTTGGTTGTGAATCCGCTGTACAGCTCTCGAAGGACTCTGATGTACTGAGTCGGAACGCCCTCAGTGAGCAGGGCTTCGAGGACCGCTTCAGTCTCGACGGAGTCGAATGCCTTCTTCAGGTCGATGAACGTAAGGCACAGTGGCAGCTTGTACTCTCTGACACATCGATGAGCTTCGTAATGGTATGTATGTGGTCGATCGTGTGTCCTTTCCGAAATCCTGCTTGCTCGTATGGCTCCAGCTATTCAGGATCACTCGAGTGAACAGCTTGTAGACTACGGACAGAAGGCAGATCGGGCAATAGTTACCAATGTTGTGCATGTCTCCCTCCTTGTACAGCAAGAAGGCTCTGCTGGTCTTCCACTAAGATGAAACCTTGCACTCCGACAGGTAGCGTGTGAAGAGCCGCGCCAGGATGGGGGTAAAACTACGCTGTGGTAAGAGCTTAAAATATTAGAAATCTATATCGCGGAGCTATTCTAATCGAAAAGAGCATCTCTTGAAAACCGAAGCAAATGTAAGAAGTGTGGCCCTCGACCATGAAATTGTAAGGAAAGCTCCTCTCGTATGCACATAAGCCACCTCACGAGGTTGTTTTTGTAAACTACATAGCTTCTTCCAATTTCGCCGCCGTTGCCAAGGAGTCAGAGTGGACTGCCCTCCCCTCCCCCTCCCAGTAGGAGAGATTCATATCCATTTTAAACCACCCTTGACAGCACCACTTGCATCAGCTCACTCTTAAATATCAATTTTGATAGATGGAAATTCTAAGAGGGACCAGGAGGGTAATTACGGCACACACTGTTTTAATACGCATCCGTGCTTAAGGTTGTTGTTTTAGAAGATTTTGGAGAACTTCCCAGACTTCATCAACGAAGATGAGTATGACCTCCTGGAATCAAACAGTGTGTATCGTATTTCTTTATGTTTGACCGTCATAAAGCCTTGGCATGTTGAATTGTTTAAATATTTCTCTGCCACGCAAGTTTGATATGACGGAACGAATTTATTTCCACCTGACGCTGCGACAGTTTCGTCACAAGTTCAAAGGTCTGAACGAAGTTCGAAATCTGAAATCAGAAACTCATGTCGGCAAGGACTTCAGCTTTCAACCGAACCAGCTTCAACAAATTTCCAGAAGCGGAAAGGTGAACCCCACTGAAGCAAACCGAAGTCACCGTAGTTCTACCAGTACCGAGTGAAATCTCAGCTATGTATTAGACTTTGAATAGCGAAATGGCTATTCAAGCACGCATTCATATCGCCTGCACGACATCCCGCAGAAGTAGACTGGGCGCGTAGAGCGCAGTCGGAGGAGGCGCCGGCTGCCGCCTGCACCCGATACCAGGTTCCTAGTTCGAATATCCCGCCCAGGCCAACCAAGCCTTCCATCCCTTCGGGGTCGGTGAACTGGTACGTGTCTGAGAAGGATAAAGCGCTGACTTGTTCATACGGCCGGCAACCGCAAGTTATTGTATGGCCAAAAGCGCATTCAACTCGCCTCCACGACATCCCGTAGAAGTAGAATGCGTGGCGCATCCCAAAGGGATTGAATAACGCCGTCCTTGGTCCTTTGTCCTTTATTATTAGACCACCATATATCAACTGGGACCTATCAAGGGCAAATCCTTCCCTGATTACTGGTCCCACCTTTACTGATCTTCCCTTTACTCTTAACCCTTTCTCTGCCCACTCCCCACCCCTTCACTGGTCCTTCCTTTACTGGACCCACCTTTACTGGTCCCCATTACTGGTCCCCTCTTTACTGGTCACCCATCGGTGACACGTTAAGTGAATCCGGACACCCATTGCGCGAAATTGGAAACACAACTCCTGAACCCGGACGCCTGTGGAACGCCGTCGGTGAGACGTCTTCTCGACCCGGAAGCCCTTTCCGCGACATCGTCGACATGTCTTCTGACGATAGCGACACGACGTGGGTGACACTTTGTCTGAACCCAGACGCTGTTACACGACGTCGATGGAAGGTCAGATGGACCGACGGACGGACGGACAGACGCAACCGCTTACTTTTTTATATATAGTAGGATTCCAATATGGAAATGGAGCGCGTGGAGCGCAGTAGGGGGAGCTGCCGGCTGTCACGTCCACACGATACACGGTTCATGGCTCGGATTTCCCGCTCACGCAAACCATTCCTTTCATCCCTTTGAGGCCTGTGAATTGGTACCACACTTGCCTGGGAGGATAAAGCACCGACTCCTTTATCAGATGGCCACCGCAAGTCATTGTATAGACCAAGTACGCGTTCAAATCGCCTGCACGACATCCCGCAGAAGTAGAATGCGTGGCGAGTCTCAAAACGGCTTGAGCAACACCGTCCTTTAGCCACCATTTCTAACCTTCGTTCAATATAATGTCGAGAGAAACATACTCATTCGCTCGGTTGACAAAGGTGTTTAAAATGGTAGTGCTGTTAAGACCACTGAAATCTCCGTTAAGATCCCTAGAAGTCGTGCTCCGCAACTCTGACACACAGGGTGCAACGCGTCAGTTTTTTTTTTTTTTTTTGCCAGCACAATGGGAGGAGAATTTGTTCTTCGTTCGTAGTGTAGATCCTGGATACCAAAGTTTGAACAAGTTGACCAAAGATCTTCACAAACCTAACCGAAGCCAAGCGGTTACAATTTCAGAGACATCGAAGGAGCCAGATAGCCCCTCAGCTCCTAATTATCAAAGCCGTTCAAAAGAATTTACTGTTGGTCAAGGTTGACTTTTTAAAGAAACGATATCCTGTAGAGATTTCTTCTATTATGAACCTAGTATGTGGTGAGGTGCAGTGAAAAAAGCCCATCACACCAGACAGACATTCAAATCTCCTCCTCGATATCCAATAGAGGTCCAGTGCGTGGCGCACCCCACAAAGTGGTCACCGCTTCGAACAATCACGTGTTAGCAACATTCGAGAAAATTCTTCGACGTTAGCTCTTATCGATACTGCTTATTTGCTGTGAAACAAATCCACCGATAAATGTCATGACCCGTGTAAGGAGGTCAACCAGGTTCAGAGTGCGACAACGACGATTTCATGCGAAGCCATTATGGGCGTATACACAAACGGACCATCTTCTTGCAAGGTAACACGAAAGGAAAATGGGCACAAATACTTCTGGGCGAAGTGCTTCTTCCGCTAAGCTGCAGGGAGGGCATCTCGCTCATCAAGTTCACGCAGGTGGCAGCGCCAAACTGGAGGCATGCTCCCGATTCTGTATGGTCTTCCAACCAGCGTGGGTTCCCTTCCCGTCTTTCTCCTTGCTTTGCTCGTCCACAATCACAGTGGGTAATATCGACGATCTACCACCACCCAATCCAATTCTTGGCGGCTATTTATATGCTTCGGCCTGGGGCGTGGCCTTCTAGATGATTCCTGATCAATAGTTGAGCTATTGAAGCTGTGGCAGCATTGTCAGAATTTTTACAATTAACTGGGAAAGCGTTTCGCACCGCTTATAAATATATACAAACTGGACGGGCACGGAGCATCATAAGATTTTGTTTGTACAAGTGACAAACCTCCCTCCTTTCTGAAAGAAACTCCAAAACTTCTATTCAGCGTCCGACAAGGGAAAAATTGATCGATCGAAAGTTGGTCGCACGTACTGATGCCTCGGAGTGTCCTCGCCATTCCAAAGTAGTAGTGCGTATTTTTCAACGATTGAAACAAATGCTTGCGTGTGGTACTATGCCGAAAACCTCAACGAAAGCATCTGCGCTGCCCTATAGACCTTCACAAGCGTCAAGAACCTGTTCGCCGGTTGCCCAGTACTTCCTAAGTTCGACGACGCCTGAGCTCCCTCTTGCAGAAGCAGGATTTACGAGCGTAGGTGCAGAACTAATAGCGTGGAGCAAGCAGAGAACCACGCTCCGTTGATCGTTTTTTGATAAGGCCCGCATTGCTGTGCAGACCCGAAGCTAGACATAGCCCTACTCAGGCATTGCATATGTCTATCACACAACAGGAGACGTCAAAGTTTCGTAATGTGTATGTAATTTATTGTGGTTTTAGTGATCACCAGGTGCAATTCTTGTTTGGCTTGGGGGGGGGGGATGGTACCAAAACCAGGGCTCCGCTTCCGTCCAGGTAACTAACTTTCGTATTTCAGCTGCTATCGTCGCTCCCATCGCTCACGGGTTCGTACCAGGGGGTGCGTTTAACGGTTAACGATTTACCAGATTAACCGATTTACCGGCATTTTCGCGATAAATTCTCACTTAACGAAATTTTTCGGTAAATTCTTAAATTTACCAGAAAATTTAACGACTTTTTTCATGCAAAATCATGTTCTATCTATCGAATGGAGAAGGAAACACACTACGGATCTCAGTTTAGAAGTGATTGCTTCTATCTTCTCCCATAGCTTCCGATAGCTTGCGACTAGCGTTCGTGGTCCTCAATCTCATTAAAACATCCAGTTCTACATCACGAAGCGGAGATGGTGCGCTCCAGTGTTAAAACGCGCTCTACTGGAATAGTACCTCGCGCTGAGATTCCCCACACAACATGAGACAATTTGAACTAAAGATAGAAGGTCCCAGAATAAGCGATCGCCGGAGGAATAACGGGAGGATAAGCTCATGTCTTATATAAGGCCCAAACCTAAGCAAAGCTATAGCGGTTGCAATGCAAAATCAAAAAGACCAGATAGCACCTCAGCTCATAATTAACATAACCATTTAGCATAGTCTGCAGCTGAACAGCGTTGATTTTTTTAAAAAGGGTCTGCGGAGGTGACACTGTGGAGTGTTTCTTCAATACGAACCCAATTTCGTGGTGAGATGCAGTGAAAAAACTCGCCTTCTTCATGATCCTGCCGCTTATTCCAAATTCCACATTCAAATCTCTTCCTCGATGTCCTATAGAACTACAGTGCGTGGCGCATCCCACAAAGTGGTCACCGTTTCGAACGATCACGTGTTAACAGACATTCGATAAGATTCCTCGACATTAGCTAATATATCGATATTGCCTACCTGATGTGAAGCAAATGTACCGACACACACCCATCCCAAGAAGTTAACCAAGTGCAGAAGCGACAACGACGACTGGAGGTGAAGCCGTTTTAGTGGACATCGGGCGCACACACAAACCGACAAACTTTCAACGCGACACGGTAGGAAAGGGCACAAATGCTGCTGGACGATGTGCTTCTTCTGCTAAGCTCCAGGGAGGACATCTCGCTCACTTAGTTCACGCAGTTGGCGACGGCAAACGGGCACAAGCTCTCGACTCTGCATCGTCTTCCATCCAGCGTGGGTTCGCCTCCCACCTCTCTCCTTGATTTGCCAGTGCACAACCACAGTTGTATACTTGAACTCCCATACCACCAAGATCGCTTCTTGGCGGCTATTTATATGCTTCGGCCTGGGGGCGTGGCCTTCCAGACGATCAATAGTTGAGTTATTGAAGCTGTGGCAGCATTTCCGGATTTTTTACAGTTAACTGGAAAAGCATTTCGCACCACATATAAATTTGTATAAACTATACGGACACTGAGCATCAAAAGATTTTGTTTGCAGACGGGAAAACCCTCCCTTTTTGCTAAAAAAAATCCAAAACCTCTACCCAGACGCCTGACAGGGAAAGTTGATCGATCGATAGTTGGTCGTGCTGACTCCGCGATATGCCCTCCCCATTCTAAAGTATTGGCGCGTATTTTCTTCAATGATTGAAACGATTGCTTGTGTGTGTTACTACTCGGGAACCTCAGCGCTTTGCCCAAAAGCCCTTCTCAAGCGTCAAGAACGTGTCCGCCAGTTGTCTAGTACTTCCTAAGTCCAACGGCGCCTGAACTTCCGCAGAAACAGCACATGCGCGCATCGGTGCAGAACTAAAAGTGTGGAAGAAGCAAAGAGCCGTGCTCCGTTGATTGTTTTTTGAATCGATCAGAGAACAAGAGCACTTCACTCCTTGAGTCCTTGACAACTGCGGTGAAATTGGATGCAATCTTCTTTGTGAAGGCAACACTTTGTAGTGGTCTACGAGAAGACCTTTCTTCTTAAGTTTGTAGCTCTGAGGTAACTTTCTAACCTACCACTAAACTCTACATTTATTCTGCTTTTTTATCCTCATGCCATCTCCTACTGGATTTGCTATTGCCTTGTTTTAAAAATGCAGTATATACGCTGTCCTGCTCTTTTCGTAGTCAGAGGTTGTTTAATTCTTTACGCTTCCATTTTGCACGACGATTTTGGGACTATACCTGAATTGGAAAGATTAAATATTCTCTAGTTATCCACCATTTCTCTAGACATCTTCCTGGTAGAGGGTGAAACCCTACGTTCGCCACATCTGCCGTCTCTTAAGCCCCGTTTAGGGGTTGTTTAGTGTGCACGCGACGCGCGACGCGATGACATGAATGGTGGCCAAATCGATCGATCGCTTCGCGCGATCAACATAGGAGCCTACCGTGACATCGCGTCGCGCGTCGCAAGCACACTAAACGACTCCTTGGGCCCCGTTTATACTTCGTCGCGGTGCGACGCGACGCCACGTATAGTGGCCATATTGATTGTGCGACGCGATCGATCAATTTGGCTCCATTACGTGGCCATTGCGTCGCGCCGCGACGAAGTATAAACGGTGCCTTACACTTTCGACACCGAGCGACGCGACGGCATGCAAAGTGGCCAAATTGATCGATCGCGCCGCACAATCAATGTGGGTGCAATGCATGGCGTCGCATCGCTCGGCGTTGAAGCATAAATGGGGCGTTAGGGATGCACCATGAAGTCGCTTTGAAGGCGGATTCTAATTTGGCCGCGAAAAGTGGGACGAGAGGAGGGAGAAGACCGAGTTTCTTTCATCGACAAGCCCAAATCCTACCGAATCGTATTTTTTACTGCCAAAGGTATTCTGAATTTGACGGCTTTCAAGGATTCAAAATGATATTTGCTATTGCCGAAGAGTATCCCGCCCTTGTTTCTTACGATGAAAGAAAACAATTTGTAGAGGCTGTTGAAAACACAAAAAGAACATGAATCTTATATAAAGTTCTTTCCGCAAAGACGTCGTGCATGCGATAGACGGCCATGTAGACGGCTTTAAGCTAAGAGTTAATGGTCATATCCATCGGCGGCTGTGCCTCCATGAATGAAACTATGTGCACAGCAGGTCTCCACCGTGTCATCACATCACACACTCCACCAAAATAGGCCACCCTCCACCTCCCCTCGTCCATTTTCAAGAATTTTCGCTCACGTCTCCACGCAATGTGATGGTAAATGACGACCAACATCGACTCCACGCTGCCTTCATATACCATTTTCACGTCGAACTTGACATTTTTCAAACAAAATTGGACACATTTCAAATCAAATTGGACCTTTTTCAAACCAAACTGTACCCCTTTCAAGTCAAATTGGACACTTTTCAAACCAAACAGGACCGCAGCACCATGATCGGAATACACATCGACGGCCGTCGAGAAAAATCGATATCTGTGGCGACCGTGATGCCGCGCAGCGTGGCAGCGCAGGTGTAAACTAGGACTTACGCAGGCACTTTTCGTTCACGACTGTTGGCCTTCCCGGGAGTGGTTTGTCTTTGTTGCCCTTCTTTCTCAAAGGAACTGCGGATTCCATCCACAATAATCTATTTGTTTAGCAGAGTGATCTTGCCGGTGACTTCCTGAATGTGCTTGACTCCAGTCGGTGGGTTGCAGCCGAGCTTGAACTATTAGTTGAAAATGAAACCACACACTTTTTTACTTTGAGAGGTCATCGTTCTAAAGAATAAGACTTTTCAACAAGCGAGGAAGATTAACAATTCATATCTCAAAATGCTCGCCAGGAAGCAAATTTTCTAACGAAGTATAATATCTACCACTATATAATTGAGTTAGCTCCCTGCCCTGTAGATGGTGAGGCGTATCTCACTCAGGTTGGAAACCTGGCTGGGATACGCCTCGTGGAACCACGCGCAATCTCATGGAACCCCTAGCTACGCCTCTGCATACCTCGCGCGGGCAACGTCTGCCGTTCAACATGGGATGTTGTTACACCAGAGGACGCGTAGCCTCCTCCTGCTTGACACAACGGCATCTGCGCGCGTTTCTGAGTGCCTGAATCCAGATGACGGGTTCCCTTCGTCACACCACAACCTTCTGGAGACAGAAGGGGAAACACCGTCGTCCTACGACGGCGGATCCCATTCAGAATTGAGCATGAGATGCTGCTGCAGCAGACGAACCGCAGCCTCCTCCTGCTTGACACAACGGCGTCTGCGCGCGTTTCTGAGTCCCTGAATCCAGAAGGCGGGCTCCCTTCGTCGCACCGCAACGGTCTGGATTCAGAAGATCGAAAAGAAAGGAAGCATGTGTCTCATCGTCGTCGTACGACGACCGGCCGCATGCAGAACTCAGCATTATCCCATGTTGAACGGAAAACTTTACCCGCGCCAGGTACGCCTCTGCGTACCTCGCGCGGGCAACGTCTGTCGTTCAACATGGGATGTTGTTACAGCAGAGGGCGCGTAGCCTCCTCCTGCTTGACAAAACGGCGTCTGCGCGCGTTTCTGAATGCCTGAATCCAGAAGACGAGTTCCCTTCATCGCACTACAACCTTCTGGAGTCAGAAGAGGAGACACCGTTGTCCTGCAAAGAGGGATGGCATTCAGAATTGAGCATGAGATGCTGCTGCAGCAGAGGAAGCGCATCCTCCTCTTGCTCTACACAGCGACAACTGCGCGCGCTTCTGAGGGTCTGTTTCCAGATACGGGTCCCCTTCGTCGCGCAATAAGCATCTGGAGTCAAACAGGTGACACCGTCGTCGTTCGACGAGCGGCCACATCCAGAATTCAACATAGGATGCTCCTCCAGCCGAGGAAGCACAGCTCTCTATTGACACAGCGGCATCTGCGCGCGTTTCTGAGCATATGTATTCAGAATACGGGTCCAATACGTCGCGCAACAATCGTCTAGAGCGAGAAGCGGTTCACCGACGTCGTGTGACGAGTGGCCGCATTCAGAATTCAGCATTATCCCACGTTGAACGGAAAATTTTACCCGCGAGAGGTATGCCTTTGCGTACCTCTCAGGGGCAAACTTTGCCGTTTAACATGGGATGTTGCAGCAGAGGAAGCGCAGCCCTCTCCTGCTTGACTCAGCGGCGTTTACGCGCGTTTCTGAGCGTTTGATTCTGAATACGTGTCACTGACGTCTGCCTTGAGCATGGGAGGACCACTAAGGGGTGGTGGAGAAGGGAGGTAAGGGGCTTTAGAATGGACCAGGTGAGCGTCCAGGAAGGAAAGGAACAACCTGAAGGAGGGACCAGGGCGGGGAAGCCAGCAAGAAGAGACCAGTAGGGGGTCAATAGTGAAAACAAGGAAGTGGGCCAGGGGTTGGGATCAGGAAGGTGGGGGGGGGGGAAGACCAGTAAAAGCGGACCAGCAATTAGATCCGCCTTTACTGGCCTTCCCCCCCCCCCTTCCCGGTTTCCGAGTAAGGTGGAGCCTAGCGCCCGGATTCGGAAGACGTGTCAACAGTGTTCTGCAACGAGCTCTGTTGAGCATGAGAGCGGTTGCTGAGGAGCAACCTGAGGGACAGAATTACTGCACAGCACAAACCACTGACGTTACTGGAGAGTCTGGAGAAAATGTCTATGATGGAAGGTACCTAAGTGGTGAACGGCTTGATGCAGATAAAGTACGCAGCAGATCCTAGATGTCAGCGAATTCTAAGTTTGACAAAAACTACTTTCTTTAGGTCAGTGATGGTGCAAAGTCGCGCGAAGCGCGCAAGTGCGAGACACGCCGTTAGGCGTGTCGGAGCACTTGTTATATATAAGCGGGTTTAGTTTGAATTCCAGAAAAAACAGAGAAATGTTGCAAGATTTATAAGTTTACCTAATAGCATCGCAAAGGCTCTCCTTGAGCTGGGAATCTTTTCTTGTTAGAGGAGCGTCCAATTTGACGTGAAAAGTGTTCAATTTGATTTGAAAAGTGTCCAATTCGACGTGAAAACGGTATACATAAGCACTGTTTTCTTCATGATTAAAAACAAAAACTATAAGAACTCACTGTAGCTGACTACATAAGAAGGAATGAAGTTTATGACAGAACGGAACAGAACAGGACATTTATTGAGCCAAAAGTGATACAAATCGGAATTCGATTAAGGAGGTGGGATTTTTGTGTTTCTACGAGTCATTCCCGTATTTTTGCCAAGTGATGTTAATTTTGACTTCGATAGGAATATTCCTCTATAAGTCTTCATGAAATTAATTGATTTAATAGTTTTGTCCCAAGCGAGTTCCATGTGATGGAACACCCTTACTCAAGGGCCAGGAGGGAGTTCAAAATCTGAGATCAGACACTCATCTCATACAGGACTTTTTCATAAGTTAAGTTTTCATCTTAGCCAGTTTTAACCAAGAGCGTCAAATTAATCCCACAGACCATATCTTGCCACGTTCGATATCTCTGAAGTCCTCATCAGTTACTCGATATTTCATTGAATTTCCGCTCAAATTGTGGAACTTTGTGAAGGCTAATTTGTGATGGGGTAAAAATACGCTGTGTAAAGAGCTTAAAATATTAGGAATCTACATCGCAGACCTATTCTAATCGAAGAATTCATCGCTTGAAAACCGAAGCAAATGTAAGACGTGTGGCCCCCGCGCCATGAAATTGTAAGGAAAGCTCTTCTCGTATGCACATAAGCCACCTCACGATGTTGTTTTTGTAAACTACATAGCTTCTTCCAATTTCGCCGCCGTTGCCAAGGAGTCAGAGTGGACTGCCCTCCCCTCCCCCTCCCAGTAGGAGAGATTCATATCCATTTTAAAGCACCCTTGACAGCACCACTTGCATCAGCTCACTCTTAAATGTCAATTTTGATAGAGGGAAATTCTAAGAGAGACCAGGAGGGTAATTACGGCACACACTATTTCAATACGCGTCCGTGCTTAAGGTTGTTGTTGAAGTTCCCAGACTTCATCAACGAAGATGAGTATGACCTCCTGGAATCAAACAGTGTGTATCGTATTTCCTTATGCTTGACTGTCATAAAGCCTTGGCATGTTGAATTGTTTAAATATTTCGGTACATGTCGCGGAGGTGAGCAGCGGAGGGTGCGGTGACGGCGGCGGGGTGCGGTAGCGGCCGCGAGGGTGCGGCAGCGGCCGCGAGGGTGCGGCGAACACGTCGTTACTTCTACCGTAATCGCGGCAGCCACGGCATCGATCGAATGCGCCTCCTCTGCGAGGTACTGCCTTCGAGGTTAGTAGTGACCAGGTGGGCCATTTTAACACATGTAGTTTAGGTGGTCCCCGTGGCGGGCTGGTTGAACTTCCCAGGTGAACGCAGACGTGCCCTTCGGGCACGGCTTTGGCAAGGGAAGGAACTCCGGGTTGTGGGCCATTTCAGCACGTGTAGCTTGGGTGACATCCGTGGCGAGTTTGTTGAACTTCCCAAATGGACGCAGACGTGCCCTTCGGGCACGGCTTTGGCAAGGGAAGGAACTCCGGGTTGTGGGCCATTTCAGCACGTGTAGCTTAGGTGACATCCGTGGCGAGTTTGTTGAACTTCCCAGATGGACGCAGACGTGCCCTTCGGGCACGGCTTTGGCAAGGGAAGGAACTCCGGGTTGTGGGCCATTTCAGCACGTGTAGGTTGAGTGACATCCGTGGCGAGTTTGTTGAACTTCCCAGATGGACGCAGACGTGCCCTTCGGGCACGGCTTTGGCAAGGGAAGGAACTCCGGGTTGTGGGCCATTTCAGCACGTGTAGGTTGAGTGACATCCGTGGCGAGTTTGTTGAACTTCCCAGATGGACGCAGACGTGCCCTTCGGGCACGGCTTTGGCAAGGGAAGGAACTCCGGGTTGTGGGCCATTTCAGCACGTGTAGGTTGAGTGACATCCGTGGCGAGTTTGTTGAACTTCCCAGATGGACGCAGACGTGCCCTTCGGGCACGGCTTTGGCAAGGGAAGGAACTCCGGATTGTAGGCCATTTCATCACGTTTAGCTTAGATGGACCGCGTGGCGGAGTTCCTCCGCATGCCTCGTCTCAACCCCCTCTCCAACCTAACAGCTGACCGTTGATCGATACTTCACGGACTCTGCCTGTTAACTAGTAGGCACCTGAGGGATGGAGGACTTGATTGGCATGAGCTGGGCCCGAACAATAAACCTGAGCCCCGCAGTGCCATCGAAGGGGCGTGTTGTTTCGGGTTTGATTGGCTGGAGTGATTACGGTACAGTGCGTGAGTACGGTCGGTGCTCTGCCGTTACCGCACCCCCGCTCCGCTGCTCACCTACGCGACTTGTACCAATATTTCTCTGCCACGCAGGTTTGATATGGTGGAACGAATTTATTTCCACCTGACGCTGCGAGAGTTCCGTCACAAGTTCAAAGGTCTGAACGAAGTTCGAAATCTGAAATCAGAAATTCATCTCGGCAAGGACTTCAGCTTTCAACCGAACCAGCTTCAACAAATTTCCAGAAGCGGAAAGGTGAACCCCACTGAAGCAAACCGAAGTCACCGTAGTTCTACAAGTACCGAGTGAAATCTCAGCTATGTATTAGACTTTGAATAGCGAAATGGCTATTCAAGCACGCATTCAAATCGCCTGCACGACATCCCGCAGAAGTAGACTGGGCGCGTAGAGCGCAGTCGGAGGAGGCGCCGGCTGTCGCCTGCACCCGATAGCAGGTTCCTAGTTCGGATTTCCCGCCCAGGCCAACCAAGCCTTCCATCCATTCGGGGTCGGTGAACTGGTACGTGTCTGAGAAGGATAAAGCGCTGAATTGTTTATACGGCTGGCAACCGCAAGTCATTGTATGGCCAAATGCGCATTCAACTCGCCTCCACGACATCTCGTAGAAGTAGAATGCGTGGCGCATCCCAAAGGGATTGAAGAACGCCGTCCTTGATCCTTTGTCCTTTATGTATTAGACTACCATATATCAACTGGGACCTATCAAGGGCAAATCCTTCTCTGATTACTGGTCCCACCTTTACTGATCTTCCCTTTACTCTTAACCCTTTCACTGCCCACTCCCGCCCCTTCACTGGTCCTTCCTTTACTGAACCCACCTTTACTGGTCCCCATTACTGGTCCCCTCTTTACTGGTCACCCATCGGTGACACGTTAAGTGATTCCCGTTGCGCGAAATTGGAAGCACAACTCCTGAACCCGGACGCCTGTGGAACGCCGTGGGTGAGACGTCTTCTCGACCCGGACGCCCTTTGCGCGACATCGTCGACACGTCTTCTGACGATAGCGACACGACGTGGGTGACACTTTGTCTGAACCCAGACGCTGTTACACGACGTCGATGGAAGGTCAGATGGACTGACGGACGGACGGACAGACGCAACCGCTTACTTTTTTATATATAGTAGGATTCCAATATGGAAATGGAGCGCGTGGAGCGCAGTCGGGGAGCTGCCGGCTGTCACATCCACCCGATACAAGGTTCATGGTTCGGAGTTCCCGCCCACGCAAACCAAACCTTCCATCCCTTTGAGGCCTGTGAATTGAATGTACCACACTTGTCTGGGAGGATAAAGCACCGACTCCTTTATCAGTTGGCCACCACAAGTCATTGTATAGACCAAGTACACATTCAAATCGCCTGCACAACATCCCGCAGAAGTAGAATGCGTGGCGAGTCTCAAAAAGGCTTTGACCAACACCGTCCTTTAGCCACCTTTTCTAACCTTTATTTAATGTAATGTCGAGAGAAACATACTCAATCGCATGAGTACCTCGGTTGACAAAAGGTGTTTAAAATGGTAATCGCTGATAAGATCACTGAAATCTCCGCTAAGATCCCTAGAAGCCGTGCTCCGCAACTCTGACACAAGATGTTCAGTTTTTATTGCCAGCACAGTGAGGAGATAATTCGCTCTTCGCTCCTAGAGCAGTTCCCAGATACCAAAGGTTGAACAAGTTGATCAAAGATCTTCACAAACCCAACCGAAGCTATAGCGGTTGCAATGCAAAATCAAAGAGACCAGATAGCACCTCAGCTCATAACTAACAAAACAATTTAGCATAGTCTGCAGCTGAACAGCGTTGGTTTTTTAAAAAGGATCTGCGGAGGTGTACACTGTGGAGTGTTTCTTCAATACGAACCCAATTTCGTGGTGAGCTGCAGTGAAAGAACTCGCCTTCTTCATGATCCTGTCGCTTATTCCAAACAGACATTCAAATCTCCCCCTCGATGCCCAACAGAACTACAGTGCGTGGCGCATCCCACAAAGTGGTCACCGTTTCGAGCGATCACGTGTTAACAGACGTTCGATAAGATTCCTCGACATTAGCTAATATATCGATATTGCCTACCTGCTGTGAAGCGAATGTACCGACACACACCCATCCCAAGAGGTTAACCAAGTGCAGAGGCGACAACGACGACAGGAGGTGAAGCCGTTTTAGTGGACATCGGGCGCACACACAAACCGACAAACTTTCAACGCGACACGGTAGGAAAATGGGCACAAATGCTGCTGGACGATGTGCTTCTTCTGCTAAGCTCCAGGGAGGACATCTCGCTCACTTAGTTCAGGCAGTTGGCGACGGCAAACGGGGCACATGCTCCCGACTCTGCATCGTCTTCCATCCAGCGTGGGTTCGCCTCCCACCTCTCTCCTTGATTTGCCAGTGCACAACCACAGTTGTATACTTGAACTCCTATACCACCAACATCGCTTCTTGGCGGCTATTTATATGCTTCGGCCTGGGGGCGTGGCCTTCCAGACGATCAATAGTTGAGTTATTGAAGCTGTGGCAGCATTTCCGGATTTTTTACAGTTAACTGGAGAAGCATTTCGCACCACATATAAATTTGTATAAACTATACGGACACTGAGCATCAAAAGATTTTGTTTGCAGACGGGAAAACCCTCCCTTTTTGCTAAAAAAAATCCAAAACCTCTACGCAGACGCCTGACAAGGGAGAAATTGATCGATCGAAAGTTGGTCGTGCTGACCCCGCGATGTGCCCTCCCCATTCTAAAGTATTGGCGCGTGTTTTCTTCAATGATTGAAACGAACGCTTCCCTGTGTTACTACTCCGAAACCTTAGCGAAAGCAGCTGCTTTACCCAAAAGCCCTTCCCCGGCGTCAAGAACGTGTTCGTCAGTTGTCCAGTACCTCCTAAGTCCAACGGCGCCTGAGCTTCCTCTCGCAGAAACAGCACTTACACGCGCATCGGTGCAGAACTAAAAGATTGTTTTTTGAATCGATCCTAGAGCAAGAGCACTTCATTCCTTGAGTCCATGACAACTGCGGTGAAATTGGATGCAATCTTCTTTGTGAAGGCAACACTTTGTAGTGGTCTACGAGAAGACCTTTCTTCTTAAGTTTGTAGCTCTGAGGTAACTTTCTAACCTACCACTAAACTCTACATTTATTCTGCTTTTTTATCCTCATGCCATCTCCTACTGGATTTGCTATTGCCTTGTTTTAAAAATGCAGTATATACGCTGTCCCGCTCTTTTCGTAGTCAGAGGTTGTTTAACATTTTAAGGGTAACTTTGATGACTTCGATGTCTTGACCGTGAAGGTGCATACATTCTGATGCTTCACAAGCCATCAGACAACGCGGAATTTATAGCTACTAATGACTTACCTTCTTCCTCATTTCTTTACGCCTCCATTTTGCACGACGATTTTGGGACTATACCTGAATTGAAAAGATTAAATATTCTCTAGTTATCCACCATTTCTCTAGACATCTTCCTGGTAGAGGGTGAAACTCTACGTTCGCCACATCTACCGCCTCTTAAGCCCCGTTTAGGGGTCGTTTAGTGTGCACGCGACGCGCAACGCGATGACATGAATGGTGGCCAAATCGATCGATCGCGTCGCGCGATCGACATGGGAGCCTACCGTGACATCGCGTCGCGCGTCGCATGCACACTAAACGACCCCTTAAGCCCCGTTTATACTTCGTCGCGGTGCGACGCGACGCCACGTATAGTGGCCATATTGATTGTGCGACGCGATCGATCAATTTGGCTCCATTGCGTGGCCATCGCGTCGCGCGTCGCGCGCACACTAAACTACCCCTTACACTTTCGACGCCGAGCGACGCGACGGCATGCAAAGTGGCCAAATTGATCGATCGCGCTGCTCAATCAATGTGGGTGCAATACATGGCGTCGCATCGCTCGGCGTTGAAGCATAAATGGGGCATTAGGGATGCACCATTGAGTCGCTTTGAAAACGGATTCTAATTTGGCCGCGAAAAGTGGGACGAGAGGAGGGAGAAGACCGAGTTTTCTTTCATCGACAAACCCACATGCTACCGAATCGTATTTTTTACTGCCAAAAGTATTCTGAATGATGGCTTTCAAGGATTCAAAATGATATTTGCTATTGCCGAAGAGTAGTCCGCCCTTGTTCCTTATGATGAAAGAAAACAATTTGTAGAGGCTGTTGAAAACACAAAAAGAACATGAGTCTTATATAAAGTTCTTTCTGCAAAGACGTCATGCCTGCGATTTATATTACGCGCCAGGTTGAAATAGGTGTGAAAAAAGCAAAATATTTCGATTAAAAATGAATGGAGGGTTCTTGGAAGAAGTGATCAAACTATAAGAATAGGCATGAATGCTTTTTGGTCTTAGTTACAGAAAAGCGGTCATGTCGCGAAGATGGGTAGCATTGGGAGGAGAAGGTGCGCCAGCCAATCATAACCAGGCAGAGCATCTACAGAACAGACGCCAGTCAATCCCGGTACCGGTCGTACGAGATTTCCCTGAATGGCATGCCGGTTTGATGCGAGGTAAGTTGTTCATAAAGCGATATAAAATGGGTTATGAAGACATCCATAACGGATGCACGCAGGCTAAGCTGCTCGGAATACCCAGTTTGAGCAGAAGAAGAAAAAGAAAAGATCCAACCATCTTGTTCAGAATCTTCACTAGAAAGCTGTCTCTATATCCACTTGAGTTCTCTGAACTACCACTTACGATTTGTAAAGCAAGTAGACGTAGGTTATATGCCGCGATTTCAAGGTCTCAGTCTAACTTCCTCAATTAAAGACATTTTAGGGAGCTAAACGTTTTCATTGATCAATCGCAATTAGTTTTGCTTATTTTTCACCATTTTGTGCGTGCATCTTTGATGCACAGTGCCGGCCGTGCCGCTCTGTTCAACCAGCACAAGCGGCGCATAACGTCGCCGGAGAGCACCGTTTTCCGCTCGCCACGCTTCGCGTCTGAGGCAAGTCGCGTTAGGGCGCGGCACCCACAACTTTTGCACGTTAGGCTGATGGAAGGAGCCTATCCATGCGCTTGGACGAGCATGACCTCCTCGAACTAACTGCCGGCACGGCGGGCGCTGTGAACAATGCATGTAGGCCCGTTAGAATCATTCGAGTGGGCGTCGAGTTCGCATCGAGGCCGAGCCTGCGCGGCTCCATGTTCGATGACGTCATCATTCCTCAAGTGCGCTAGAGCCTAGTATTCAAGTATTGAAATGCTTTTCCAATGCGTTCCAAATCAAAACCCCGTAATTCACTCCCCGAAATAAATGAACCAAATTCACCGTTGTTCCATCAGCACCAAGTGAAAGCTATGTATCTCACTACCATACAGCAACTGGAACCTATCAAGGGCAAATCGTTAGCGATCTTAAGCGTATATAAGTGCTTGGTTTCTGATCCTACACAACGGAATGAACGGCAAAAGTCACTGGTAATCGAAATGCACTCGTTTCGGTTGTTCATCGTTGGATTACGTTCGCGAATCTAGAAAGCTTTCAAAGCATTTTTGGCACCGATCCTATTTTCACGTCGCAATTCACTGGTCTTAATATTAAAATTGTCTCGCTAGGTGTCCCCTGGTGAGAACGAGTACGTAGAGCGATCTATGCTTCACCCACCACCTCCAAATAAATCTATTAATATTGAGAGTGTCGTGACTAAACTAAAGATGCTAGTTCAAGCATGCTTGAAACGCAATTCGTTCAATGTTGAGAGTGTCGTGAATAAATATTAGGGTGTCCCGTACGGAATGTCGCTTCAGACCAAGGAGTTAAATTCATACAAAACAATTAAAAGCAAACGTCATTCGGTAATATATCCTCCACAATTATCAACAACCTTTCGCCAACGTGCACGCAAAGAACGGATCCCGTATTGACCGAAATGAGCTGGCCGCGAATCGAGGAAGTTGGTCACCCAAAGGATTTCGTCGTAGTCATCGAACTTTTTCCTAGCCAAGGAGCGGATGAGGCAAAACGGTCCAACCAAGTTCCTCGATTTTCTGCTGAACGACTTTTGCGATGTGAGGCCATTGTCATGCAGCAAGTTGGTAGAGGACGTGTCAACTCCTTGACGGCGAAGCGCATCTTGTATTCTAGTAAGCTCCTGCGAGTACACCTCCGAGTCGACGGTCTGGCATGGTTTCAGCACTTCCACATGGACGAATGCTCTGCTGTTCCCGCAAAGACAAAGCATTACTTTCCGTGTAATTCCGGTTTTCCATCAGGTTTAGCCAACTCCCCAAGTGTATATCGTTGTCTCTTCCTGATGGAGTTATCGTAGTGAATCCATTTTTCGTCCGACGTAACGATGGTATCGAGAAATGCAGAATTCTTGGCTTGGTGAAGAGGAATTCCGGTCGTTGATACAGGCGCGGCTTTGTTCCCTTTGGGCAGCATGATCGGTGCATTTGCCGCAGCGGTTCGAATTCCCGATTTCGTGCAAGTGCCCTCGAAAGTCGATTTGGAGCAGCCGAATTCCACTGCAAGCTCCCGGGTCGGTTTTGCTGGATCAGCTTCAACGGCAGTCCGTAAGGCCCCGTTTAACGCCCATGCACACTTCTGCGACACCGCGGCGCGGCAAGTGGGGCGACGGCTACCTCCGCGAAATCCGGCGGTCGCGGCGCGGGCGCGTTAGAGCACCGTTTTAGGCCAAGGGACCGACGTCCCCGTGGATGCCGCACCGCCAGCCTGCGGCACTCAGCGCGGCGTCGCCTGCGATAGCCGCCGCGACAGTCGCAAGAGTGTGTATTAGACATTGGATCCGACACCGATTTTCCGGATAATCGGATGATTCGGATAGGCCATTTTTTTCAAACCCCGGATCTTCGGATGATTCAGATGAGGGCAATTTCGAAAAGCCCGGATCTTCGGATGATTCAGATGAGGGCAATTCCGAAAACCCCGGATCTTCGGATGATTCAGATAACGCCATTTTCGGCCGAGCCGGATTTCGGATATCCGATTCGGATACAACCGGATAAGTGATATAATAGTGGCACGCAATCTCTTAAAAA
Organism: Heligmosomoides polygyrus polygyrus; assembly: GCA_947396885.1. Taxonomy (NCBI): domain Eukaryota; kingdom Metazoa; phylum Nematoda; class Chromadorea; order Rhabditida; family Heligmosomidae; genus Heligmosomoides; species Heligmosomoides polygyrus. Next base: position 8,948,615 of record OX377206.1, on the reverse strand, counting down.
CGGAACACATCAGTAACTCCGCGTTTACTTCATTGACCAATTAAAGTCACGAGCGCGCAAAGCAGCTTGGAGCGCCTCACCTTGAATTAAGTGTTTATATGCCCTTTTTGCCAAACCGATAAACCCGAGGAGTAGAGGATCCTTGAAGTTACAGTGGAATCGGCGCCTCACGAGTTCGGGAGTCTTGTACGCCCGCAATCCGCCGGCGGGAAGCGGCTCGTAGTGCAGTGGATAGCGACGTTGCTCTATGAGAGGGAGGTAGAGGGTTCGACTTTTCTGCGCTGCTGCATCTTTGCATTTCAACTGATTGGTTGATTGGAGGGATTCTTACATCTATACCATTTTAGACGTTTGCTGCGCAGTGTTCCCAGATGTATGCCGTAGAGAGTAAATGTGTTGCCACTTGTTTATTACTGACTGGTTTTTGAACCAAAACGCAATGGGAAAGCTGTTCAACATAACGATGTATAAACGTTTAACATCTGTGATACACAGACACAAAGGGCATGAAACATAAACACTGGTCAGAATACGGGCAGCGCATAAATGCTACTGGCTCCTCACAGTTTGCTTCCATATATGGACAAATGAGATCGGCTCCATAGACGAGATCTAATTGAAAACGTTCCCTTTCCTCCGAAACAAGAGTTCCAACCGAAAACATTGTCATATGCCCACTGCTTGCCAGCCTTTCCACGTCCATCAGTTCATCTTGCGGATTCCAACCTTCTTCTTGTTTTTCCACCACTTCCAGCCGTTCGTCTTCGTTAACTTCAAGTTAACGTGCTTCGAAGTCCTTGAATATGCTGGCCATCCGTTCGGTCAGGTTGGTGTCATTCCCTTGGCCATACGTTCGGTCAGGTTGATGTCATTCTGTCTTGAAGGCTCCTTATCTAAAGGTAGACCACACTTCAGCGTGAGCAAGTGGATCACCACTCGAGCATCGGCGGCATTGTTGATGTTAGGTTTTAGAGAACCTCCATCAGAACTCTGATTTCCAGATGACAGGCAGAGATGAGAGAAAGAGTGTATCCATGCCGTTCAGGTCAATTTGCGGGATCCCCAGACTTTCACGTTTTAACCAGTGACGTCACATGGTCTCCTTTGAAAATCCGAGCAGGATAGTTTTACCGAGCAGGATAGACTGAGAGGAGCCTGTAGCATTTATACACTGCCCGTATTGTGCCCAGTGCTGCTTTATGCATGTTGTACCTGTGTATCCCTCGTGTTGAATATTTATACATCATCATGTTGAGTACCACAGCATGCAGCTGGTAAATGCGCAGAAAACAAACACTGAAAACGGTATAGACGTCAGAATCCCTGAAATCTCAACAGCTGAAAAGCAGGAATGCAGCAGCGCATGAGGATCGAATCCCTGATCTTCTTTCCATGAAGCAACGTCACTACACACTGCGCTCCGAGCTGATTGCCCTCAGAGGCATCGCGGGCGTACAAGACCTCCGAACTCGTTAGGCGCCGATTCCAGTGTAACTTCAAAGATCCCCTACTCCTCGGGTTTAACGACATGGCAAAAATGGAACACATTTTATGCTAACTGAGGGGTGGGGACTATTCCTATTTAATAGGATGACTCCCCGTTCAGACATACGCTATCAGACCCTTTACTTGTGAGAGAACTCCCGCCAAATGATTGCAAATCTGCTCGAGACAGTCAGGTTATCAACGGCGCAGAGTTTGCCAGCAAGGCGCGCTAACCTCCTGTTATCCGATTTTTATCCGCTTTTATCCGAATCATTGCGTTTTTCAAAACCACGGATCTTCGGATGATTCAGATGAGGGCAATTTTAGAAACTCCGGATCTTCGGATGATTCAGATGAGGGCAATTTTCGGCCGAGCCGGATTTCGGATAATCCGAAACCGGATAAATCCGGCCGGATATCCGAAAATGCATGATTCGGATCTCATGTCTAGTGTGTATGCCCCCTCCCTGCGGCACGTGTCGCAGTATCGCGCCGCAGCCGTCACGGCCCTATGCTTCATCATGGCCGCGCCACGCTGTCGCAGAAGTGTGCACTTCGACGCCGAGCGACGCGACGCCATGTATTGCAGCCACATTGATTGAGCGACGCGATCGATCATTTTGGCCACTTTACATGTCGTCGCGTCGCTCGGCATCCGAAGTATAAACGAGGCCTGAAAGGTCGTTATCCAAGATGGACGTCTGTCTTTCATCTTCGTCTTCAAGACTTTCTTCGCCGGCAGCAAAACGTTGAAACTATCGTTCGCATTTTCTTTTGGAAACGACGACTTCACCAAACGCAGATACCAACGAACGATGCGACTCCGCAGCAGATTTCTTCAAATTGAATGTCGTAGAGCAGGCACGCGCGCACAATCAATTTCCGGTCCACTATAGTCTGAAGGCTATAATTTTAGAAACCGATCAGGGAATATTATAGTAAAAACAGAAAATGTAGAATATGAAACGCCGCAAAAAGCCAACCTTAAGTGATCTTACAACCGATGTGAATAACTGTGAAAAGAAAGCCACAATTTATGCGACATTCCGTGTGGGACACCCTAATATGTAGATCAGAAAGATAAAATGAACTATTCCTATCTGTTTGAAAATTCTTATGAAACACTTTTCCCAAACGTTTAATAGGAAAGTCACACAGCAGCACAGTCAGTCAAGATATGGCAGCATTTTATTATAACAACTATTAACAACAAATATGAGCATATAACGACAAAGCAATCGAATAACGACTAGACGTCATCAAAATTAATAGAATATACGTTACATAATTTGAGGTAATATAGAAAACATCTGGCTGGATATCATTCGCAGAAGTTTCAGTGTTTGACGTTCGGCTAGTGCGTCATGGATTCCATCGGGAAATAGAGCGACAGCATGACACAAGACTCGATTTCGATGACCACGAAGGTGCTTCAGCAGGTTCAAACCAGATACTGGCTCCTGCTGTTCGGATTTGATCTGAAATTTGTTGGACTAAGTTGACGACAGCACAAGTCTACGCAAGAACTTTGATTCGTTCTTATAACAACCAGCAACCACAGTTTTCACGAAATAAAACTTTGAATTCGAGATGTGTGAGCGCTTCGCGTCAGCCCTTTGTCATACCATCGCTCACCCCGAGCGACGCCTAATGATATGCACTCATATCGATCCCATCGCGCCGCCCGATCGATATGGCCTTTGTCATACCATCGCTCACCCCGAGCGACGCCTAATGATATGCTCCCATATCGATCGGGCGGCGCGATGGAATCGATATGGGTGCATATCATTAGGGCTCGCTCGGGGTGAGCGATGGTATGACAAAGGCCTATGGGAGCATATCATTAGGCGTCGCTCGGAGTGATGGTATGACAAAGGCCTCATGGTTCGGTTCTGTGCTGTCCCCTATGTCGGGCAAAAAATCAGCTTTTACCGAATTTTGTTATAATTGTGCCCGTCCATGAGAAAAAAAAAACTACAGGGCAGGAGACCTTCGAAAGACTTCAAAAAATATTTACCGCTTTTTAATGTGTTTGAGAACAAGTGTCGAAATATTAAAAAGAAGAAGCTGCCGTTGACATTTATAAACTCCCACTTGGAATGCTACAGACTATCCTTTTCTCCCATTAGGAATTCGTACTTGCAGTCTCGTATCCGACTTCCGGATACTAGTCAACAGACGTGCGAAGCATTCCTACTCGGAGGGAGTCACTTATTATTAACCTTCAGATTACCTGCGTGCTAAGCAGTTCGTGTTCTCAAGCCAGCGTAATACCAGCACGTAAACCGTAAAGATAATCACGAAGAAGAAGCTATTTCAAGGGAGGGGTGGGTTAGGGCCAGTTTATACTTTGACGCCGAGCGACGCGACGCCACGTATTGTGGCCACATAGATCTTGCGACGCGATCGATCGATTTGGCCACTATGTGTGCCGTCGCGTCGCTCGACGTCGGAAGTATAAACGGAGCCTTAAACGTCTTCAACCTGTCCAAATGACGCCACGGAAGGGTTTCTAAATTCAAATTCCCAGATAGGCCCGCAAACAGAACAAAACATGATGAGCACGAAGAACGGGATTATTGCAGTGCTTTGGTATGTTCGCATTGTTGACTGTGGGTCAAGTGACTGGCAGCGGAGCGCGATGGCCACTGAAAAGCACCCTATCAATTTCACAGTGTTTCTTGTTTTCGTTTTCTTTTCGTCGCTTTCGTGGCCTCGTTACTTCTAGCGCGTTTTGTCGACAACATAAGGACAAAAATGAGCGACGATTTTAGGCAATCCCTGCTTAGGATGAGCCAGGTGTTCGACTTCAACGCAATATCGTGAAGGCAATTTGAAAGTGTATTTGACCTATACAATGACTTAGCTCCAGTTTATACTCGCGCCGCAACGCGGCTCGGCACCACGATCGCCATAGATAGCGATTTTTCGCGCCGCCCGGTCGATATTTGTCCCGACCATAGATGCCGCGACGCGCAGCGGCAAGTATAAACTATAACAAGTATAAACTAGGGTTTACAGGAGCCAGATAGATGAGTCAGTGCTTTATTCTTACTAAATAAGTATGACACCAACTAACAATCGTGGAGGGGTGGAAGGCTAGATTGGCCTGGGTGGAATCGGTGCCAAGAACCCATGACTCGGGATGCGCGAAAGTGTCGCCCCTCCCGACTACGGGTCTGTGTGTTAGCCCTGGCTTAGAGTTGCGCCGCTGCGCGGCGCGGCACCGTAGTCGGAATAGATATCGATCAGGCGGCGCAAAAAATCGGTATCTATATTGTTGCCGCGCTGCGTGGCGGCGCAAGTATAAACTAAGGCTTAGACATCATCGTAGATCACGGTGGTATGCCGCCGCCATCCTCGATGACGGTAGGGCGACGGTTGTTGATTCCGCCTTGAACGGAAGGGTGAACAGTATAGCCTGTGAGCCGCGGAGCAGACTTTCGATCATAGGATAGGAATTATGGCCTTGTGAACCACAACAGTGGTCAGCGAAATGGAAGGTGTGGAGCACTGTGTTGTTTCCGCAGCCAATTTTGACTTTCTAATAATGTAAGCGGAAATATAGTAGATGATGTTTGGAGCTCACGATAGCTGCTCCACGACAGCAATTCGAGCTCTGCTCGACTCACTTCATCTCATCGTGAAATCTCGTCCGAGACGGGCGCGACACCCGACCCACATACGGTAATCGGGCGAGTCGCTCCGCCTCCACAGTAATGGCAGATGCCTAACGCAGCGCAGGCTTCGACTACGCCACATACATAATAAAATATCATACATAGACAACGGCCAGAGCATTCCAGTGAAAATCATCACCTAACGCTAAGAAAAACAAAGAATGGAATATCCTACCATATGTAATCGGCTAATGTCACGTGTCCGTCACGGGGAGGTGGGGGACTGAAGCCAAAAGATGTCTACGACAGTGCGGCGTATGCCAGCCGAGCTTCTTTGAGCTTAACCAGGCTAGGCGAGTGCCGGCGAACTATATCATTCGCGGCGGATCGCCCAAGTTTACGGTACATTCAGCGGGCAACGCGTCAGGGTAGGGAATGGGGGCTGAGTGCGTAGGGATTCAGAAGACGTGCCCCAGGCGACGTTCGACGTGCGTCAGGATTCAGAGGACGTGCTGAAGACGTCGTCCAACGTGCGTAGCTATTCAGAAGCCGTGCCAAAGACGTCGACCAACGTGCGTCAGTATTCAGAGGACGTGCCGGAGGCGTCCAACTTGCTTAGGGATTCCGAGTAATAACAGTAGGAAAAAAACCAGTCAAGAGGGGGAGACCATGGAAGACCACTAAAGGCTGGGGGAGTAAGGGGACCGTATTTTCCCTCGATATCGTCCAACTTGTGTAGGGATTCCGAGTAAAGGGAAGCAGTAGGAGGACCAGTGAAGAGGGAATCAGCAAAGAGACACCACTAGGAGAGGGGGGGGGGGGGGGGGGAGGGAGAGATATAAGGGGACCAGTATTTTCCCTCCCTCAATATCGTCCAATGTGCGTAGGGTTTCTGAAAACGGTTTCTTGCCACGTAAAGAACGGGCACTTCGGAGAATAAATCGCGTACATGTGATAGAGGGTGGATGGGTTTCCCAGGAGCAGTGAAGATTCTGCTCTACCATATCCCGCTGCACTAATCTATATAGCAGAACCGGTGTTTTACTTCATAAAAGTGGGAAGGCCTAGAGGAGAGTGAAGGAAGATAGGGGCTGTTCTATTTGTTTCACGTGGTTTTGGGGGCGAAGCCCCCAACCAGACGTTTGGTGGCCGCTTGGCAGCTGAACGTCTGGTCGTTCAATAATCTCCAAGTTCAACGTTCTTGAAACCTGAGCATTTTGGGAGTAAGCTTCTTTTTCTACCCTTTCTGGCTACCATCGTTGATGTAAAAATAATTTTACATCGAGCTTTGCAGGCAAAGAGGATCGGAAAAGGAGGGAGCTCATCAGTTAATCTATCTTGAAACGATGGGTGATGTATTTCACTTCTATAAAATATCCTGTTGACACTCGAGTGTGCATTTCGCCCACATAAATGACCTTTGCTTGTCAGCCGATGGAAGAGTTAGTGCCGACAAAACATATGGAAGGCTTTGGTTGGTTGGCCGGGACGAGACCCGAACGTTTAATCGATTCAGTTACACTGCCAGCCTCAACCGACTGCGCTACACGCCTCATTGGGCTGGTAACTATTGAACCTTCAACAGTTAAGATATCAAGAAAATCAGCTCACCCGGTACAGTTTGTAATGCGCTCCAGATCTGCCAGTAATGCCTACATAGCAATTTGAAGCCGGCGGCTTCACAGTGGAATCGACTTCCTTTTTGACCCAGTCTAAATGCGTACACATTGCCCAAAATTCCTTTCTACTGCAGAAGTGCGAACTCACCTGGAGTATAAGTAATAGATAGGGATTTCGAAGGCATGGACACTGAGAAAGCGATCATGTCAAGACCCAAACTCATTGGACGCAGGAATTCGTTGAAGAGAGTGGACTTTCGCATGGCTGCCATGGCTAAATTCGTAACGTTTGTTTGGTTCGGTAAGGAAAAACAGAAACTGTCTACGCTACCCATGTTCACGTCCGATACGAGAGATTTTTCCGGCGCTTTCAGAATTCCAGCAATAGCGTCCACGAATCGTTCCAGCTTCTTTTCGGAAGCTCTGCCATAGGATTCCGCACACAGTTCTTGAAGGATATTGGTAGCCTGGCGATGAACATAACGAACCATCACTTCGCATCTCGACGATAGCTGCTGGAATGAATTTATTTGGACTTCGTGTAAATTGGACGATTCTTGGTTTTTCACTGATGGGATAAGTGAGTAATAGACGAAAGATACTACGCTCGATTGAGGCGGGAAGCCCTGTAGGAGACGCTTGGGCGTGTTTAGCGCAGTCGAAGGAGGTGCCGGCTCTCCCGTGCACCCGATGATAGGTCCTTGGTTCGGATTTCCCGCCCAGGCCAACCAAGCCTTCCATCCCTACGGGACCGGTGAATTGGTACCAGACTTGTCTGGGAAGGATAAAGCGCTGAATGTTCATCGGCTAGCCACTGCAAATCGTTTGTATGGCCAAATGTGCATTCTATTCGCCTCCATGACATCCCGTAGAATGCGTGGCCCATCCCAAAGAGGTTGAATAGCCGAACCGAGTTTTCGGGTTACTGTGTTATGATCGAAAAATTTCCCATTGTTTTGTCACCTTCTCGTTGTAGAATAGCATTCCGTAAGCGTTGTTGTTAATAAATACCAGTCGTTTTGCTCCACAGCAGAATTTTGCGCTTTGCTACATATTGACACCGGCGAGAACTGTACGCACTACTGCGTACTTTAAAGGTGGTAAACGGAATGTTGCACAACTTATATGCTTCGATTTTTGATGACTTTTTGACAGTTGTTGCTGAAAAGATGGGAAAAGGTAGATAGGCATCACACCGACTAGACTTGCTAGGCTTAAGAGACCAGGGTTTACCAGAGCTATGATATAGTAACTTTCTCGAACTGGGAACTCAATTAAGATTAAAGAGCTAGAGATTCAACTGTGGCATCGATGTTGAAGAGATTGGGGAATCAGTGCTCTGGAAAGAAACGACCAGAAAGTTGCCTACATATCTCAGAGAAACCTCGTCCGCTAAACCTTCTTCCACGAGTTCAAAATTTGGACACGGTCACTTTCCTTTTGAGAGCATGGGGTTTTCACGACACATGTCGCGTCGACGGACTGACCGTGGGGGTACGGGACCGTGTAACAGGGATGCGGGAACGCGCCGTTGCTCCTACCGTGATCGCGGCAGCCAATTAGGATCGACTCAATCGCACAGGCAGTACAAATGGTTGGCTGCCGCAATGGGGGTAGGAATAATGGCGGATTTCCCGCTCAGGCCAACTAAGCCTATCGGCTGGCCACCGCAAGTCATTCCTTGTCTAAATTCGCATTCAAATCGCTTCCACGATCTAGAAGTAGAATGCCTGCCGCATCCCAAAAGCGTTTGAGTAACGTCGTCCATTTCCTTTTTGTCCTTTTTATTCCCTTCAATCCCTCTCGTCAAGTTGTCCAAAAGTATAGTTGCGCTCTCCCAAACATTTCGAATAACCGAATGTACTCGAGTAACGACGATTTTCGAATATTCGAATTCGAATACATTCGAAAATCGCGATTTTTCGAGCATTCGAATTCGAATACGTTCGAGAATCTCGTTTCTTCGAGTATTCGAATTCGAATACATTCGAAAATCGCGATTTTTCAAGCATTCGAATTCGAATACATTCGAAAATCGCGATTTTTCAAGCATTCGAATTCGAATACGTTCGAAAATCGCGTTTTTTCGAACGTTCAAATACGAGAATTCGATTTCGCATAGAATTGTTCGAATTCGAATGTTCGAATATTCATTTGGGCACAACTATATCCGGAAGCCTTCACAAAAGAAAGCAGCTACAGGACTCTCCAGAAAGATTTAAGTAGTGAGACTTGAATCCCCTGATCAGCACAAAGCCAAAATCGCTTTCAAAAAACGCTACCTCCTTCTTGCTTGTAGAGTGGTGCGTCATAGTGGATGACAACGATAAGGACGAGAATGCCTTTCCTATTGACATCAACGAGAAATCCTTCACGCTCGATGAGCGGCGACCTGCAATCTCTGTGTACTTTCCGTTGGACACTTGTAGCAATGCCTCCGTTCTCCTCCATATCGTCTGAAATTCAAGCCATTTTGCAGCAATGTCCCAGTATTTGTCAGCTTCTGCTGAAATGTGAGCTATAAAATCAATTTTTCATTATTTCAGGGAAACTAAAAAATCCATTCATTTTTTGCAGGTTAGTTTAAGTATATGTATTGCTTAAGACGAAATATATGTTCTGGTAAAGCCTTCATAATCAACTTTAAACTTGTCTGAATCGGTTAGGAGTAGTTACATGTTGTTACAGGATGTTTTGTTGCGATCAAAACTCTTGCGCCAGGCGGGACTCGAACCCGCATCTTCTGCTTTCCGGGCAGCGATGTTCGCCTTACACACAAAAATGTTGTTCGTGTAAGGCGAACATCGCTGCCCGGAAAGCAGAAGATGCGGGTTCGAGTCCCGCCTGGCGCAAGAGTTTTGATCGCAACAAAACATCCTGTAACAACATGTAGCCTCTCTACCAGCCGCTCCAGGCTCAAGCAAATGTGTTAAAACATGGTTAGGAGTAGTGTTTTCATAACAAGTGACATAAAGATGGTATGCAGCGTACGATCATTTACCCAGGACGTAGACCCTTTCGAATTTTTGTAACTCACTGTGTCTTCACTTCTACGTCAACATATATTAGGTTGTCCGGAAATTCTTTAGACTAATGTCGGAGAACATTGCATAGCTAATAAGTTTTTTTAACAAATACAGTCATTCAACAAAATAGTTACCATTATGATCAATTACATATTGCCATCTTTCCGGTAGAGAGCAAATACCACGACCGAAGAACTCCGGATACTTGGACATCAACAAGTTGTTGGCACCATTTTTGACTACTTCCCGATTTGCGAACTTTTCCCAGCTAAGAAAGACTGCACCGACCGGAAAACGTGGTAGTCACTGGGTGCAGGATCAGATGAGTACGGCGGATGGGGTACCAGTTCAGTACCGAGTTCCTCCGATTTCTTCTGCGTATCCTTTGCTGTGTGTGGTATAGCGTCATCCATGAGAAGAAGAATTTTTCCACTTTTGGAATTGTGATTATGAGGATTTCACTAATTTTCTCCAGCTGAGTGCAGAAAGTGTTCAAGTTTACCATGGAACCGGTAGGAACCAATTCCCAGAATACTAGACCACTGATTTCCCACCAGAAGGAAAGCAACTCCTTTTTGTCGTGATCAGGACGTTTCGGCTGCGGTTGAGGCAACTCATCGAAGTCCTCCCAGTGCTTGCGACGCACCAAATTGTCGCAGACGCAATACTTTTCATCCATCGTGACGATACAGTCGATCCAAGCAAATGTATGGCGACGGTTGAGGAGAGAAGTGCGGATATCAACACGCTTCCGTTTGTCCTGAGACGTCAAAGCATGCGGTACGACTCGAGGCAAAACGCGACTTTACCTGAAGACCGAAGAACATCGTGTACTGTGGACTTATGGTTAGTAGTATTTATGAGGTCTGACAGTTCGCGTACAGAAAGATCAGGTCAAGTACCGCAGGTGACGAGTACGAACTGTCTGTTCTGCGTATGTAGTCGACCTGTGCGTCGGCAATTCTCGAGCGATTCGTCACCGTTGTCGAATTTGCGGTACCAATTGAAGCACGTCGCCCGAGAGGGGGCTTACTCCTTCATTCTCTCGTAGAAAGCGGTGGGCCTCGTCCGCGGATCGGCCGGAGGGGTACTGTCGAAGGAGAGCTGATCGGTGGAGCACCTTCTTGCCGTTTATTGCGAAGGCACCACTGGTAACTCGAGACGGTATGTCGCACATGCCGCTGACAGCTGCATATACAGGACATGGAACACAAACCTCCTAACGTGAATTAGTTTTTTTAAGAGACTTAATGATGTGAGCGCGAGGGAAAACGCGTACGTTACGCCATAAATGGTTTCCTGGTTGACGTACAGTTGCTTCCATTGAGTACTTGTAACAATCAGTTAAATATTAATAAATCAATAACAATATTAATCAGTAAATATAAATTATAACTGCGGCTAGAAAGCTCATCGCTCGCTCAACACGGAGAACGACCTATCGAAAAAAAACAAGAACAAAAATCTTAGTTTTTTTTTAATTTTGCTCAGCAACCTTATAGCAAAACTGTTTTGAAATTTTGCTCAAAACCTTGGGATTTTTTAAAAGACAAACGGCAAGTCTGTTCCTCTGTTCTTCAGAAGCATATTTCATGTTTTCTTAAAAAATGATATTCTAATCTAGGAAATATAGACCTACCCGGATAAAGGACGCAGTCTGCTCTGGGCTTTTCACAAAGCCGGCGTTTGACAAGCGTCTCGTCGTATTGCTCGCAGCCATTGCAAGGAAATACCGAGAGATCGTCTCCACTGTCTTGCCCATATCATTGAGAGCTCTGAAAATTGCTCGATTTCCTACGGAATGCCTATGTTTTGTAAACTCCCATTACCTTTCAGCAAAGTGCAACATTTAGACCAGAAACCGTTTAGAGCCCCTTTCAGTTAATCACCGTTTTAGTTTTGCTTAAACTACATATGCAAAGGGCGCGTGTAGCGCAGTCGGATGAGGCGCCGACTGTCGCGTGCACCCGATACCAGGTTCCTGGTTCGCATTTCCCGCCCAGGCCAACCAAGCCTTCCATCCCTACGGGGTCGGTGAATTGGTACCAGACGTGTCCGGGAAGGATAAAGCGCTGACTTGTTCATTGGCTGGCCACCGCAAGTCATTGTAAGGCCAAATACGCATTCATATCGCCTCCACGACATCCCGTATAAGTACAATACCGCTCAAATTCTTTGCAAAAAAGACGCTTTGCGACGGATTAAAGCGTCGCATTGCCATAACTCTCTTTATAGTTATTTGTTTACAATCTAATTAACACCATTAGAAGTCCCGTCTCATTTTCTATCCAGCGATCTAACGACCATCCAAAACGATTGCACAGTGACCTAGTCATGAAGCTTTTGCTTCCTCGGCTCCATTAATTGATTCACGACCCCTCCGAGATTCTCAGTGGCATGTGATTAAGGCTTTTCGTTGACGAGGTTCATCGAAACTCAGAAATCCTCTGTTGTTTCAGCAGATCTGTATTTGTTACAAATCAAGTGTCATTGTGGTACTAAACAGTGCCAAGTTTGAATAACATAGGCCGGATTTCAGATAAGCGCAAACACGCGAAAACTTAAGATTCAGTTAAGAATTACCCAACTAGTAGCCTACGACAGAAGACAGTATTCTACTATTCCATTGTGGGAACGATGGTCTTTATAAAACGTGTAAAATGGCTCTGAGAAATAAACAGAGTTTGCTGGATTTTCTTTTTCCAACAAGGGATTGGTTCAATCTCAATACGCGGCGTAGGATTTCTCCTATCTTTGAACTTCGGTTGCTCCTGTACAGGATAAGTACGAAAGCCATGTTTTTTTTGTGGTCTACAGTAGACCGCAAGCACATCCGAATCTAAGAAAAACGAATAAATTTTGGTCGTTCAAAGTAGATTTCTATGCGGCCAAAATTTGGCGAAAACAACAGAAAATTTTGTTTCAGTCGCTTACCTCTTTATGGATGAGTTTATTCGAAAAACCAACTGCACAGCATTTCTCAGCTCGTTGCGAGCTTTCCACAAATGTAATGTTGTCCGTATTAAAACTGAAAACTATTTTCACCTCATCGGCCGCCGATGTGAGTTTGGGGCTGCGCTTCGGCCTGAGTGCGGACACTGCGGCGGGCCACTCGCTGCCCTTGCGACCTCCCGCGGCACTCCACATGTCGTATATGGCCCCGTTTATACTTCGTCGCGGCGCGATGCGATGACCACGCAGTGAGGCCAAATTGATCGATCGCGTCGCACAATCTATATAGGCCCATGCACACTCCTCCGACAGCGCGGCGCGGTCATGATGAAAGATAGGGCCGCGACGGGCGCGGCGCGACGCTGCGACACGTGCCGCAGGGAGGGGGCATGCACACTCTTGCGACTGTCGCGGCGACGCCGCGCTGAGTGCTGCAGGCTGGAATGGTTCAGACCATTCCTGGCGGCGCGGCATCCACGGCGACGTGGGTCCCGTTGCCTAAAACGGTGCTCTAACGCGACCGCGCCGCGACCGCCGAATTTCGCGGAGCTAGCCGTCGCTCACTTGCCGCGTCGCGGTGTCGCAGAAGTGTGCACGGGCCTTATGGCCACTATACGTGGCGTCGCGTCGCGCCGCGACGAAGTATGAGCGAGGCCTATCGCCTATGTACAGTATTCACACTTCGCAAGGGCAGCGAGCGGCCGCCGCCGTGTCCGCACTTGGGCCGAAGCGCAGCCCCAAACTTGTTTCGGAGGCGAAGAGGTGAAAATGGTTTTCAGTTTTAATACGGACAATATTACATCCTTGGAAAGCTCGCGCCGAGCTGAGAAATGCTGTCCAGTTGATTTTTCGAATAAACTCATCCATAAAGAGGTAAGCGACTGAAACAAACTCTTCTGTTGTTTTCGGCAAACTTTGGCCGCATAGAAATCTACTTTGAACGGCCAAAATCTTTCCGTTATTTTTAGATTCGAATGTGCTCGTGGCCTACTGTAGACCACAAAATAACCCGGGTTTCGTACTTATCTTGTACAGGAGCAACCGAAGTTCAAAGATAGGAGAAATCCTACGCCGCATATTGAAATAGGACCAATTCCTTGTTGGAAAAAAAGAAATTCTAGTCATTTCTGTCCACTTCTCAAAGCCATTTTACACCTTGTATGAAGACCATAGTTTCCGCAATGGAATATTAGAATACTGTCGTCTGTAGCAGGCTACTAGTTGGGTAATTCTTAACTAAATCTTAGGTTTCCGCGCGTTTGCGCTTATCCGAAATCAGGCCTATGTAATTCAAACGTAGCACTATTTAGTACCACAATAACACTTGATGCGTAGCAAACACAGATCTGCTAAAACAACAGAGGATTTCTGAGTTTCGATGAACCTCGTCAACGAAAAGCCTTAATCACATGCCACGGAGAATCTCGGAGGGGTCGTGAATCAATTGATGGAGCCGAGGAAGCAAAAGCGTCATAACTAGGTCACTGTGCAATCTTTTTAGATCATGTTTAGATCTCAGGATAGAAAATGAGACGGGGCTTATAATAGACTTTAAACAAGTAACTTCGAAAAGAGTTATCGCAATGCGACGCTTTGTGACGGATTAATCCGTCGCAAAGCGTCTTTTTTGCAAAGAATTTGAGCGGTATTGTAGAGTGCGTGGTACATCCCAAAAGGGATTGAGTAATGCCGTCCTTTATCCTTTATTTATCCTTTAATGAATACCACTATGAGCGCTGGATAAGATTTCACGGTTACCGAAAAATGCACTTCCCACGTAGCCATACCATTGTTGATACAAGTGAATCACTTTACCTGATGATGTCATCCGCGGTCTGAATTCGATCGAGTTGGACGAGAAACGTGGCAACAGCCCTGATAAGCGGACTATATTTAGCATCACAGAGACTTATTAGCGTCAGATCGCCTATTGTGTTGCAGACGATAACGTTGACAAAGTAGGGAATGATCGACTTGTTCGAGCGTAGCCACACCTAAAAAATTTCGGGATCGTGAGAATATTTAAAAAAGCCTTTTGTACTATTCAAAACATGCATGTACATGTACATGCATGTATGGAAGGAATTCTGCACACTGCGGATAAGAAATAGAAGAAAACAGTAAGATGACATGTGTAGTAAAGACTAATCTCTTGATTGAAAAAGATTGTTATCGCTAGCCCGTCAGCTGAGAATATGAAATAGTCTGCTAAAAAAGAAGTGGGTTCAGGGGCTCTAACCCTACCTGGAATTTTACCAGTTAATGATGATGCGAAATATATGTAATACTTGGATTTTCTTTCATATATGTAAAGGATGAGGACGCGTGTAGCGCAGTCGGAGGAGGCGCCGGCTGTCGCTTGCACCCGATACCAGGTTCCTGGTTCGGATTTCCCGCCCAGGCCTACCAAGCCTTCCATTCCTCCGTGGTCGGCGAGTTGGTGCCAGACTTGTATAGGAAGGACAGAGCGCTGATTTGTTCATCGGCTGGCCACCACAAGTCATTGTATGGCCAAATACGTATTCAAGTCGCCTCCACGACATTCCGTAGAAGTAGAATGCATGGCGCATCCCAAAAAAGATTGAGCGACGCCGTCGTTTTTCCTTTTTATATAAAGGATAAAGGAAAAAGATGAGCTTATGTCAATCCGTTGCGAGATGCGCCACATATTCTATTTCTACGGGATACCTTGTAGAAAGTGGGATTGCACATTTGACCTACACAATCAATGTCAGGGTCTAGCCGGTAGTAACAACAGTGTGCAATCATTCCCAGACAAGTCTGGTCAGTTGATGGACAAAAAACTTGGTTGGACTGGGCGGGACTCCAATCAAAAATCCTTATTCAGGGAGCATGCGCCAGCTGGCCAGCCTTCCAATCTCTAGGCCCTACGTATACCATTTCCAATTCAAGCTGGACATGTTTCAAGTCAAAGGGAACACTTTTCAAGACAAATCAATTAATTAGCATTTATTTATCTTATACGTCAAAAAGATGTGGTCCAAATTCGGGAAGAATTTGAAGGAGAAATGTGCAGAAAACGAAAATAAAGAATCTGATAAGAGGACTATCCAATTTAGTCTTAGGATTGTTCAATTGGGCCTGAAAACGATGCACACGTAAAGTTTAACGTGAAATACGCACGGTACTTTAGTTAATGATTTTACTTGGACTGCGTTGATCTTCCTAGATTAGCCTAAAACGTCACACTGTGGAGGAAATGTTTCTACTAACCAAAGGACATGTACTACACAGGATCATAAGAACTGCTCTGACAAATGGGAACTTAATTCTTTCAGTAGATCAAGACCAAGGCATCTACATGGAAATCAAGCTAGAATTACAATTTAAAGCACAGAAGCTTAGGTTTAAATTAGCATATAGAATTTTCTGTGTATACAAGAGTATGCGAAGAATATTTTGTTCCAACGTCTTTATCTGTTCAGATGCTTTAAACCTTAGAAACTTGTACTTGCCTTGAAAAATAAAATAGGCTCACCTGGAATATTTTGCCAGTTTCAAGTGCGTCATGTGTGGATATTTCTTCAAGCAGGAAGTTCAAATCCGTGCTCACTACATGCTTCAACAACAGCTTTTCACCGTCATCAGAACACGCGGACGCGAGGATTTGTCCGTTACTCACGAGCAGTACTCTAAACATCTGTATTTTACAAGAAGAACGGCCTAAGGCCCGGTTTACAGTTGCGCCGCTACGCGGCGCGGCGCGATGGCCGCCATAGATATCGATTTTTCGCGCCGCCCGTCGATATCTACTCCGTCTATGGTGCCGCGCCGCGCAGCAACTATGAACCAGGGCTAAGGAAAAACACCTTATTAATGTAAAAGCTAACCTGTTCGGTCCAAGAATGTCATCCAAACTGCATGCCATGGCCTTCAAATGAGACAGAGTTATCGACGCTTCAGTTTGAAGGAAGACAGCCCGACGTACGTCCAGAAAACCTAAACGGGCCACATTTTTAGAACTCACGTGATCTTTAAACTCATCCTCTTGCTTGGTACCAAAACCAGCGTTCGCATTTTTCAGTCATGCAGCTTATTGTGAAGGGAACATCAAAAAAATATAAGCACTGCTTTAAAGTCCATAACGTTGCCACCAGTTAAGCCACTCAATACTTGACAAGGTCGTTGTCATACGAAATCACGTGGAAGGAAAGATTTTCGTGATATGTAAGCAGTAAGGATTGCGCCACGTACTTCTCGGAATTATTTATTTATTTGACTGACGCTCAATCAATAGAGTACACGTTTTGGACTCTATTGATTGTGCGTGAGTCAAATAAATGGAGTAGACTGAACGTGTCGCTAACCTCAACACCTTGCAAAGTTCGGAATGAAATGTATCACAGTGCTGTTTCTTTTCGTTTTTACATGTTTATATCGGCTGTCGACTAAATTGTGTTCATAGCTGCTTTCAGAGTTATGAATGTTCTTATCTATGTTTGTTTGCTGTTTTGTGACATTTTAAAAAGAACTTGTTCCTTTTTTCATTAGTTTTATGCGTGAGCATCATCTCCACGCTATAAAAAATGTATGAGCCCTAAAACTCTTCAACAGCTTTCCTAGCATCAGTGCATTCCGGATTTTGGGACATTGTGAAGCAAGAGCGACTTAACGGTTTTTATTTACGTTTCACGATATACTTATAAATTCCGTTGCAAGCACTTTTAGAACTACATGTAAATGAAAGAACAGTTCTAACGATAAAATGAAAGTTTCAACTATTATTCGCAATGTAGTTTTGTTGATAACGCTCAACGAAGTTGCACTCGTCAACATGAAAATGTTTTTGTGCATTGTACAAATTAAATATCAGAAAAAAGTGATAACAAGTGCCTAAGCATTTAACGAGTTTGTAATATGTTGTGACTTTAGAACGCTTATGTCTACTTCACCTATGTGTGATCTACCAGTTTGAAGAATTCTTACCTTTAACCTTCTTGCTTTCCAGAACATGTCGATTGTCATTGAGTGACTTCAGGAAATCAGTGGCTATATCAGCGATGCCCAGCTCAGAATCGATAAGCGATAAAAGAGGACCAATTTTCACTTCTAGACCAAGCTCCAGATAATCCATAAACCGATGTTGTCGAATATCGCTGAAAGAAAGTTGAATAAAAATTGTTCTGATGTAACGTGAAACTGGAATTGATTATCTTGAATCACACAGGGAGCTCACTTCACGCATGTAGTGAATGTAAGGGATCGCTTAGTTTGCGCGCGGAGCGCGACAAGATGCAATGACAAGCCCCGTATTGATTGGTCGCGTCGCGCGTTACGTGCATACTAAACGCTCCCTAGCGCTATCAAAGTGCTTTTTTAATCATTTCGCTTGAATGCGTTGTGCGAACAAGATTACATCTGGAAGGTACATGAAAACCGATAGGGTTCAGGTCAAAATTTGCCGTCGTTGTGTGAAACTGCGTACCGCACCAACTGATGTTAAATGGTCGAGCTCACTTATTGGGAGCAACACGCTTATTCATTAAGGCCAGCAAGGGCACAGAACATACAGGATTGCGTTTAAGCCCTAGTTTATACCTGCGCCGCCACGCGACGCGGCACCGCGATCGTCATAGATATCGATTTTCGCGCCGCCCGGTCGATATTTATCCCGATCATCGTACCGCGCCGCCCAGCGGCGCAAGTATAAGCTAGGGGTAAGGGGAGACTCCTTTTTTATCATCTGTCACTGGTTGTCAGCTTTGTTAAAACAGTGTAAAATCAACCTCAATAAATATCATACCTGCTTCCCATTGATATTAGCAGATAATCGTACTTCAGACGTTTCATCAGAATTGTGACTTGATCAGACGTTGTGGAGTAGATGTTGTCATTAGTGCGGCTATTGAACGAACGATATATCGAGATGAGCGGCAGGAACAGATGCGAGATCTCTTGATTAGGGGATTTTTCAGGAACTTGGGCCTCATTGCACGTTGACGACGAGTCCTCATGGGTACAGAGGGACTCGGTGGACGAGTCGCTGTAGACACCGCTTGAGGTGGACGGTGAGTCAGACGAGTACAGTCCCTCGGCGCAGAGCCTTCCGTGAAGATAGGAGTCGAAATGGCTGTCGCCACCGTAGAAAAGCACTTGGTTGTCGTTCGAGACAAGGAGGTAGCCAAACATGTTGTATTTGTGGAAACTGAAACAGATATGGATGAGAAATATGGTTAGGGTTATCCCAAGGAGTAGAAGAACGAACGCGGTCTTTTCCAAACGTACTAAAAGGATGGAAGCATAAACCACATTCAAAGCGAAGAGCCTTCGCGGTCAACGGTCACGTAAACTTCAATGAAATGCATGAAGATGGCTTCACAACAGAAGAACTCAGCTACAATGAACTGCAAAGATTCTTCATATTGTCAGGAATGAGCGAACATTCAGGATCCGTTGCGAAAGGCCCGGCCACAGCAACAACATAAAGGGAATTTCACCTCCAATATTCGGAGGTGGTGTCACAAGCAACGTTTTTAGAGCTGTGAGCCTCTGTTAATTTGTTAATTAATACGAATATTTTATCAGCTGAGCACACAACTTATAAAACTTGAAAGAGGTGTTATGAGCATGTTTTGGTCCCATTGCAACTCGCGTTAGCCCTAGTTTATAGTTGCGCCGCAGCGCGGCGCGGCACCACAGTCGGAGTGGATATCGATCAGGCGGCGCGGAAAATCGATATATACGGTAATCATGGTGCCGCGCCGCGTGACGGTGCAAGTATAAAAAAAGTAGGCCTCAGACACGGCTCAAACCTGCTCCCTTTACTTACCTTTCAGAACGTCAACGTCTTCATACCTTCGGTGCTTTTTTAACTAAATGACTATTTTGATCTACCTACAACCGTTCTGGGTGCAAGCCAAAATCAATACTCTTAAAATTCCTTTCTGTGACTGAACACGTATAATAACGAAGTAGGTTTTCAATGGAACCTGCATAAAGATATAGCGTGAAAGTCAATCGAGGAATAGCTGCTGAAGATAGACAGGTTCGTTAATCTCAAAAAAATTCGTTTCAGCAGTGATGTGGAATAAAATTTCTGTAGAATGTCGGTGAAAACTGACAGCAATTTCAACAGTGACACAAACATTTTTCAAGCGAAACAATAAAGGATGCCTCTGGATAGAATCTGCAATTAGTTCACTAGCAGCAATTTGAAAATTGATCCAGTTAGGTAAACAAATCGATTGGCGCGTGTATCGCGGTTGAGACAGTCGCCGGGTCTCGCGTACACACCTAATCGGTCCAAAGTTCATGTCCCGTTCTGGCCTTCAATCCCTCCAAGGTTGGCGAATTGATAACAGACAAGTGTGGGAGTCAAGCACTTTTCTATTGGCTGACCACTCCAATTAGATGATTAGGTTAAATTCGAACTAAAATTACCTTCATAATATCCAGGAAGAGTAGAATGCGTGGCGTATAACAACAGCAGCGAAGGAAGGAATAATATTCCTTATTTTTTGTCTTTTCAAAAACAAGAAAACCTTACTCACAGCTAAAACCTTACTTATATCGGTCTCTTAGAAACAATATAAAAAAATTTAACACATTTATTTAAGCCTGGTCACCGGTAGAGAGGCTATAGAGAGGCTTGCTACAGGGTGTTGCGCAAGGCGGAACTCGAACCGGCACCTTTCGCTTTCTGGGCGGGTCAGACACCGCCGGTGGAGTAAGGCGTAGCGTCGCTGTCCGGAAAGCAGAAGGTGCGGGTTCGAGTCCCGGGCTGGCGCAAGTTTTGATCGCAACAATACATTCTGCAACAACGATATAAATATGCCTATACTTCCAACACTTTAAAAACTCAATAGATTTTTGTTGGTATTATGATATAAATTTAGTGGTTTTTAAGATTAACAATAAAATTTCCAGATTAATCACCGAATATCCCTATAAAAGGTTGAAACAAAATCAGAAAAGGATTATCAAAGTTAAGAGCTAGCAATAGCTGGTATTAGCTTCTACTTTCCGCTCTAGTGCATTACACTAACTTGCCCGCCAACAATATGTTTCGACACAGCAAATTTGTTGTGAGATTGAGCATGAGCACGAAATAAATTATCGTCTTTAGGGTTTTAAGAAATAAGTGACTCAACCAGAATCAATCAATCAATCGATATTTATTTATTTATTCATTTATTTATTTACAAGTGCTCCGTCACGCCTATCGGCGTACCTCGCACTTGCGCGCTTCGCGCGATGTTGCAGTATCACTAAGCTGAGGACAATCACATCGAGCTAGCTGCTCTACTTGAACAGCTTTTTCCCTACCTAGGTGTACAAAAAGCTCGCAGTACGTACAGTATACAGAAGAAACGGTCTACCATTGCTGGTCCTGGTCCCCCTCAATGATCCCCATAGCGGATGACGTCCTCGGCACGCCTTTCCAATCCCCATGCACATTGGACGACGTCATCGGCACGTAGGAGAAGTCTGGGTATTTTGCGCTATTTTCGCGACCCGTAAATTGATCAGTATCGATTGATGGCGATCGATACTTCAAAAACGACCTTCAGATTCGTGTTGAGCAACCTCGACTACTTCCAGGGGTAAAGTTTCGGGCTGCCTGGACGACATCCAAAAAATCGACAGTTTGATCCATATCGATTAATGGCAATTGATACTTCAAAAACGAATCACAGATTAGTGTTCAGCGACCGCGATTCCCCCAATGATGAAGTTTCCAGGCAGGTAGAAGACATCTGGATATTTTCCGCTATTTTCCCGCACCGTCATATGATCAATATCGATTGATGGAAATCGATACTTCAAAAACAAATTTCAGATTCGCGTTCAGCGACCTCGATTGCCCCAGGGCCGAAGTTCCCAGGCAGGGAGAAGACGTCTGGGTATTTTTCGCTATTTTCGTGCCGTAATTTTCCCCCGATTTTCCCCCTATTTTATGTCTAATTTTTGCGGCGGCGCCCATTGTACGTGGACCTCCACGCGGATAGGGCTATTTACCGTCAGCTACCCGAAGGGCAATACGAGACATACATAACGAGAAGAAAAAAATCATATGCTTGTGTGACAAAAGAATGCAAACAACATTACACTAATATATCGTTTGAGCTACCTATCAATGAGTTTTTAAGTTTTGAAATGAAATTTGGTAGAGCATATTTATGTGGGAAATTTCGAAAAGTCTGAACCGGCTCATTGGGTAAAAATGGAAGAAAGGTAACGCAACATTAATAATATGCTGCTATTGGTAATGTTTCTGCAATGAGCGTATAAGGCCTGGTTTATACTTGCGTCGCCACCAGGCGCGGCGTGATGGTCTCCATAGATATCGATTTTTCGCGCCGTCCAGTCGATATCTATTCCGACTATGGTGCCGCGCCGCGCAGCGGCGCAACTATAATCCAGGGCTAATGTGCAGTGATTAATAAACGAAAAATAAACAGAATGAAAGTGAAAAATATTTAGATCAAGGTCTTCAGCGATGATACGTTGCTCGCACTTTTCAGAGTCTGCCACTACATAGTTAGCACGCGGCCTAATAGAAAAAAAAACGCTGAAAGAAATGGTAGGAAAAGCTAGCAATGCTAATAGAAACTGTTTCGTCAAAGCAAAGAAGGCTCGCAGGTACAGTTGTGCTAGAATGACCTAATCGAATAGATACTCGGACGATTTTTATTAAACTTTTGATTATTCGAATTCGAGTTTTCAAGAAATCACGTTTTCGAATGTATTCGAATTCGATTGCTCAACAGATAGCATTTCGCGATTGTACCGAAGTTGACTAATCAGAAATGCTGCAGTTTGCGAATATATTCGAAGACGAAAATTCGAAATTTGTGAGCACTCGAAACCAATCGAATATTCGAAAAAATTTTGAGAACATAACTTTACTCACAGGAGTACATCAGAGTATATGATGATTAAGGTGTGAAGACACTCTAAGTGCGTGATGGGAGGGAGAGTGATAAGCCAGAACAGAAGCACTACTGCAGTTCCGAAAGGAGGGGGGAATTTGAAGGCGAGTGCTGGCGATAACCTGTGACATCAACGAGTCATTACCGCTAGAAGCGCGTGCTGATAGCGGGGCACCCGGCATCGTCGTCTCGATAAGATACCATCCACCAAAACAAACCACACAACCGCCGCCTGACCAGACGAAGATAGTCTCCCGGGCTCTGATTTACTACCAAGCGGAAGTCGAGTTGGTTTCTGCCCCTATGTCGTACCCCGGGACGGGGGCGGACATAACTCCAACGCCGTGCGAACACCCCTGGCGTTGCGCACGGTGCGCGACGAAATTGGACGAGTTGTCGCGGTCCGATGCTTCCGACGGCTAGAAACGCTTCCTACAGGGACATGCGGCACGCCTTTGCCTTATTTCAACGCTTCTTGGAAATGGCAATGAATGTGGTTTCAATAGGACGACCAGTAACAGTTTATACAGGAATCGTGATCATGTGGATGGTTTCTAGCGTCAATATTTGCCATCTATAACTTCTTTGGTCAGTTTTTACCCGTAATTATGGTTATACTGTGGAAAAAGGTCACTATCACCCATTCTCGGATCAATTGTCCTACTGCAGACTGTTGCCTACCACATTCTGTGGGATCTTAAGATCCTTGCTAGAAATGTGGTCTGGGAGCTTAAACACTGAGAACATTTCGCGCTCCGCGGCTAACCATGCGTCACCAAGCGTCCGCGTTTCAGCGCCGCGACGTCGCACGCGGCTGGCGCGCGACGTCGCGTTGGAGTTAGGTCCTGGAGCCACCCCAGGACCCATGGGTAGATCTGGAAAAATCGGTGAGCCAGCGTTCGACACTCTCAGGTTTGAGGCTTCTTTCCCGCTCTAAAAGGCGCCTTCAGCTTCTACCCCAGTTAACTTTTATGATCTCGTACGGCTGCCTGTTGCAACAGCATGGCTGTTGACACTCCACCATTGTGACTTGTGCTCAGAATCCAGCCGAGATAAGAAGATATTTGAGTGGAGGCGCCAATGTGTGACATTGTCTTTCGTACAGTGGCAAGGACTGTGCCCGTATAATCACTTGCACGATCACTTGATCGCACAATTCTGAACAAAGAAGTAGTAGAAAGCACACGAACGATAGCGGCGGCCGGAAGGAACCAATGATCTCAACCAAACAAGGTCTCCCCTTAAGGTGACGCAGCGAGACCGGCACAGCTTAGGGAAGGCATCACGTGCAGGTGAGAGTAGGTGGGAGTAGTATCGCAACAGCTGGAGAACTTCTTCGTACGAGAGAAGCCCCTTATCCTGGAGAAAGTCGACTTGACTTTAAATGATGAGCAGTGGTTTTGTAGGCGTTTCAAACTTCTTGAAATCGTCAGTCCCCCGTGCTTCATGGATATAAATTCGATTCTGTAATAGTGATGCTCGTCTTGGATAATCCTTTTCTGATAAAGTTACGTCCAAAACCTGGTTTATAGTTGCAGCGCGGCATTATAGTCGGAATAGTTATCGATTGGACGGCGCGAAAAATCGATGTCTATGGCGATCATGGTGCGGCGCCGAGTGGTGGCGCAAGTATAAACTAGGGCAAACGCATAACTGAACATTCCTGGCCCCTCCTTTTTCTTATGATTTCTTGGCCTGCCTGTGAAGTGCGCTACATAAGAAAGGTGTTATTGTAGAAATGTTCAACGTTACTGTTTTCAGACCTGAAAAGGGCTTGAAGCCCAACACGTTGTCAACAAAGGATTGAACAAGTTGAGCTTCACTATTAAAAATCAGGTGAACAGCGGTGTCCAAGTTTCAAAACAGAGAGATACCTCCCAGAACAAAAAGGCGGAAGGTCACATCATTGAGTTTACTACGGTTCCAGTTCCTTATCATACGAGAGGAACTTCATAAGCGTTTCCTCATTTAGGAAACAACAGTGTTTTGAAGCAGGGGCCTACATTTATCGGCTAACGATTCACCAAATTTAACCAATTAAGGGCACTTTTCGTTAAAATCTGGTCTAACGACTTAACGGAAATTTTCAGAAATTTAACGTAAATTTTAACAGACTGTATCTCTTCTCAATAAATTTTACACTTTTCCTCCTAGTCTTTACCATTACATAATGCAGGCTCACTCTCCCAATTAGAACTGCTCCCGAAAACGATTGAAATCAGCAAGAATAAGAATAGGATAAAAGATAAACGATGACTTTCAATCCTTTTTGGGATGCGCCTCCCACTCAACTTCTACGGAATTTCGTGGAGGCGATTTAAATGCGTATTTGGGAATAAAATGACTTGCGGTGGCCAGCCGATGAATAAGTCAGCTCTTTATCCTTCCCAGATGAAGATGATTCACCTACCACGGAGGGGTGAAAGGCTTGGTAGGCCTAGGCGGCAAATCAGAACCAGGAACATGGTATTGGGCGCATGCGACAGACGGCACCTCCTTTGACTGCGCTACACGCGCCGTAATAAGAATTAACAAAAACAAACCGTTTTAACACGGCCGTAAATAGCGAGAGAACATTGCGCTCCAATGCCATTCTTTTTGAGTTTGACCTATGAGCTTGCTCGCGTGACGTTAGGCACAGTGCGCATATCCTCTTTCGTTTCCATGCCATTTTTTATACCTTCAATGGGCACTTGAATTTTTAGAAGCAATGTATTTAGGGGTTATAAAAATTCCTCACCGAACCGCCAAGCACGTCATCGAATCCACCATAAGAAACGACCCGAAACACGAATCGATTTCAGGTAGACGAGGGCGTGAGCTGGCGCCTCATCCGGATGCCCTATCATGGTCCCGTGGAACACAATTAACACGTTCACGAGAATGCGTCCCAAATTGGGACGCTCTTGTTCGGTCGCGTCGGGCAATGCGACCCAAATTGGGACGCACATCTAATAAAATTATTTCAAAAACCACATATGGCTCAAACTTCGCCCAGCGGCTGGATTCATCAACGACTACCCCGCGGGTATAGGGGGTAGAGATTCCCACGATGAAGCCTGCGTCTCTCACTCTTACCTTATCTCTACGCGATTCTTACCTTATCTCTACCCTATTATGCCCCGCATACCCACGGCTTTAATTGTTGATGAATCCGGCCCCAGGGGGTTATTTGGGATGCTGAACATGATTCTGATTTCCGTTTCTCCAAATGCGGTGCGCTGGGGTAGGTACAGGTAAATGAGGGTGATCAGTCGTCTCATTCTCGAAATAACCGACAGTAGTTAAAGTACACTCACACCAGCACAGATTTTTTTGGGTGGTAATATCTGTTCAACAATACAAAAATAATGCAAACAAAAATTACAAATAAGCATGCAAATACATTCGAAAACTTATGAGTAAACAGTTGCAACAATGAAGACGCAGTTCGAATTTCAAAGAGCAGAAGTGAAGCATGACGTGTGCCTTGTTTGAAAGTAATCAAGGCAGACAACTTTATGACAGAGATTATAATCAACACCTAGGCAGCCAGCCACACTAGGCGAATTTTGGGCGAAGTCGGTGACTTTGGCCCGACCCCTAGTTGTCAACATGGGTGTTCTTCGGCTGTAATCGGTGAAACGAACATCGGATTCGTGTTCAGCAGCCCAAATAACCCTTACCATTAGACTGACGTTTGGATTAGGCCTGGTTTATACTTGCGCTTCCACGCGGCGCGGTGTGATGGTTGCCATAGACATCGGATATCGATTTTTTTCGCAGCCAGGTCGATATCTATTCCGACTATGGTGCCGCGCCACCCGGCGGCTAACTGTAAACCAGGGCTTACGGAATGTCGACAGACGCGCGAAAATCGCTCTGGTCGTCAACGTGTAAAAAAACATCGCATCCTACAACAAATAATTCTTGGACAAGCATCACAAGTGCCAAAAACCAGGACCTTCACAAACATAACAGTTTATCAACCCATCATAGCAGGAAGCTGATAACAGAGCAAGGAGCGGTTATCAGTTGTTCATCATTTGCATCATTTGATACTAGTATGTCGAAGAAAATATGTTTTTGACAGCTTATCTTTGTTTGTTTTTACCTCAGAAAAAAGGTGCAATGTGCAACTCCTTGATGAGAAGAAATTCCATAGCGCTCATTGAAGTCGCATATTACAGGGCAGATGAAACTGGCTATAAATGTTCAATACTTACTGGCACTGCAGGTGTAAGTAGGTGAAGATGAACTGATAATGGAGCTTCTGTTATCCTACGTGGTCACGAGACCATTCGAAACTTCTCTGTGGAAATTTCCGGTGATTTTGCTGATAACACGTGACGGCGTTAGTCCTTCGAATTTCGTTTTTCGCTGAACTTTACTGATAAGGTGATATCGCAAATTGCACTTGACTCGCAGCACTCCATAGGTACACCGATCCTGCACTTAATATTATTCTATGAAAAGCGGAGGTATATATCTTCGCTAGCTAGCATTACATCATCAGCATAAAGCAGCGTCCAAGGGACCGGCTGCTGAAGATCACGCGATATGGCATCCATAACGACGACGAAGAGTAGAGGGGAGAGCGCAGACCCTTGATGTACTCCAACAGAGATGGGAAACTCCATCGACGTACCTGCTGCAGCTTGCACTCGACTCTTTGGACAAGAGTGCAGTATTCGTACCCACTCTACGAGTTCGTCGGGGATTCCATGTTCTCGTAAGGCATACCATATCACTTCACGCGGAACGCGATCAAAGGCCTTCTCCAAATCCAGGAAGACAAGATGCACCGGCTTCTGTTTCCTCCGGTGTTTTTCTATCAGAAGACGAACGGCGTGTATGGCATCGACTGTGCCACAACCAGCTACGAAGCCGCGCTGGTTGGTAGAGAGCTGGACGGCATCACGAATGCGCCCGTCGACAATCCGCTCAAAGATCTTCATGCTATGCGAAAGCAATCGGACTGGACGGTAGTTTGAGCAGTTTGCCCGACTGCCCTTCTTTTTCCCAATCGGGGTCGTCGTGCTTCTCTGCCAAATATCGGGCGCTTTCTTCTCCGCAATAAGCTGGTTGAAGAAGGTCGCCATGTACTTCGTTGGGTACTAGGATTTCGACTTCCATAAGTCGGCAGCCAAATCATCGGGGCCCGTTGCCTTGCCCGGCTTCATCTTCTTCAGAGCCGCTTCTACTTCCTCTACAGTGATTTTCTGGACGGGACCGTGTACAGTAGAAGAAGATGGAATGCTCAGATGAGCGAACTCTATTGTCGAGACTTCCTCGAAGTAGGTGCGCCATCGTTTCAAACCATCTTGCGGTCCATGGGTAGATGACCGTTCTCATCGTTGATGCGTTGATAACGGCCTCTTGGTATCTATCCACCAAAAAGGACGTTCCTTACGCATAAGAGCAGCAGAAGAGAAAAATCTACCCGAAATTCGGGTTTTCCCATCTTCAGCTTCACTTATTCAATTTTCCGCAAAGGTGCCAAGTCCTTTTTTGTTTGGTTGACTTGATTCTTCGCACATACGAATATAATACAAACACCTTTTTTTTTGTTGAAGAAACAAAACAACTACGTGTTCACTCATGTATACAGGGTGCGTCAAAAGTTCTGGGACTCCTTTGTTTCAGGCTCATTATATGGAAAAGTTCTGGGACTCCTTTGTTTCAGGCTCATTATATGGGATGATGCGCTTCGCTCAACCAAACTTTTACGTGGTATTGTTGCCCTACTCGTATCCTCTCATATCGATGCAAATGGTTTGCGCACTGTAATGGAGAAACTGCATGTCGAAGAAAAAATCTAACTATAAAACTACCTAGAGAGCATCCTGAAGAACGACATTCTTACATGGAAATCTGTGCCTTAAAAAAGCGACTCGACTTTTCATCAAGTTCCTGCGCCCGCTCATAAGGAGCCGTTTATACTTCGACGCCGAGCGACGCGACGCCACGTGTTGTAGCCATATTGATCGGGCGGCGCGATCGATCAATTTGGCCACTATAAATGCCGTCGCGTCGCTTGGCGTTGGAAGTATAAACGGGGCTTAACGCTAAAGTGGTACAGAAGTTTTGCGCGGAACAACTTTTCAGAAATCATCTCAGCCGAATAGTGGTCCCCGCTCACTCCGCACCTCAATCCGATGGACTACACAATCTGGTCCATATTGAAGAGTAAGGTCTATGCAACATCCCATACGAACACTGTTTCACTTCAAAGAGCCCTAAAGAAAGCCTGGGGAGAGATTGATGAAAATCCCCTTGCGTGCCCCCGTGGATGCATTCCCCGAGTGATTGAAGGCGTGTATTCGTGCTAAAGGAGGCCATTTCGAAATTTAACCGCTTCTTTATATGTGCCTGGTCATTAGTAATACACTTTTTGAATACCATCTGATCTGCTTTAAAACAGCCGCTTGGGCAGTCAATTACATGTGTCTAAGAACTTTTGATGCACCTTGTATAATCATACTCGCAACCATATCCGTTGTCAAAACTGCAATCGACAACAGTTACGTTGGCGATGTGTGGTGCGCTGCATATGGCTTCTCTAAAAAGGTAACACAATATTTATTTATTTATTTATTTATTTATCCATTTATTTTCACATGAAAAGAAAGAAATATTCGGAAACCAAGTCTAACTAGGGAAAAAGCACCTGCTTCCTGACTACCGCAAACATGTCTCCTATGTAGGTCGACCCTGTAGCTGTGCTGTTCCCTTATATATGATTTTTCCTAAACAGAATTGATCCACGTCACAAATATTGGAGGGAGGAGCGTGCCAGCCAATCAGGACACTGACCGAACCACGAGCCAGCCAATCGGAGCACAGAGCGAAGACGTCCTCTCTGGCTGGTACACTCAATCGATGGGGCAAATTGACGCGGTCGCACCTCCAAATGCTGCCCACATTTGCGACTTCAGATTTTTGATATCAGTCAGGCAAACGTGATTAACTGGTGAACAAGTGCAAAACGCAGTACCTTCACGTAACAAATTGAAAACGATTTTTATTCGGGAATTTCTTTTGATTCTTCCATACCGCGTATACAGGGTGTCTCAAAAAATGTATACACTGTTTGAAAGGTGATAACTTTTCTTACAGTAAAAGTGCTGAAGACGTTAAGGGCTCATATGAAAGCTTAAAAAATAGAAATGTTCTGACACGTGAGTGTTTGGAATGCGCCGTGCACTCGCCTGAAATTTTGCATTTTACACTCGATTTATTGTGCTTCGCTTGAATACATGTTGTAATTTCTTAACAAAGTGGCCGTTTTGATTGATTTGTGCTTCACATAAAGTTTAGAACTTAAAAACACACTATGGCTTGCGAAAAATGCAAGGTTTCCTAAAAAATCAAGGTACTATGTATGTGAAAGGTTATAACATTGCTGCTAGTGAATCTTTTTAAAACTTTTGGGACTTCTATGAAAGTACGGGTTAACAACTTTACTAAATCGTACAAATAGTCAAGACTGCGCCATGCTCCCGCCTGAAATCTTGCATTTCAGACTCGATTGATTGTGCATGTACTGAATCCTACTCCCTGTACTGAATTCTTACTACTTGGCCAGATTAACGTGTGCTGTGCTTCTTTTAACGTTTAGAACTTGACAATTATGAGAAAAAATATGACATGCGAGTTTCCTTATTGCACGATTTAAATGTGAGCAGGAGCTCCATTTCACAAGACGGATTCTGTGGAGTGATGAAGCAACATTCAGGCTGAATGGAAAAGTTAACCGACATAATTGCAGCTACTGTGCGAAGGAAAACGTTAAAAGAAGCACAGTGCAGGTTGATCTGGCCAAGCATTAACAAGATTGTAACAAGCATTCAGCCCATGTACAATCAATCAAGTCTGAAATGCAAGGTTTCAGGCGGGGCATGGCGCAATCTTGACTGCTTGTACGCACCAGTAATCTTATTACCCTGCACTTTTATATAAGTCTCAAACATTTTCAAATGCTTCACTAGCAGAAATGTTAGAACCTTTCAAATAGTACCTACATTTTTTAGGATACCCTGCATTTTTTAAACGCAGTGTGTGTTTTTCGGTTTTAAATCTTAAAAGAAGCACAAATCCATCGATACGGCCACTTTGTGAAGAAATTACAACAAGTATTCGATCAAAACACAATCAATCGACTGTAAAATGCTAAACATAAGACGATCGCGTGGCGCATTCCATACCGCTCATATGTCGGAGAATTTCTATTTTCTTAAGCTTTCATATGAACCCTTAGCCTCTTCAGTACCTTTACTGTGAGCAAAGTTATCACCTTTCAAACAGTGTATACATTTTTTAAAGACACCTTGTAGTTTAAATTATTAAACGACCATCCTAAATTGAAAAGTGATTTTAAAAAACTGGGGACGGGGTAGGGATAGCCGTCGCGGAGTACGAGAAATTAAACGGGCCAGAGGGAGAGAAGTTCGCCATCCGCCTGGCCAAGGCGCGTCATAGAGCTAGCCTCGACATTTGAGTAGTGAAGACGGTGAAGAGTGCTGACGGTAGGGTGTTACGGAAGCCGGTCGAGGTCAGAGAGATGGGAGGAGTACTTCAAGGAACTCCTGAACGAGGAGTTCCCTCGTCGGGAGGCCGAGGAAGAATAACCAACGGAAGGAGCCATCCCACCCTGGACGCAAGAAGAGGTTCGCAAGGCCATAGGGAAGATGAAACTCGGAAAGGCAGCAGGGCCTGACGGTGTGCCAGTAGAGGCTTGGAAGGTGCTCGGGGACCACGGAATCAACTGGCTGACGCAGTTCCTCAACAGAATCACGAAAGAAGGTAAGATGCCGGATGACTGGAGGAACAGCACCATAGTCCCCATCTTCAAACAGAACGGAGACGCTTCCAAATGCTCCAACTGCCGAGGGATCAAACTGATCTCACACACGATGAAGATCTACGAACTACTGGTCGACTCAAGGCTGAGGGAGATGGTACCCATCTCCCAGGTGCAGTGGGGCTTCATGCCTGAGAGGTCCACCACAGACGCCATCTTCACCGCTCGTCAGGTGATGAAGAAATATCGGGAGAAACGAAAACCCTGCACTCTGGCATTCCTGGATCTGGAGAAGGCCTACGACAGGCTAGCTCGGGCCGTAATCTGGAATGCCCTTCGAGGGAGGGGTGTCCCGGAACG
Source organism: Heligmosomoides polygyrus polygyrus (assembly GCA_947396885.1). NCBI lineage: Eukaryota > Metazoa > Nematoda > Chromadorea > Rhabditida > Heligmosomidae > Heligmosomoides > Heligmosomoides polygyrus. The sequence goes on along the minus strand of OX377206.1, from coordinate 8,916,875 downwards.
TCTGATCACGGTCATAAGGGACATGTACATACGAGGGCTCGAAAGCGGTGATACGAACTCCACACGGGGTGACAAGGAAAGTGGACATCACAGTGGGGGTACACCAAGGGTCGGCTCTGAGCCCGTTCCTCTTCCTGCTGACGCTTGACTCTATAGTGAACCACCTTGAGAAAGACCCTCTCAGAACGATCCTCTACGCGGACGACATCGCCCTAGTAGCCGACAACCAGGAGGAGCTGGAGGAGAAGGTGCAGCTGTGGCGAGAGCCCTCGCCTACAACGGCCTACGGCTGAACGTGAAGAAGACGAAGTTCATCAGCTCTGAGCAGTGCGCTGGATCGATCCTAGACTGCCAAGGGGAAACTATCGAGAAGGTGGAAGAAATCCGCTACCTCGGAAGTGACCTATCCGAGGAAGGAAGTGTGGACCAGGCGGTCAGGGGACGGATAAACTCAGCCTGGCTCAAGTGGAGGGAGTCCACCGGGATCCTCTGCGAGCGTAGATGCTTCAGGACGCTCAAATGCAAGCTCTATAGAACAGTTGTGAGACCTGCCCTCCTCTATGGCAGTGAGTGCTGGGCCCTGGGTAAGGCGCAGGAGCGGCAACTGCACGCGGCGGAGATGAGGATGCTGAGGTGGGCATGTGGATGGACCTGTCGGGACAGGGTGCGAAACGAGGATGTTAGGGCAGTGATGAAGACTGCTCCGATCCAGGTGAAGATGAGAGAGCAGCGCCTGAGGTGGTATGGACTCGTCCTCAGAAGACCAGAGGATCACCCCACAAGGTTGGCCCTAGATTTCGAGGCAACCGGAAAGCGCCCGAGAGGAGCCCCAAGGAAAAGGTGGAAAGACGTCATCAAGAGAGATCTCGCCGAAGTCGGCGCCACGGCAGATGACGCCCTTGATAGGATGAGCTGGCGACAGATCACAAGAACAGGGGACCCTGCGACTGCGCGGGACTAAACGCTCAGAAGAAGAAGAAGATTAAAAAACCTTTAAGCTTCAATAAAAATGTTGGTTACACTGTATACCGCTATCCTTTGGTCAGCAACGAAGCGACCAATAACATAAGTTTTATTATAAGCATTCTAAATACAAACCATTGTACAAATTGTTCAAAATTGATAAAAATACAACAAGGTCAATCAGTCCTCTGACGTATGCTGTAGCATTGCCCGTAGTTCAGGAATCTCCGCTGCCTTCAGAAGCTCGTCCCTCTCCGCTCGCTTCTTTTGCCGAAGAAGGATTAGAACGGAATTGATGATGGCGAAAATGATCGCGCAGACGCCAAAGACAACCGAGATGTGGAAAGCGGCTCGAATGCTTTGGTATCGTTCTGTGGCCGTGCCTAAAAATTCTAGTATTTCACATGTGTTACTATTCAGAAGCGAAACAAACAAGGCAAAGAATAGACAGGCGACGTACCTGCAATCTGTACGGCCGCGAAGGCCGCAAGTCCGTTGATGAGGTTAGTGAAGCCGAGCGCACCGGGAAGCTGGGATGGACCAACCATCAGAAGCAGAAACTGAGCCAGTGTAGCTTGAAATAGACCTGAAAATGAAGACCTTTGCTATCTCTTCACTGGCATGCCAGAAGAACTGCATAGAATGCTTAGACCCCCACGCACCGATTCCGAAGCCTGAGAAGAAGTTCTGAAGTCGGAACTCCCATAGAGTGGTGCAGAATGCAGCAGAGAATATGCTTGTCTGAGCTATGACATAGTTAAAGATCATCACAATAGCTATGTGAATATTAGTAAAGCCTAGTAGAAGCGTGAGCAGAGCTCTTCCAATGATTGAGGCAATACCATTGTAGCTGTAGACGACCTCTGGCCTGCAAAGTTTATTTGGTTGGAATAAAATCTAATTCCGCCTCTTCACAATTTCTGATGTCCGCTGTCTACAGCAACGGATGCATTTCTCAAAGTCACAGAAAGTAAGGGATAAATGAATGCGTTAATCAAGCCCGTTTGAGGTGCGCCACGTATTCTACTGCTACGCGATATCACGGAGACAATCTGAACGCGTGTATGGCCTACACAATGAGTGGCGATGGTCAGCCGAAAGATTATCTTTCCCGGACAAGACTAGATAGACCAAATCATCGCACCCAGAGGCGAAGGGCTTAGGCTTGGGCGGGATCCGAACTAACCAGGAAAGGGTCTCAGGTGTAGGTCTGAACGGAGGAAATGGATAGTACTGCGAGAATCTCCACCCTTCATATAGTAGAAAAACATGTTTCGTTTTTCCTGAGCCCTTGAACCAAAAAAGCTACGGGCCCTCGAAGGCGGGGGTGCAGTAGTGCACCGTCATCACGTGCCCATCATGCATGCGCGCGCGCCATTGTATGGGACGCGGCAGAAAGCGTCTGCGGCAAGCGAGTCGGTGGCTCAGCAGGGTGCAGGGCTGCCTCAGAGATGCTAGACTAGATGTTCGACTCCCGTGCTATGCGCAATCTTTGCATTTTTTCATAACTGCTGCCTCCTTCACCAATTTGCTTCCTACACGTCTCCTACATATTTATTTCACTCTAAGTTGTCAAATAAGGGTTTACTATGAGCTGTGGTTCACTCACTTTTCTCAGTTTCTGAAATATACAACGTTTTGTGTTTTCAGCGAATGTTAAACAGTGACCTCACAGCAGGTACGGGTTACAGCAGGTACGTATGACTAGGGCTGTCGAGGTCATATTCACCGATTTTGCCCAGACTTCTTCTAGGGGGTTATTTAGGGTGCTGATCGCGAATCTGACATTCACTTCTGAAATTTCGGCTGATTATGGTAGGATATAGCAGGTACGGGTGACTAGGAGCATCGACGTCATGATGTGTTGATCACGAATCTGGCCTTTTCACAATTTAGAGTGAAATAAATGTGTAGGAGACGTGTAGGAAGTAAATTGGTGAAGGAGGCAGCGGTTATGAAAAAATGCAAAAATTGTGTATAGCACTGGAGTCAAACTTCCAGCTCGGCATCTCTGAGGCAGCCTCGCACCCTGCTGAGCCACCGACTCGCTTACCGGAGAGCCTTTCGCCGCGTCCCATACAACAGCGCGCGCACGCATGCACGTGGGCACGTGCTGACGGTGCGCTACTGTACCCCCGCTTTCGAGGGCCCGTAGCTCTTTTGGTTCAAGGACTCAGCAAAAACGAAACATGTTTTTCTACCATATGAAAGGTGGAGATTCTCGTGGTACTATCCATTTCCCCCGTTCAGACCTACGCCTGAGACCCTTCCCTGGTAAGAAACTCGATACAGACTGCACACACATAATGAATGTAAAAGGTAACGCATTATATTATTTACACATCGAATTGGACAGTTTTCAAATCGATCTGGGCATACTGCTAAGCTAGTCTAAGATTCTCGAAATCAAAGCAAACTCTAGCAAATCGAAATGAGCTTTTTCTTCATTAAACTAGAGACTCTTCAAAAGGGTTAAACTAATTTTTTGATCAAAAAATTTTTTTTAGTATAGCCTTCTATGAGTGAACACGTTTTTTGAAATTTTATAACATTTTTAATTTTCGAGGAAAAACAATGGCTTAAAACTTGCTGATGTTGTTGTGTGTGCTTGTTTGCGTTGTTTTTAAAAGAGCATTTTTTGTGCCAAAGAAGAGATTGCACCATGCCCCCCCCTCCTCGTCCAAGGCGCCGCGATTTTTTTTTCGACTGATAGCAGAATTTCAGCTTGTGCGGAGTTTCACACTTCTAAACGATACAACAAAACAACAACTATAAAGAACGCACATTTCCTCATTTAGATGCTTCATGTAAACAGCGTTTGCACTATCAACTAAATAAAAATTGCGGCGAACTTTTTGAGTGCGTGGCGTGGTCTAATCATTTAATGCGCCACATGCTTGCCTCTTTTCTGTACATTCGGGCAAATCTAAACTTATTATTTTTCCCTAAAAATAAAAATTTTATAGAATTATCACTTACTGGGGCAGGTAAATTAAAACAATTTTCACAGAATGTTGTACCAGATTTTCCTTGAACAAAAAAGTTATTCTAACCATCTTATTGAGTCTCTAGTCTGATCTGCCGTTATGAATCGTCGACTCACTCTGCTATCCCTTCGTTTCTCATATGTCCCAAAATGTTCGAAACATAAATTATGCAAACAGCTGAAGCACAGAATGATGCAGCGGCGTGAAGCCAGAATTCGAGGTGAACCCATACCTGAAAATGAGAGATCTTGGTCCCCTCACAAAAAAACCAAACTGATGGTCTACAGTAGCTGTGAGTTCACGTACTTCCCAGACGCATCTCTATGAACGGATTTCAGAATTAAAAGGATAAAGGACGGCGTTACTCAATCCCTTTTGGGTGCGCCACGCATTCTACTTCTACGGGATGTCGTGGAGGCGATTCTGAATGCGTATTTGGCCACACAATGACTTGCGGTGGCCAGCCGATGAACAAGTCAGCGCTCTATCCTTCCCAGACAAGTCTGGTACCAGTTCACCGACCCCGGAAGGATGGAAGGCTTGGTTGGCCTGGGCGGGAAATCCGAACCAGGAACCTGGTATCGGGTGCACGCGACAGGCGGCGCCTCCTTCGACTGTGCTACACGCGCCCAGAATCAGAATTAGTAGGCCACTGGAATCACTTCACCGTTCCTTAAGCGATGGAAGATTTGGTTGGCCTGGACCGGTCCCGAACAATAAACCTTGATTGGGGTGCAGACGACAACCTACGCCTCCTCCCGACGGTGCTGCCATGCACCCATGAAAAGATTTAGAAGTGAGAATTTACTGAAATCTGCGGTCATCGCTCGCTTATTCCTCTAACGAATCCGTTCTTCCTCGGGCATTCTTTAATAGGAATCTCGTGAACTGTTCATTTTTTCGGAATTTACTCCCGCATGATTCAAATCTTGTTCGATTATTTGGCGAACTTCCTTGCAGCTATAAATTTGCCCTCCTTTTAGGAATCGTTCAGTGTGCACGCGACGCGCGACGCGATGTTATGATAAGCCCCGTTTATACTTCGACGCCGAGCGCCGCGACGCCATGTATGGTGGCCATATTGATTGAGTGACGCGATCGATCAATGTGGCCAGTTTACATGCCGTAGCGTCGCTTGGCGTCGGAAGTATAAACGGGGCCATAGGGTCTCATATCGATTCATCGCGTCGCGCAATCGATATGGAGGCCTACCATAACATCGATCTCTTAGTCAAAAGGGAGCGTAGAGCGCAGTTGGAGGATGTGCCGCCTGTTGTGTGCACCCGATACCAGGTTCTTGGTTCGGATTACACGCCCAGGCCAGCCAAGCTTTCCATTCTTTCGGGGATGGTGAATTAGTAGCAGACTTGTCTGAGAAGGATAAAGCGCTGACTTGTTCATCGGCTGGCCACTGCAAGTCATTGTATGGCCAAATACGACTTCAAATCGTCTTCACGACATCCCGTAGAAGCAGAATGGATGGCGCATCACAAAAAAGAATGACTAAAGCCGTTCTTTCTCGTCATTCCACAAAAACACCTCCATTAATTTTTGATTTTGAAGCATGAAAGAATATTTGCAATTTTTCCCACAGCGACCAAGCTTTGCAACTGAGTCGAACAGTGGACTCTATCTCAACTCCTACGAAAAAAATAAAACAAAAATCACGCGATAGGGGGGTCGAAAATCTCCTGCGCGCTCCAAGAAAATAGATGCAGTTACTTTATTGAACAGCAGCGAGGTTTAAAATTCGTTTTGAGGGAGGAAGGACCTCAATTGAAAGAAGATAACAACAGCCCACCTTCAGACCTGTGAAATGCGCCATTGTAGGATGTTCTGTAGAAGAGCGTCTGGTGATGAATAATGCCATAATAGCACAGACTATATACAGTGACGCCAGGAATTGAAATCCAAAATTCCACGAAAACTAAAATATTCAAGCAATGAGTAGTTTTTCTCGGAAAAAACTATAACAGAAAGCTCTCACACTATTGATTAACGGCACAAGAATTCGTGATAACAGAAATATGCCGATTCCTGGTCCAATTGAAATGAACGACATTACTGTGTTCCGCTTCGTTGTGAAATACTCGCACTGTACGGATATTATAGCGTTTCGCATTAAAGCACATCCCAGGCCTGGAATGAAGTTCGCTCACAGGTGGAGGCAAAAAAAACTTCGAAAGTGCATAACACGCCGAGACGAAGTGCTGCTTAAGACTACTGGCAATGAGTCTTCGGATTCTAGAGAATCAATGGATCGAGATGTCTGATTTTTTTCTAGGGATGTCCTAAAAATACTTTTATAAACTAGTTTCACGTCGAATAGCACAGTTTTCAAACCGAATTGAATAACCATTTTTACACAGCCGTGCTAATTATTATATTTTAGAAAAAAATATTTCGACCTTCTCGAAGAGTCTATTCATCAATAATGTAAATGCTGCTTACTCGGAACAGCGAAAGGAACGCGTATGTGTTTTTTACGATTGTTTTTGTTCTACCGTCAGGTAGAACAAAAACGCGTGTAGCGCAGTCGGAGGAGGCGCGACTGTCGCGTGCACCCGACACCAGGTTCCTGGTTCGGATTTCCCGCCCAGGCCAACCAATCCTTCCATCCCTCCGGGGTCGGTGAAATGGTGCCAGACTTGTCTGGGAAGGATGAAGCGCTGACCTGTTCATCGGCTGGCCAGCGCAAGTCATTGTATGACCAAATACGGATTCAAATCGCCTCCACGACATCCCGTAGAAGTAGAATGCGCTGGCGCATCCCAGAAGGGATTGAGTAACGCCGTCCTTTATCCTTATCCTTATCCTTTGTTCTACCGTAGACAACTCCATGCAAACACAGTTTTGTTATCAGTCAACTGAACGTCCTGTACGAGTGCATGGCACAATCCCTTTTTAGCACTGAAAACTTGCCGCCTCTTTGCACTTTAAGGCAAATTTACCGGCAGTTTTTGTCCAAAAAATTATTCCAACCTTCTCAAAGAGTCTATAGTTGATCTGGGAGACGCTGGTCTTTGAAAGAAAGATATCTGATATCAAATGCATCAAGCTTAATTAAAAAAGTGCCCAGTAAGATTTCAAATCAAGTCACATGGGTGGGCAGCTTAGGAAACCTCTATTACTCGTTGAGGGGTAATAAAAAAACTCCAAACTCCTGCAAGCAAACCATTTTTTATTCTAAAATTAATAAATAGGGTAATTTTATAGCTTTGAAGTAAAGAGTAAGGCTTTTTACTCCACCCTGCACGGGTCATTTTGACAATTACCAATATCGAGTAGACCGTGCGACTTAATTAATATTGCTATTTTTCATTATAACGCGCCGTGCGGCGGTTGGAGTATAAACGGGACCTTAAATAACCAGCTGATTTGAGAGGACATCATCATGCCTATTAAGGCAGGCTCCAAATCATTCGTTTTCTTTTTCTCTTTTTTCATTTATTAGGGCAGGTAAATTAAAAAATTTCAAAGATAGACATACTAAATTTTTTTGGGCGAAAAAATCACTCCAACCTTCTCGGGGAGTTTAATCTGGGAGACGCTGATCTTCAGAAGAAGGATGTCTGGTTTCTAAAGCATCAGGCGTGCTGAGAAGAGTGTCCAATTTGATTTGAAAATGCCCATTTGATTTCAGAAATGTTCATCTATAGATTTGGGAATTCTCCAATTGCACGTGAAAAGTGTCCAATTTGATTTGAAGAAAAAGTATTTACCGGTGTCAAACCAAATTCATGACCTATTCCCTGAAGTGTATGGGTTTGTGTGGATTTACTGTATCGTTGTTGATATGATACAGTGCAAATACTTTCCATTGAGAGGTAACTTAAATGAAAGCATAAAAGGGCTACATTTACTTATTAAAAGCATTAATCGTGTACGAATTGACTCCTGTGGTCACGCAATCAGATAATAATAACGCGCCGATGTGTGCAAAAACTATGACGAAACCAGGGATCGAACAGTAAAACCCACTCGGTGCTGCGAGGCGGCATCGCTATCCACTGCGCCAGCCGATCGCATTCGGTTGGGTGACAACAGGATGTAATGAACTTCGCGCTTGCGCTTCCACACACCTTTTTTCGACGTCAGAAGAGCATCCCGAAAAATTAACTAAGGTTTGGGACTCCCCACGCGAGACTTTACATCCTGTAAAAATTGCCCCGCAAAAGCTCACCGCCCCTTATAGGCTCTCCTTATTAGAGACCCTATGATCTACCAGTGGATGACAATTATTTTGCTCTATAATAAGTAGGGAAACAATAGGTGAAAGAGCATAAAGCATTCTACTAAGACAGGTGTTCAGTTTCGCGGCTCAGCTCTATGCCCTACGTATCGCCGATGATAAGGCGGTTTAACGGTCCCATTACGAGTCTTAACAGCACGGGTTCGTAAGCGGCTAGCAACATCTGTCCGATCGTTGCTAGCCAGCGCCTAAAAACGAGGTGTGAAAATCGAAAGCACACGTACCGATAAGCACGGAGAATATGGACAGCATGACCATCGACGGCGCCATGGATCCGAGGCTGAAACCGATGAAACACATCAACGCACCAGAGAATATGCTAACACGAGCACCGACAAACTGATAGAACATCGCTGCAACCGGCCCTGAAACGAAACGCATCGCCATGATGATGTCGTTCTCCAGAATTAGTTGGTTATTTAAGGCCCCATTTCTACCATTTTCACGTCAAATTGGACACTTTTCAAATCGAACTGGACGCTCTTCTAAGCTACCATAAAGACCATTGAAATCAAAGCAAACTCTTCTAAAATGAAATGACCGTCAAGCAGGCTAAACAACAGACTCAATAAGAAGGTTAGAATAGTTTTTTATTCAAGGAAAATTTGTTACAACTTTCTTTGAAATTTTTTAGTTCACCTGCCCAATAAGCATAATAATTTTATAAAATTTTATTGTTAGAGAAAAGGTATTCAATTAAAGTTTGTCTTAAAGAACAACAAAGAAAAAGACTTGTAGCGCATTAAAAGATCAGATCGTACTATGCAATAAAAAAGTTCGTAGCAACTTTCGAAGAAACGCCATCCATCGAATAAAAATCGTGACGTCATGGGCGAGGGCAAGGCGCAATCTCTTTTTTGCACTAAAAAATGGTCGCCTTCCCGTTCTTTAAAACAAGCTTTAAACCACTACTTTTCCTCAAAAAATGAAAATTTTATAAAATTTCAAAGTTTCAGGTTCACTTCTTGGGTAGTTGAATTGAAACAAGTGATACTAAAACTTCTAAGCATTTTGAAGAGCCTCTCGTTTAATGTAAAAGAAGCTCATTTCGTTATGGAAGAGTTCGCTTTAGCTTCAAAAATTTTCGGTTAGCTTAGAAAAGTGTCCAACTTTCTTTGAAAAGTGTCGAATAAGATTTGAAAATTGTCAAATTTGACGTGAAAAATGGCCAATTCGACGCGAAAATGGTACAAACTCCAATCGCTGTGCGGCGCTTTATAATGAGAATTACCGATATTGATTAAGAAGCGCGGGCGGTCCAATCGATATCGGTGATTCCCATTATGACGCTAGTGGAGTACAAAGCCTACCAGTTTGAACTTTAAACTAAACTACAAAGCTATAAAATAGCACCACCTATAAATTTTAGTATAAACTACGGTTTGCTTGTAAGAGTGTAGTTTTAGGTTCTGTCCCGGTATGGGGGCACATGATTCAGTCTGTTAGACAACAACGGTAAAATTGATGGTGAACAATTTTACAGGAACAAAACACTGAACTATGATAGATTACGAAACAGCCCCTCACTGCAATTTCCTTGTAGGATAGGGCCATTTTGTTGGTAATTGTTCCGCTTGTCTAGCACTGCCCCGCCCCTCAGGCTAGGATAGATCTGTTTTTTATTTATTTATTTACATTTCAACAAGTTAAAGAAGGATTTTTAAACGGACCACCCATGAGACTCGATGCAGTCGGCACGACGATGACCACGGCGTCAGCTTCAGTCTTCGTGCAGTTGTACTCATCTATGATAGACGGTATGAATATGTTCATCACCTGAACCGAACTTGGAAGCATTCGCGTTAATTTAACGAAACACAGTCTATCAGTAGGCAGTTTCTTTTCATATTGATTTTTTCATAACGTGATGGTAGCCATGCAGATAACAAAAACATTAGAACAGCAACAGTAGTAAATAGTATAGTAGTAGTTCTTATCTTGCTTCATTTTCTTTCATTTTTCCCTTTGAAATGATGCAGTGAAGTGTTACTGGTCTATAGGTACGAAGTCATCAACTTCGTCACAGAAGACGACCGTTCTTGTCAACAACGAGCAACTGTGCGACTCATTTTTAATGTGAACGTTAAGATGGCATTACTGAATGAAGGGTTTGCAGGCATTGTTTTAATATTTTGTATTTATTTATTTATTTAAATGCACTCGAGGGTGCACTATGTACGACGTTGCTGCACTGACTTTTTGGCAACCCCCGTTTATTTGAGCACAATGATGCACTAAAACATCAGGAGAAACACTGAATACTCTAAAACCAAGTCGAAAAAAAAGAAATAATCGTGCAAAAAACCGGAACAAAAGGAATCATGTGAGAGAATTTTTCTTTTGGAATACTCCGATTTGTGCTGACTTCACGAAGTGTACTTTTTTATCCTGGTAAGTACTACATGAGAAACGCTGTCGCGTGGGCCAAGTTGTCGAAAATTAGGTGGGCCGGCCACGTAATGCGCTTCGCAGACACCCGCTGGACGAGAGCCGTCACCGACTGGATTCCGCGGGATGTCAAAAGAACACCGGGACGCCCACCAACGCGTTGGTCGGACTTCTTCGTTAAAGCCCTGAACGACCGATATGACGCTCTTCGTGTCCCTCGAGCGAGGAGGATCCATTGGACCACTCTGGCACGCGACAGGGACGAATGGAGACGCTGCTGGCACCCGCTCGAGCAATTCTATGATCAACGGGACGACAGGTGAAGGTGAAGTACTACATACATGAAGTTTTGGCGCAAATCTACTAAATAAAACTTCTGAGAAGATAGTGAAAAACTCCACTAAGCTGTCCACATTATTAGCTAGCCTGAACTTTTGAAAATATTTTGGGTCCAAAATAAGGGAAAATCTTCAAAACTAGGGATCATAACAACACAACGCCAAGAAGCAGCATTAGAGCAAAGGATCTGATGGTTGTTGTTTCTAATCATTCACGTTATGTGTATGATAAGGGCAAAGGATGGTGTCAACCAATCCTCTTTGGGATGCGCCACGTACTCTACTTCCACGGATATCGTTGAAGCATTTAGAATGTGTACTTGGCCTATGCAATGACTTGTGGTGGCTAGCCGATGAACAAGTCGGTGTTTTATCCTTTTCAGACACGTCTAGAGCAATTCACCAATTCCGGAGTGGTGGAAGAATTGATTGGCCTGGGTGGGCAACCTGGAGTCGGATGCGCGCGACAGCCGGCGTCTTCTCCGACTGCGCTACCAACTGCAGTGGTAAGGCATGTATCATACAAAAGCCGTTGTACCCAGTCGTGAGAAGAAGTAGAGGGATTTAGAATGCGTGGAAGTACCTGCGCTTCGTACCCCTGTTGCGGGGGCGATCCACGCATTCTAACTCTACAAGGGGAGGAGGGAGGCAGCCTGAATGCATATACAATTCTTTGTGATGGCTAGCCAATGGAGAAAACAGCGCTTTATCCTTCTCAGATACATATGTCTAGTACCAATTATAGTTATGCTCTCGAAATTTTTTCGAATATTCGAATGGTTTCGAATGCTCACAAATTTCAAATATTCGAATTGTTATTCGAATATTTGACATTTGTTTTTACTGTTTTACTTTTACTGTACGAATTTGTTCGAAAAGTGCGGGTTCTCTGAATATACCGATTCGAATGCATTCGAAAATTGCGATTTTTGAAAACTCGAATTCGAATACGTTCGAAAAATGCGGTTTTTCTCAATATTCGTATTCGAATGAAAATCATTCGAATACCCATTCCAACAGGTCACTCGAGCAGAACTGTAGTAATTATGCCACCCGGGAAGGATGTAAGGCTGGGCGAGACTAGAACCAAGATCGTCGGTCGGTTCCGCCTAGCTTAAGAGCTGAAAACAGCCAGTTTCAATCCAAAAATTTAGCCTTCGTTTGGAAATACTTTTTGGACAAGGATTTAAAAGAGTATATTGAAACAAACACTACAAAAGCGATAGCGTTCCGGTTAGAAGGTTAGAAAGCCCAAGCCACAGGATAGTCGACTGAATTTTGGTATCGGAATCCCTCTCAGGCTTACCAACAGGGAGGAGAAAAATTGTATTTCGCCGGAACTCGAAAATTGGCTGCTGCTTCAACTATTCGACTACATACAGCGTGCTTTTGGTTTTGGCAGAAGATTACTCACAGGTTTAGGCTCTCGTTAGGACGACGGACGACACCAAGCATAAAATCCGTAGGAGCCTGCAGTGAACCTAGTTTTTTGGTTGCTCCATGAATAAAGTTCTCAAGGTGGCACTTTTATCGCAGAATTTGTAATTTAATATGCCGTATTTTCACTAAAAACATCCAAAAAATAGGTATCAATAAGCACTTTTACCTGTCTGACGCCAGTTTCGGTGAGTAGAATGTAGAAACCGAAGAAAGCCAGCCACACATGGCGCCACTCGGAACCGGAAGACTTTATTGGAACGTTGTCCTTGGACATGTGGCCAGCCGTGTGATGTAAGCAAAGATCGTCGACAAGAAGTGCTGCGCCGTGGAACGAAGAAGACGTTCAGTCGGTGACGCTTATCAGGCGACGGCCGATTTTCAGCTTCTCTGCTCGCTGATCAAATCACTCTGCTTGATAGAGAGGCTGCGAAGCCGTTTGGTGCACATAAAAATCGCTGAAACTTCATTATCGGGCAACATTCATCGTAAACACGCATGTCACACGTGCTACGTACGCTACATCGACTATTGAACTAGTGGACGGTAAGACATCGGTGTTAGACTGTTCTTGACCAGGAAGGAAGTGAGTAGTTGGAAGGTGAATAGCACCAGAAACACTGAACCAGCTCTTTCTATAAGATATCTCGTTAAAAATGATGCGGAGCTTGAGATTCGAGATTTATTGATTGATTGAGAACTCGATATAAAATATTATGTTACTTTATATTTATTAACACCGCGCCCGCGGCGACCGCGCAGTTTACGCATGTCTCGCGTAAGGGACTTATCGATTTTTATCGATTTTTTGCAGAGTTGTTTGCTAATTGAAGCCACAAATTTCAATAAATTAGTCTTTTCAATAACCGAAGATCCTTTTGGTGGATCCCGCTTTCTACAACAGGTCTAAAGATGAAGTACGCGTAATACTAAAAAATTGCTCCGAAAAATCTGAACCTATTTAGTAAAATAAATCACAAGACTATAACACGACATCGTGTCACATGGTCGAAAGGGAGTCAGACGACATCGTCAATGTGCTAAATAGTAAAACCTTGTAACAATAAAAAGACAAAAGATAGATAATCACATTTTATATCGATTCAGGGTATGCAGGAGAACCCCTCTCACCGATTGCGCCATGCCATGGGGAATAAGCAAAATAAGAAATGCTGAACTTGACCGCATTCGTACAACACCCTAACAATCGCTCCAAATATATCTACCTCTAAGTTTACCACTTCAAAAAAAGCTGTTCTGTTCTAAGTTCACATAAAAAACTCACATCAAGCTCACTCTACCAGATTCCCGCGGTTACAGAAGCACGTCCGAAAACATGAGTGAGCACGAGCTGGACGAAAATGATTCATGCTACGGCTGTAGAACCAGAATATTCAGCACTAAATATGGGCATTCACGATTATTATTCTGGCCTGGAATTTATGATGTCACGATTATAACTAGGCTTCACACTATGTCTTTCCAAATTCCTCTAATTCCTCTAATCGCCACGTTCGACCGTAAATAAATCTCGACATTAAACAATGTAGACTTGTTCACGGCTGTGTTGAACTCAGATTGTAAGGAAGCTTTATTGGCTGGCCTTTTGCGAAGTCCCAGTCTCAAACTTGGGTAATTGAACCCAATTTTGTTCAGCCTAATTTGGTTTAGTTACCCAAGTTTGAGATTCTAAAGAAGGCCAGCCCGCCGAAGCGTCACTCAGTAAAGCTTAATAACAGTCTCGGATCTAAGCTCTACACATCAGTAAAAAAGAGTCGACTGTATGTAGTGTTCGAAGTCTCTTTTCTTCTTAAACAAGAATTTTAGCATAAAAATAATAGGAAAAGTTTCCTTCAGATAATGCACTCACTGAGCCCTTAGATAAGGAATAGAATAGAAATATTAGAGAATAGAGTTCCAAGCAACACGGCAAAGAAATGCAAAGAAATGAGTGAAATTCACGAAAATGAACCGGAACGAGCAGCAGAAATCGGTGAAATTATAATACAACGTCTGACCGATCATCCGCCGCTAACCCGATCACCGCCATTCATCTGCGGTTTTTTGAGGGAGTGTAGCATTGACTCCTCCGCGGCACCAGATGGCCCATTGAAACGGAATCACACTGCGTATCGCCCCTTCTAACCAACGGGCTTTCAGAATTAGACTTTCTGAAGCTTCCCGGATCACCCGTTCACAGAACGGAACCAAGGTGGAAATCTTGCTGATATATCAGGCATGGTGTACTGCTTTTGCACTGCCCTCTCCTCCTTCATTTCATCCGAAAACAGCATCGCGGGTCTATCCAAATCCAAGGGGGTGGGCGTCTCCATTTCCTTCCTTAGGCTTCTACGACAGTTTCAGCTGTCGAATAATGGGAGGGATTTCATTTAAATTCAGTTGATGCGACTGTGCGGCATGGGATGACGTACACAAACGAAAGCTAACCCCTCCCGACTAGGATAGATCCCATGAGTTTTTATAGCTGATATTTCTTTATTTATTTGCACATAAATGTGCGCACAATTTTAAAATAGAAGAAACCATATTGGCACACCATGGTGAGTAATACAACGTGATAAAAAAGCAAAACAAGAAACCTCAACAAATCAAAACTCAAAAACATGGTGAATTATTATATTTACAAGAAAGGGAAATTTTTGGTTAAAAACATGGAATGGTGAAATATTTTAGAATATTTTGATATAAGGCAAAATTAAGATTACACACCTGACCTTGCACTTGCAAAAAATCGATAATAACGAACATAGATCAAAGGATCGCTATTGCAATTTAATTTCCAACCACGCGTCGCAATTACATTCTGTTTGGACTTTTTTAAGACAAGCTATGACGAAAAATGCAAGCGTTGACAAACTGTTAGATGCCGCTGTATATGATATCAACATAAAACCTTAATAATAGTCGCTTCATGTCAGCGTCCGTTCCTTTTTATACTGCTTTGTATCGCCATTATTGTCTGTTATTCTGTTGACTTTTGATTGGCTTGAGTGGAGACCACTAATCCACGTCGCGTGCCAAAGTGGCCCAGTTGCTTCTCTTTTCTGTGGGCCTAAAGGGCGTTATATCCTTCGTTCACTTCTCTCACGAAGAAGGTGACCAAGAATTGTTGGACAACCATGTCCGTTTTCCAGAAACTAAGAAGTCCAGTCCATAGCTACTCTCGTCAATCGGGTTTCGGCGACCGTGACCAATCAACTTCATTTCCGAAAGCATGGTCCAAGCGACAGCTTCCCTATTTCTCCGCATTCATAGAGCATAACTTTTAGGCACGTATAAACAGGAATAATCTGAAGGAAGGGGACGAGGGATTGATGGCGTAGTCCGAGGACCCACCGACTATCGAATGCACCCTGAACTAAGTTTCATGATTCGAATCACCCCTCCCCCGTCCTCTACTCTATCCAAATTCTGCCATTTCGTGGTTGTTGAGTTGGTAATTGGCTAACCAAGGAAGGATACAACACTAACCAGGATACTATCTCAACGGTAGGTCGGAACGGCGCAAGTGTTGTATATGGGCAGAACCGCCTCTCTCTGGGTAGTAACAAACTGCAGGTATCTCGACCCCAATACAACTCTGCGCAGAGTTAGGGGCGACGGAAGTCGCGGGTTGGCGCCCTGTTGATTCACGCCCTCCACAGCTGACGGACGCGCGCGGGATGAGGGCTCGTATCGCGGCTAAGCGCAGTGCTCAGGTGGCGTAGTAGGGAAGAGCTCGGGCTCGTAAACGCGGGGTCGGGGGTCTGGATCCTGCAGACTGCGTTCGTTTTGCACTTTTGCAAAATCCATGTTTATCATATAAGTAATCCACCTAGGGGTACTATAGTGTGTTATAGAGCATGCTTACATATAACATACCACCCATACAGTTAACAAGGCTGGTCCAGGCAGGGTCACCGATTTTCCTGAAACTTTGCCTAGGGGGTTGTTTGGGGTGCTGATCACGAATCTGACATCCCTTTTTCACGATTCTGTCTCTATTTGCCGTCATCGGCAGAAACTTTAAGAATGTAATCCTGTGCCTTCCTGTATCTATATTATTCAGCCGAATCGTGAAAACGGATGTCAGATTCGTGATCAGCAGCAGACGAAGTTTCAGCGAAATCGGTGACCCTGCCTGGACCACCCTTGTTAACGGTATGGTTGGTCTCCGACCGCATCGTGAAATCGGATGTCAGATTCGTGATCAGCACCCCAAATAACCCCCTAGACAGAGTTTCAGCGAAAAAAATTTTTTGACCGAAGTCTTGTCGGTGGAGTCGGAACTTTTTACTAGTGCCACCAAATATCTATCGTTAAATAACTATAGCTTCACACAAAATAGGCTTAAAATGAGTGACACACAGAAATGAACATTTTAGCTAATCTGTAGTTTGAAGCATATGTTATATGTAAACATGCTCTATAACACACTATAGTACCCCTAGGTGGATTACTTATATGATAAACATGGATTTTGCAAAAGTGCAAAACGAACGCAGTCTGCAGGATCCAAACCCCCACCCCGTGTTTACGAGCCCGAGCTCTTTCCTACTACGCCACCTGAGCACTGCGCTTAGCCGCGATACGAGCCGTCATCCCGCGCGCCCGTCAGCTGTGGAGTACGTGAATCAACAGGGTGCCAAACCGCGACTTCCATCGCCCCTAACTCTGCGCAGAGTTGTAATGGGGTCGAGATACCTGCAGTTTGTTACTACCCAGAGAGAGGCGGTTCTGCCCATATACAACACTTGCGCCGTTCCGACCTACCGTTGAGATAATATCCTGGTAAGTTGTCTATCAGCTGGCAAAGCGGATCATTATCTAGGAAGGACACGCATTTCCGAGAAGATAGACCGCATTACGCTCCGATCAAAATATATGATCTGGGCGGGAAACGGTGTATATAAGTGACTGGGCTTGATTAAGTTTCGTTCCGCCTTTTTTGGAGGGGTGCTTTGGAGGCGACCTGCCCTTATCACTCCTCCGCCGCCTCTTTGTCCCTGCGAGTCGCCCAAGCGACATTTGACACCAGCACGTTCTTCCTTGTAATTCTTAGATTGTTCGATTCAATGAACCTTTATGAATAATCTCTGTCTCTGAATCTTGACGGGTAGTCGTTAAAGCGGGCCTCAACCACGGTGTGATCAGAGACAGCTACAGCATGCTGATTGCTCCATCTGTTTCTTTTAAAAGTTAAATGTGTGGCGTATACCAGGTAGAGATTGATTAACGGCGCCACCTACCCCTATGTGCAAAACAGCAGTGGAGCCAGGCATCTTTAATTCCTTTACTACTTTCAATGCTCTTGGCTCACCGCGATCGCCATAGATATAGACTTTTCGCGCCGCCCAATCGATATCTACTCCTACTATGGTGCCGCGCGGCGCAGTGGCGCAAGTATAAACTAGGGCTAAGGCGCGACCGTTTGTCGACGCAACAACCCTTCCCGCGAAATCGGCTGTGCTGTCCACCACTGCAGTGAAGGTGGGCTCCCGAGTGGAAATACCGTACTCTGCATCAGTGACAGTTGGTTGCTCTGTCGCTGAAGCCGTCACGGGGGTATACTACCGGCCCTAAGCTTCAGTCGCCGGGCAACACGATGTTATGAAACCCACAATTATCGATCATCTCCATCACCTAATCGATAGTGGTAAGTTTTAACAAGCTGTGCCGCCCGTCGACTTGAGTATAAGTCCCGCCTAGGGCAACTATTTCTCCTGCTCAGGTATAGCCCAGAGGATAGTGTTCATCCGTTGAACGAGAACTGGCATTAGAACCTCGTCCACTTCTCATGAATGTTGTCATCACAGGTTTCATCTGCTAGAAACCGATCGATGCTCGATCCACTTACCTAATACTCAGTGTTAGGGCGATGACGTCGTCACAGGGATTTTGCAAAGGTTGAAGTCATGTTTAGCAGAGATGACGAATGACGAGCTTAAAGGTAGGTTTCAGAAATCGTGAAGAACAGCCGACTGTCTTACCTTGGACAAGTGGCTCTCAAGATAGGTAGTTAGCTCCATCTATTCACCATTGCAGGCTAAAACTTTATGGAACACTCTGGAACATATGGCAACAAACAATGAGATAACGAGCAACAATGAAACGGAATACGAAGAACGAAAAAAGGAAGCACCGCAACATGAACATACATGTAAACGAACGCCTTACAACAAACATAACGCTTACAACACAAAACACTTACAAATAGTATTTCTAAACCTATAAATTGAACATGAAAAGACAGTGAGCACATGACACGTAGAGAACGATAAATAAAATTCTGAGGAAAAACTCTGTTATCATGTTCGCAAAGTTACCACGAAGAAAACTTTAGGCTCCGTTTATACTTCCGACGTCGAGCGACGCGATGGTATGCACAGTGCCTAAATTGATCGATCGCGTCGCTCGATCAATATGGCCACTATACGTGGCGTCGCGTCGTTCGGTTTCGAAGTATAAATGGGACCTTACACAACACGTAGGGTGATACAGAAATTCAACAATCAAATTGTCATGAAAGCAATAAGCGAGAAACATGATTACCAGTAAATTCCTCTACAAAATGTCTGCAGAATGCTTCAATCGTAAAGACGATATGGAGCGCGGTGATGAGCTGTGAGCTAGATAAAGTCAGCACGTTCAGTGATGAACAGCCATCAGAAGCATCTTGGCAGATTGAGCGACGCTATAGGCTGCGTGGCACGCATCTTCTGCATCGAGTATTGGAGCGTTACATTTTGCGCTTAGGATCTGAAAAGAAACTTCTGAAATGTGGAGCTTCGTAGAGGGAATAATCTGGTGACTTTTGGATTGCAGCCCTAATAAGGAACTTAGTTTTAGGCAAATATCTTTCAGAATAGTTAAACGACGGCAGCTGACGACGATTTCCCGCGGGATATTCTGACTTCACCCGGGCAGAAGGGGTGGCTGAGAGAAGGCAGTTGTTCTGGGAAGAAAGGAAGAAGTGATGGAAATTCTACAAAAATAGATATTTATGTTTATTAAAAAGGCAGACGTCGCAAAAGGCAGACGTCGCAAAAGGCAGACGCGAGATAGGACGAGGGTAAGGGGTCGTTTAGTGTGCGCGCGACGTGCGACGCAATGCCATGTGCAGTGGCCGAATTGATCAGTCGCGTCGCTCGATCAATTTGGCCACTACACATGCATCGCGTCGCGCGTCGCGCGCACACTAAACGACCCCTAAGGGATAAAGGACGGCGTTACTTAATCCTTTCTGGGATGTGTCATGCATTCTACTTCTAAGGAATGTCGTGGAGGCGATTTGAATGCGTATTTGGCCATACGATGACTTACGGTGGCTAGTCGATGAGCAAGTCAGCGCTTTAACCTTCACAGAGAAGTCTGGAATCAACACCCCTCTCGCGAAGAGTTGAAAAGTTTAGTTGTCCCGGGCGGAAAACCAGAACCGGACACCTGGAATCGGTTTCACGCAACAGCCGACATCTTCTCCGACTGCGCAACCACAAGCCCATCAGAAGAGAGAAGGAGCTACGATCATACGAGGCTTCTATATATGAAGATCGCGCCACTTGAGCTGGGTAATCCGCCCATCGCTAGCTTTGAAGAAAAATTCGCCACAGCTGACCAAGTAGATCAGAAGATGTCTGAGTAGCTGAATATTTATGCTTGCTTATGAAGAAATGAAGCTGAAAACTACGGTGACCGCCTCCTGATTGCGCCATTATGCGCCGAGGCAAATTTATTGAGAAGAAAAGAATATCCCCAGCCTGAAGAGAGGGCTTCAGCAAAGGGATACCGTATCCACAGAGCTCTTCAGAGCCACCCATGAAAACGTCATGCGGGAACTAGAATGGGGAGACACGGGAAGATGAAGATCGTCGGCCGGCTGCAGATTCGCTTCGCTGACGACATTGTGCTCATAACATCGAGCATCAGTCAGGCGGAGCGAATGCTGGACGAATTCGATTGGGAACGTTGGAGTGTAGCCGAATCTTACGAAGACGATGTTCATGAGGAACGGACAAGTTTCTGATGCCCCATACTCGCTCAACGGAACGAACATCTCCGAATGCTCCAGCTACGTGTATCTGGGTCGCGAAGTCAATATGGCCAACGACCTAGCGCCGGAGCTGAGCAGGAGGAAACGAGCAGCTTGGGGAGCATTCAAGAGCGTTGAAGAAGTCGTGAAGAAGACGAAGAACATCTGGCTTCGTGCCTACCTACTGGACTCCGTTGCTCTTCCTGCGCTAACATATATCTCAGAGACCTGGGCTATACGAAAGTACAACGAACACGCGATCAGCGAATGCATTTATATTTTCCTTATATTTTGGATTATGCGCACAATTATATGTAATTGAATAAGTAAATAAATGAGTAAATCACAAAAATAAGATAATCGACACCAACCATTGTTGCATCCATGAGACCCGTCACAGCCTGCTCGGTCTTTCCAATTCGCTGTTCACGTGGTATCAGGCATATTATGTGATTTATGAGGGAAGCAATCTGAAAAGACGAAGCACTGCTTAATATTGTTGTGCTCGAACGAATATCATACTCTATAATAACGCGCTAAGCGATGAGTCATACTATCGATCGGCGCCGGCGCAGAAATTAGCCAGAAAACAGGGGGGAAATCGGGGGGGGGGGGGGGAATGGGAGGAAAATTACGACACGAAAATAGCGAAAAATACCCAAACGTCTTCTCCCTGACTGGGAACTTCGTCTCTGGGGCAATCGAGGTCGCCGAACACGAATCTGAAGTTCGTTTTTAAAGTATCGATCGCCATCAATCGATACTGATCAAATTACGGGTCGCGAAAATAGCGCAAAACGCCCGGACTTCTTCTACCTGCGTGAAAATTTCAGTCCTGGGGTAATCGCGGTCGCTAAACACGAATCTGAAGTTCGTTTTTGAAGTATCGATCGCAGTCAATCGATAATGGTCAAACTATCGATTTTTTGTGGATGTCGTCCAGGCGGTCGGAAACTTTACCCCTGGGGTTAGCCGAGGTCGCTCAACACGAATCTGAAGTCCTTTTTTAAAGTATCGATCGCCATCAATCGATACTGATCAAATTACGGGTCGCGAAAATAGCGCAAAATACCCAGGCTTCTTCTACCTGCCTGAAAACTTCAGCCCTGGGATAATCGAGGCCGCTCAACACGAATCTGAAGTTCATTTTTGAAGTATCAATCGTCGTCAATCGATATTGATCAAACTATCGATTTTTTGTGGATGTCGTTGTCGTTTCAATTGGAGAAAATAGGAAAATAACGGGGTGCAAAAATTGCGGAAAATATCAAGACGTCTTCTACGTGACTGGGAATTTAGAAAACGTGCCGAATACGTCACTCAACGCGTCTGTGATTCAGAAGACGTATAGAACACGTCTCACAACATGTGATTCAGAAACACGTTGTCCGCTAAGGGGGAGCAGTAGTGGGGGACCATTTCCAGAAAAAGGACCAGATATGGAGACCAGTACCAGTAATGGGGGACGAGTTCCACTAAAGAAGGACCAGTAGTGGAGAACCGTTACGGTAAGGGAGGACCAGTAGTGGGGGAACAGTTCCAGTAAGAGGGTGAGCAGTAATGTGGGACCAGTACCAGCAATGTGGGACCAGTATTAGTCATATGGGACCTGACCAGAGAAGTGTGAGGAGAAATTTCCGTTCAGCATAGTATTAGGAGCGGTGGAAATCTACCGTTCTGTCAAAAAGGCTTTTCGTCGTGTGACCAAAATTTAGCAGACGCTCAGTACTTATTGAAAATGTCGATTTTTGCCTGAGGTTGACCGTTTGAGGACGAAGAGTGCAAGTGCCTGTAGTCAGCGTAGCGCTAGCCCAAAGAAACGCCCTTACCTTGTGGGCATGATCACTTGAACGACCGTGCAACTGCTTATGTTGTGCATCTGTAAGAAGGGACCGAATCGCCACGGTCAGATTTTCCGTCTCACGGATGAGATTGTCAGGAAACACTGAATGGTAACAGGGAATAAAACTCATCCCAAACCTACAGGAAACGCTCAAAAAGGAAAATGGAGAGAATAAACTGACCAGGTTCACTGAACGCTTCTTGAACCTTGGAAGCCACCACCTGAGGAGCCGGCGTAATTGATGCATAGTCACCTGCATCGACGTTTCGCTCACGGGCTTCCCGAGATCGTATCTTCTCTCTTGAAGCATCTCGTGATTCTTCTCGTTCCCTAAATCGGCAGTTTTCGAAATTCGAGGTAGACACGGGAACTATATAGCCTGCAGCGCGGGAACATTGCTGGTAGTTCTCTCGCATCTATCCTAATCGGAGAGGAATATATTGCTTTGCGCATCGAATCGCTCTATTGAATTTCAACGAATGCTTTAGTTGCTGTCCCTTGATGAGAGAGCTTTCGTTTAAATTCAAGGTATATGATCAAATTCATTTTCTTTAAGCCTCAAGTGACTGTTAATGTGGTTGAAAGCGCTCACAACGATGTTGTGCTGCGAGCAAAACTCTAGCGCCAAGCGGGACTCGAACGGCGAAGAGCATTTTCGCCCGGTCAGCAAGAGGTGCTGGTTCGAGCCCCGCCGGGCGCTAGAATTTTGATCGCAAAAAAACATCGTAATAACAGCTTACAACTTCATTACCAGCCACATACTACGTCTGGTACCAATTCAATGACCCGGAGGAGTAGAAAGGTTGATTAACCTAGGCGGACCCGAAACAATTACTTTGAAATGGAATCACGACAGCCGGCGCCTCTTCCGACTGCGCTACCCGCACCCAGTCGCTTATAACTTCAATAGCAATCACTCCAGATTTGAATAAAGTGATCTGAACGAGTAGTGTTACTCGCTTACCGATTCTCGGCGCTCATCCGTCCACTTGGTATCACCCTTGAATAGCCTGGTGTCGAACCGCTCATGCTTCCATGCCGTTTATTAATCCGTGACTCGGACTCTACAATAGAATCATCTGAAATTAAGAGTTACTTGACGATCACAAAATCGATAATCAATACTTATCATGAAATGATCAATAAAATCAATATTATCAAATAACTATATATCCTAGAACAAAAACGGGGACTTCATAGCAAGCTTAGAGGTGGGAGTATTACTTTAGTTCCCATATAAAAGCCCCAAGGAATGACCAAACCTAAACCCTTAGACCGTAGTCCGAAGTGCAATGTACTAACAATCATAGAATTCTTACTTATTCGTTAAATGCGACAACAAATGCAAAGCAACGTAATGCGTCGTCGTAAAGTCTGTATGGATTGATTAGTGCCGCGCGATTGATCGACTGGCGTCGCGATTTCACTCATAGCTCGAAAGATTTGAACAATAACTTAGTTTAACGTAGCTTCAGAAAACATTACAGTAGGAATCACAGGTTCTTGATGAAGAGCATTAGCACTGCTCTGTTAACGCTATCGCCTACTTCTACTACCTCTAGCGGTTCTAATTCAACCGCACCTACCGTACCTTATCCATTTCTGGCACACTCGTCAGAGTGTACACATTTTCACGAAGAAATACAAACCTATTGGTGGTCTTCCAACTCGATCAGTCCGGTCCACACCAACAGAATGCGCTCGTTCAACGATATGGTTGCTGGACACGTGCGGCACCGTGGCTGGTGACGGTAGTCGCCTCATCAAGGCAGCTTGTTCGGACAGACGAACAATCTGAAACATCTGCGCAGAGATAGTGAAGTCTATACATCACAGAAAACACTCCTTCTCACCTCGTCCTTCAAACAGGAATTCTCGACTCTCATATGTTCCATAGAATTCTGGAGATTCGTCAGGATCCTTAAAACAGACACCTTTCAGAAAACAAAAACACTATGAAGAGCAAAAAATACTCAGAAACACAAAAAGACTCACTTCATAATCTGGGTGTTCGTATGTGAGATCGAAGTGAGCTTGTTCTCATTCTCTGTCATTCGTTCTTTCAATTCTAACACATCATCTATCGACACACGTCCATCTATAGCTGCATCTATGGATGAGGTGGACCTCGTCTTATTTCCTGATGACCTTCTGAAGATTTGGAACAAGTGTGAGCCGGAAGAAAGTCATTCAACGCCGCAGTTATTACCTCGTTGCACCGCTACTGCGAATTTCTCCGGATCTACCAGAGAATTCGGCCACCTCATCATAGTCCCTATTCAGTTCGCTTGAATCCATTCGAGTATGGCTGGAAACGATTTGGAACATGGCGGAATCGCAATGCTTTTTCCCTCGAACGTTCTCTATGCATACAGTATCCTTAGGCGTCAGATAAAGGGGATGTGTGCAGTCGCAGATACGCGTTATACTACAACACCAATAGATCTGCTCTGATAAGTTATTCGAATTTGAGAACACCTTCGCCACCAGGAAATGGGTGAAGTAGAAGAAATACGGTGGTCAAAATACAATGCAAGAGAAGATAAGTCATACTTTTCGAAAACTGTCTTTGTAAACACCACATTTCGTCTTTGTCCCCTCTTAGTGAAGGACTAAAACTTCTTGACAGAATATTCATTTTGGCAGCTAGCAAATGTACTGAAAAGGTTCTTGAACAACAAGAACGGTGGCTTGGATTTCCTGTCTCCTATCTTAGAACGGCGACTTCTTTGTTGAAGAAGTGAACACACCAAAAGCAAAATGTAGTCTGTACAAAGGCAGTTTCCGAAAAGTGGAAGTTAGTTTCCTTTGCTTTACACTCTGATTACAAGATTTCATCCATTTTTACACTTTGCTTTAGCAGCAAATGCTTCCTCAGGACCGAATAATTCTTCAAAACCAGAACTGTCGGTGTTGCGGCATCGAGTAAGCCGCGACTGCAGACATGCTCTTTATCCGACGCCTATAGGCACTGTATGCATCGGGAGTGCTCGAAGGAAGTAGTATTTTGACGGAATCTAGAAACAGAATATAAACCTACCTTGATAAGTTGTGGAGGTTCACAGAGGTGTCCAGAGAGTCCTGCGGATGTTCGGGAGGAAGGCCAAAGTATCGACGTTTGGCTTCCTAAAAACTTGATTAATCACACAATGAATTCGGTCACACACGAAAGAGAAAAAGGGAAACTTCAAAATTAATCGATTCGGGGTTGCAATTCTTCATTAAGTAGGCGTGTAGCGGCTGCATGGCCAGCAAAATCTACTATATCTCATCTCAGAAGTTTAGAGGACCCCATTCTACTTAAATCAAACTCCACAGTGGAGAGAATTTGTAGTCATACATCGATCAGGGATGTGCTACACGTTTTGTAACAGTTACCCATGACGAAATGAGTTCAAAAAGTCCGAAATTGGCCAGAAGAGAGGAAGCTACAAATTTTTGGGAATCCCAACTTAGCCTGAGGAACGCGTTACGAGTTTATTAACACCGAAGCTTATAAAGGCTTACCCGATAACGGCAGGAACCGAACATGTCATGGAATTGCAATGCACACCTAATCTAACTGTCAACTCCGAAAGACGCACCGAAACGTAATTTCAGGAGTAACAACAAGAAAACTTACTTAATTCTAAGGTTTACAACAGACCTACAACAAGCTGAGGTAAACAGATTTAGAAGTGAGCCTAAAGCAAAAGGTAGCTTTACCATAGCCTTAGCAAACCTAGTACAGTTGTACTCCAATGACCTATTCGAATAGGCATTCGAAAGATTTTCATTCGAATTTGAATATTCGACTTCAAATATGCGAAAAAAGAATCGCGTTCATCAAATGTATTCGAATTCGAGTACTCAAAAAAATCGCGTTTTTCGAATGTCCAAAACCAATTCTGAATATTCAGAAAAACCGCTTTTTTCGAATATATTCGATTCGAATTCGAACATTCCAAAGTATTCGAATATTCGAAAAAAATTCGAGATTACAATCACATATAAAGCATAGTTGTCTTTGTACAGGTATAATTTATCCGCAACTTTGGTTAACGACTTCACAGCCAAAGATTTTGTATTACACTAGTTGGCGCAAAAAAGGGAATGGGGTGCAGTACCACGTAGGCTTGAAGATTTTTAATGAAAGCTGCAGGAAGATAGAATATTTCGCTTTCTTAGCGGAAGCCTCCATCTCCACACTAGGACTGTGCTAAAATAGTGAGCTCTAATATGAAAAAAGCAAGAAAATTCATCTCCGTAAGGGCTCGTTTATACTTCGACGCCGAGCGACGTGACTCCACGTATTGTGGCTACATTGATCGAGTAACGCTATCGATCAATTTGGCCACTATACATGCCATCACGTCGCTCGGCGTCGAAAGTATAAACGGGGCCTAATGGTGCACTCCCATACCCGTATTGTGCCTACTAATTCTATCGACGTTATGAAAGAAGAAACTGGAACCCGCTTCTGTCTTCCACCTAACTCTACGTCGCATTCTGCTGATATTTCAAGCGCTGATTGCCCACTCTATGAGAAACCTGAGCGAAAAAACACATTGGACTAACAACCAAAAAGCAGCGGTCGGAAACATTCCAGAAGAACCACCAGTGGCCTACGGTAATAGCGCATAAACAAGCGCTCGGAACCGCTACATTTGCATAACGTGGGAACGCAGAGCACTAGTACGACCGATCAGGTAAAACAGTGGGAGAATATTGAGCACTCCGCTGCTCTTGTATGGCTAGGAGTAAGGTTAAAAACTGCCCAAACTCATTAAAATACAGAAGTGTAGATCACACACCTTAAGAACGTCTATGATGAGCGTTGCGAATTCGCGAACGTCGTACTTTGCCAGCTTCTGTCGCAGTTGGTTTCTGGTGGCTGAGAACGACGGATTCAACTAAACAAATAGTCGTGAACTAAGAAGAGAATAGCTGCGAGAGAATAAATTCAGAACACTTTTGTCCTGTAGAACAACTCACCGGTAGGAAAACAGCTACACACTGCTCATTTCCTGAGGTTATCTTGCCTTGGTTCACAGCCATCCATGCTGCTTGGGTTTCCCTACGGTCGACCTGTAAAGAACTGACCATAGGGATAGTAAGAGCCAGTTGTCCGTCAGCGAACTCATGGGTTATGTGCATCTCACGTAAATCGATTAGAAGCGCGACACTAATCAATTCTAACAAAATGCAGGACGACTCCTCTCTTTGTTTGCAAGGATGAATAGGCACTAAAGACAAACAGGCGAAAATAATCTCCTTCTTTATCAATTCTCATATATCTCATGCACCTAATCTGACTAACTAATCACTGCTGGGTCGCACATAGTTTAGTGTTATTTCGGCGCTTCTGAACGCATAGAGCTGTATGTCATCTTGCACAATTTTCATAAGGTTGATGAACAAATTTTACTTTCAAATATAATTTTCGAAAGCTTAACAGCAAACGTAAAACTTCTGACGAACCTCGTCGTAAACATCCTGCAGAAGCTTCTCGAATGCACAATCGGGAAGCGCTTCAATCTTCAGTCGAACCGATCGCAACGTCTCTAAGGAGTTCTTTTCCGTGAGCTCGGGAATGAGGAAGTGCTGTTGGTGCTTAAACGAAAATGTTGAAAGGCGAGGAAAAGCAAGAAATTCGAGAAAGGATTCACGGAAAGATCTACAGAAAAGCCAACCTGATGATCAGGCTTTCGTCCGCAGAGAAAAAGCGACAGTCGGTTCGTCAAGTCAAACGCCAACTCATCCAGGCGATTTGCCAGCTCGACCTATAAAACAGGCACAAATAATCTCGAGAACACTCTATACAGGTGAAGCTCCATCTATCGTCATCGTCACTGATAAGAGAATCGTCAATTGACCAAGAGTACGCCTTCAAGGAGACCTTACTTTTCATCCTTATCGATAGACTTGGGATGAACATAGTCATAAGAGCAAATAGGTAAATAGTCTCCGGATATACCCATAGCACAGCTATGCCCTTATAAAAATTTTGAATACTCGAATTGTTTCAATTTCCACAGTTATCGAACATATGAGCCCGGATACTATTGAATAAACGCGATTTGGATCCTAATGGGGGGGGGGCACTTCACTCTGACTCTCTGAAAACAGCAAAATTGAAATCAGACTAGATTACAAAGACAATTCCCAAAACTCGCCTACGAAAGGACCGTTCTTTCCGATTTCCTAGTCAGAACATTCCACAACAGCTTTTCTACCAAAGCCTCCCCTCCGACTAGGGTAGATCCCGCGATTTCCGTTAACAAAAGAAATCCAAATACATTCTAAAAACGCGACTCCTCAACTACCGAATTCGAACAGATTCGGAAAACGAGCCCTTGAATACTTGAATTCGTGAACATACGAAAAATACGATTTTTTTGAATATTTAAAAAAATAATCAAAATCCAATGATAACCATTCCAGCATATTCGAATAAGTCAACTGAGCTATAGTCTTATATCGGCTATATCCATAACTACTCACTGACCCTGGCAGGATGGAAAGCTTGGATCTATCCTATCCGAGAAAAACAAACAGAAACAGGGCAGATTATCTCCGTAGGAAATCTCATAGAAACATCCTCTCGTTCGCTACCTCAGTGAGTCGTTTCTGTAAACTAGTGCACTTAAAATTCTACCGCAGTTGTCAAAAGAAGTAAACCCTCCCCCCCCCCCTATTAGGATAGATCTGAAAGCATGGTTGGGAGGGGCGGACGCGAACCTTACATATGTATATGAGGAGCGCGTAGGAGTCGGCGCTTCCTCTGACTGCGCTGCCCGTACCCTTATGAAAAATGCGCGTTCAAATTGCCCCGAAACCTCTGGAAATGATATATGTGGCTTATCTCTTGAAGTAGATACCCGGGTCAAAGTATTGGATTGGAAACTAAGTCCTCGCCGTTTTTTAATTACTTTATTCTGAATTTCACTGAAGGTTTTCTTGCACATCATTGTATACCATTCGGAAGAGAATGATTTCCTCTATCAGAAAACATGTTCTCCTTTCTTCCGTTGCGATCTCTGCTCAATTTTAGGCCAACAAAGTAGTGTAAGTCAAAAAAGGCCCTCGCTGACAGTTACTTCTCTTTGTTTGTGTTTGAAGAACGTCCGACTCCGTGCCCACCTATTCGACTCCACTGTTCTTCCTGCCCTAACGTACGCCTCAGAGACGTGGGCTATACGAAAGCAGGATGAACACGCGATCAGCGTCGCGCAGCGTGGAATCGAGAGGACGATGCTCGGAGTGACACGACTCACGCAAGTGAGAGAAGGCCTCCGGAGTTCCGAGCTTCGCCGACGCTCGACGATCAGAGACGCTGTCGCGTGGGCCAAGTTGTCGAAAATTAGGTGGGCCGGCCACGTAATGCGATTCGCAGACACCCGCTGGACGAGGGCCGTCACCGACTGGATTCCGCGGGATGTCAAAAGAACACCGGGACGCCCACCAACGCGTTGGTCGGACTTCTTCGTTAAAGCATAGAACGACCGATATGACGCTCTTCGTGTTCCTCGAGCGAGAAGGATCCATTGGACCACTCTGCCACGCGACAGGGACGAATGGAGACGCTGCTGGCACCCGCTCGAGCAATTCGATGATCAACGGGACGACAGGTGAAACAGGTGTTTGATTCCCTTTGCAAAATATACCATTCGAAAGAGAATGATGTTCTCTACAAGAATATGTGTTGGATCTGTTGTTCGCTTTGATTTTCGATAAGTTTCAGGGCATTAAAGTGGGGTGTCCAGAAGGCAAATTATTTTTACCAACACTTCTTACCCTATGGTTAATGTTTTTTATGTTTTAATATATGTTCTTGGAAAAAGAATGCTTAGCTCTATCAAAGTTTGAGTTCAGTCTATTTAGTCGTGCTGATTTCGTTAATTTTTAGCGGAATTTTACAAAAAAAAGGAGAACGGACCTTTTCTAATTTTTCTGAACATTGTCGTGTGTAATTTATTCCTTCAGAATATATGTTTCAGTACTTTGTCATTCTGAATTTTGCTTAATATTAGAAGATCAGCTTCGGGTTCAAAAGGAAAGAACTAAAGAGTGGCAGCTGTTGGCGAAAATGTCTTCTGGACACTTCAGTTTAATACTCTTAAAGTTTACGAATATAAAAATGAACGAAAACAACCAATATAAGCTCTTGCAGATCAAATCACCCTCTTTCGAATGGTTTGCATAATTTTTGGAAAAGATTTCAAAAGTAAACAGGGAGAGGGAGATTTTCTTTTCCTTTCTTTTAATCTTCCACTTTATTGACCTAAAAATTCACAAAATTCAAAGTGAAAAAAATGGAACAAACCATCCGATAGAGCAAATCATTTTTATTCAAATGTTATATAACACTGTGCGAAAGACTTTCAGCGAAGTTTAGAACAACATGTAAAAAAGAACCGCGGGGCTTAGCTTTCAACTTATATTCTAAGTGTCATCCAAGTCACCTCGGCCGAAATGGTAGACGCAAAATATAGCCTTACTTACGACGTAAATCTTACAATTGGGTCGTTTTTTTAGATCAGCGGTAATTGTCTAAACCGAAGTGTTGAAAAAAGGCTAGTCACTATGAGAACGGACCACTATAAGTCGAGAACAAGTATTTTACTCACAAATCCATCCTGTCGAGCGAGCTGAGCAGGAGTAAGATCGGCTGCGTTACACAACAATGGATCTGCACCGTAGATGAACAATAGTTCCACCTAAAAAGATGTTACACGCAATTATATCAACTACTAAGAGCCACGGGTGGAATAAGACTACTCTTAGGGAAGAACAATAGGAAATTTGACCAAAAGCAAACGGTTCAACATTTCGTTCCTTACGAGGACTAGCATAGTTGAATTATTAGTCATAACTGGAAATGGAATGTTGCATAGTTGACCTTCCCTAGAGTGACCAAACACAGCCCGCTATAAACAACCCGATATGCCCACAGTAACCCACCCACCCTCAAGACTGCTGCAGGACCTACCAGGTAAGATGAGGCAGTAACGACTCTGGGTCAACTGATTCGCCAGTATGAGCTAGTGATAAAGAACAACAACGAAAAGCACTGCATTACTGTAACAAGTACTGCCCCCAGACTTTCGAAGCAACACCGCCAATTCATATGTGAATGAGATGACCGGATAGGGGTCCTGCCTCAACATCAGTTGCAACATGACCGTATATTATTCATCTGCCTTGCGAGATCCCACTTATGTATTTTATGAACTATGTAAAGATTTCGACCTTATTCATGTATCGTACACTGGATAAAAAAAGTGTCACTCTAAAAACGAAAAACCCGAATACATCAAAAGCTGAAAAACACCAATACCCACCCATACTGTTGCGAGACGATCACACTACAATCTGAAGAACGCTGCTTCAGAAATACTGCATTATTCAAAGAACAAGGCCTACCTGCATTGCTTGGCCTTCCTTTGCAGCTACATGCAGAGGACTGTTCCCTTTTTCCGGATCGACGTAGTTTACATCGGCTCCCATCACCAAAAGCCTGAAGGAGTAGGGTAGTTGTTAGTGATATTTATTTATTCATTTTGTCACTACAATGAGTGTGCCATAAAAGTGCCAAAATACGTGGAAATATAGGGGGAGCAGAAGAAAAAAATGAAAACTATGAAAACAAACGAGGCCAGGTTCAGCGCGATGGAAGGAGCCCACAAAAATGAAAACAGGAGGAACAGCCGAAGCTCGTTGTCCTAGTGGCGGCTAATAGCGCAGGCTACTAAAAAGAAAAAGAAACTATATCCGTAGCAGTTGGCCGTGGTACCCTAATAACTATATATCTAACAAGGAAAGGTTCCCAACTCATGGTGTGCTTTTGCGATGCTATTTTGGCAGGATGTAGGGCCCTGTGAGTGGAGTCCAGAACCACAGTCAGTTTTTGCTGAACGTTTCTTTAAAGACATAAAAAGGAGGTCTGAAAGCGTGCGCGCAACTATTATCAACCCCTACGACAGCCAAGGAGATGTGCCTCGGTGGCGCAGCTGGTAACACTGCCGCCTCATAGGAGCACACCGGCGGCTTTTCAGTTCGTGTCCGAGTGCTGCCGTGATTTTTGCACGTCTTAGTTTGTTGTTATTACACTTTCTTATGATTACAGGAGTCAATTTTAGGCCACCAATGCTTACAACAAACCAAGGCTCTCTATATGCGGCTTCATATGTGCTAGTTTTTCAACTATGCATATCTGTACCATATCACTTCTCTGCAAATAAAAAGTCTTATACATTATTAGATTAAAAGTCTTATATTTATCATTTTCCTTCCAGTCAACAGCTATGGTACAAAACTGTGACACAAGTAAAACACAAGCGCTTGTCACACCAGCAGCATCTTACAAAAGCCAGTGAGGAACCTTCTTCTCCCTGGCAAGGAATGACCACTTCTTCGTTGAACGTGTAATCTGTGGAGAGAGAAATAGAAAATCCTTGGTGAACATCGAGGTAACCTCACTGTTGTCTTCCACCTCACAGTCATTATCAGGTGTCCAGACGACATTCACTTCCTCATCGAAACGCACCTATGAAACCACCTAGATGATACGTGTGGAAAGGTGTCATTTTCATTATACTCCCTCTAACCTGTACCGCCTCTTCTTCCTGACAGTCGATATCGCCAAAAATGGCGTCCAGGTGGAGTCCCTTTATGGCATCCGCAACCGCAATCTCTCTCCTTATCGAAGAAGTGAAGTCCGGTGTGGAGGTGAAAAGTAGACGGTCAACAACACGTTCAGATGAGAACGACATTTTTAGTGCACTTATGTACCGATATGGCCCGGTTTTATAATATTCAATCGCAAGATGAGCGTATTTGTATGCAGTTACGGTATTGTTGGTGATACTGTATGATATGGTGGTGGTACGGATATGCATAGTTGAAAAACTAGCACATATGAAGGCGAAAATAGAGAGCCTTTGTTTGTTGTAAGCATTGATGGTCTAAAATTGATTCCTGTGATCATAAGAAAGTGTAATAACAACAAACTAAAACATTGACAGCACTCGAACACGAACTGAAAAGCCAGCCGGTGTGCTCCTATGAGGCGGCAGTGTTACCAGCTGCGCCACCGAGGCACATCTCGTTGACTGTCGTAGGGGTTGATAATAGTTGCGCGCACGCTTTCAGACCACCTTTTCAGGTCTTTAATGAAGCGTTCAGCAAAAACTAACTATGGTTCTGGACTCCACTCACAGGGCCCTACATCTTGCCAAAATAGCATCGCAAAAGCTCACCATGAGTTGGGAACCTTTCCTTGTAAGTAATTCAAAGTAGTTAAGGTAAAGATGACAAAAGACTGGCAGACCTTTGACTGCTGTGGGTAGGTAGTTTCCGGGCCGATTTAACAGTCCCAAAAAAAGAAGGTGACAACTACACACGCTGAACGGCGGCAGTGGGCGCGCGCTAGAGCGGTCGGAATAGGCGCGGGCTGCCGCGTGCACCCGATTCCAGGTTCATGGAAGGATTCCCCGCCAAAAACAATCAAACACTCTATCCTTTCTAGTCAGTTAATTGGTACCAGACGTGTTTGGGAAAGATAAACGAAGGACTTGCATACTGAGGAGCCACTGTAAATAATTGCATAGGCGAAATATGGAATCAAATTCCCTTCATGAGTTTCCGTCGAAGTATGTAGAATGCGTGGCGCATCCCGAAAGGGGTTCACTACCGTCGCTTCATCATTCATCCTTTATCCCTGGCAGCAACCGACCACCGAGCTCTTAACCGGAGTTCGCGATAACGAGAGTACTTAGCCACCCTACTGCGATCAGCTGAGGGGTGTGCCTCTTCTCTGGTGCAATGAGCTCAGCCCGAAAAGTATCAAATTTCATCTGGTTAATATAAAAACAAGAGCATCACTATTGTTCCCTCAGCAAAAGAATAGGGGTTGGCTGGCTGATATTAGCACAAACACTTTGGGGGAAGAACGGGGTAAAACGTGAAAGCAACGCAACGTCAAAAAACGCATAAATAAAAATAATGTAAAATAATTTGGCGTTAAAAAACTGAATAAAAAGCATAATAGCACGTTTACTTAAGCCGAAAAAAGCACTGAATAACTATCGCCAATTAAACATGCCTTAATGTAGTATCCACATGTGATGTACGAACACAGGACCATAGCTGTTTGTTCACGTCGTCCAAACTCCACGGCTCATCGTCTTTATTCGGCTTCCGAATGAACGCATGATCAACGTATTTGGATTTGATGAACGCCTCCTTAGAAGGAAGCACAGGATCACTGAAAACACAGACCATTATTGGGTTGAAGGACGCAGCCATTCTGCAAAAAGTAACATAGGAATAGGGCCTTCTTGATGAAACGTTCGCCAGCAGTGAATCTAGCCATCATCTGAGGAGAACCTACATCTTTCAAGGATTTTCTTATTGTTTTGTGGCTTTCGTAGATGGAATTAGTGCAGCAGTACTAAATTTACATACCAAAGCCCGCGTTTATGCTTTCGACACGACACCATGCATAATGGCTAAATTGATCGGTCGCGCCGCCCGATCAATGTGGCCACAGTACCAAACGTCGAAGTATAAACAGGCCCTAAGGCACCAAACAGGCTGCATACAGGAAAAGAGAAAGCACGAGACTAACAATCAGTGAATAACAAGTCCAAAAAACACCTATGAAAGCAGCCAAGCGGATCAGACAGTAGGCAGTGAAATAATCCTTCACAAGTCGCCAAAATTCTAGATCCTTTTTTCAAACACATTGAACGGTATAATGCTCCAGAGCAAGGTTTATATCTTACCATTTAACCTACTCATTACTGAATAGGAATGATGGTTTAATTACCCAGGCTTGAGATAACTTCACTTAGCCGACTGTAAGTTGTACGCTTGTTTCTCCTGTTTATTTTTTAAACGTTTTAAACCTTTTTATGTGGTAGTTTCTTTTTTGTAACATCTCCTTGCTTCATTGACGAGCTATCGGGGAGGTGATAGATTAATATGCCCGTTCGAAGAACGCGCGAAAGTAAACCTACTTTATTCTGTTTCGACTTTTTTATTCTACCGAAGTTTATACGGCGTATCTAATTCGGTGCTACCGTAGTCATATATAGGACAACTGCCCCCTTCCTCGTAGAGATGCTTCTAATAGTATGAATACCAAGAGCAAGATCTCAGTTCATCTGCTGAACTACTCCTCGTTATATAAGTCCATGTTCAACCTTGTTTTTGTCCTCTTTCGTTCTGAATGGTCTAGCACATTATTATTATTAGCAAACGGACATTATTTGCAGTGACTTCTAATTCTTCTCCGAGTTTATCTATGATTTTGGTAGAATTTCCATTAAATATTCTGGATAACCTTTTTAGAGGAACAGCTACTGTAACAACTACTGTCAAACAAAGGTATTCTCGCCTTAAGCAAATTAATCGGAAGCGACAAAACAAGCCTTCGTAAGCTTCCTATACCTCAATCTTTCTTTCTGAAATTAGTGAACCGTAAGATAGTATAGATTCAGATCTAAATAGTGACCAAGACCACAGTGTCCGTACCCGTAACTCACGAAGAAATCAACCAAAGCCATGCATAAAAGCGAGTGAGCCCATGCCCTCTAGAATTCGGTCAACGGACGTCAAGTAATGGTAAGCCATGAACTTGATTCATGAAGTTGCGATTTTGTCTTTCCTCACACACTATTCGTTATATCTCAAAACCGGCCAGTGTTTACATTATGGAACAATGTGAAACGTTCTTGATAGTTCACCAATTAATTAGAAAGCTATAATAGAAGAGCACTGTTTTCGCAAAAGCATCGCGAAAGCTCCTATAAGAAAACTCGTCCATTTTCGTGGATAACTCGTCGCTACAATTGTATGCTTTGTTTGCAGCCTTACTGCACGACATGAACACCTGTTGACCGTCTTTCTAACACGAAAAGGCAATTTTATGTATTCCAGCACTTATATTTTGTATGAAACGAAGTTTAGCTGTTTTTGAAGTTTTTTGTCTTACAATAAGGGTTTAAACTACTACAACTCTCCCCAGCTCTCTCTGAATGACAAAGAATCAAAATTGTCAACAACAACAAAAAAAAAAGAATCAAAATAAATAAAACTCACTGCGGTAAGGGCTTCCTCTTGAACTTCGAAGAAGAAGCTGGGTCCAGCATTGCATGCTCCCAAACTCGATTAGAGCCAG
This sequence comes from Heligmosomoides polygyrus polygyrus, assembly GCA_947396885.1. Classification (NCBI taxonomy): domain Eukaryota; kingdom Metazoa; phylum Nematoda; class Chromadorea; order Rhabditida; family Heligmosomidae; genus Heligmosomoides; species Heligmosomoides polygyrus. Next base: position 8,880,474 of record OX377206.1, on the reverse strand, counting down.
TTCTGAAAGGAATGGTGTTGAAATCGAACACATGGGAAACCACCGAAACACTATTCAACTACGATTAACACAATGAGAAAGAACCACTTGTGTAGCAGCTTGACGAGTTCCAGTTGTGGTGTGTCCCACATTCCTCGATTCAGTGATCGTACTTGTGAGTACTGTCGACCTGAAAATGTCTTTTTACGAGAAAAAACGCTGTCTCACACCATTGACTAGCGACTAGACTTCCAAAGGTAGCGACGAGTTTTTCCTACAGTGTCGGTCAATCGTTGCGAGACCATGAGGCCATTGCGCTTATTTCAGTCAATATGGGCCGATCCCTGGTGGTTTCTTCGTCTTCACTTTTTCCCAACATCTCCGCATTTTAGGGAGTATATGTTTTTTTGTAGCTTGAGGCTGCATCGCATGAGATTTTAACGCCAATCAAACATTTTGTTAGGTTTTTTTTCAAGCATACCAATTCTTTGCATTTTTGAATTCACTTACTGTTTTGCTTGCACCTTCACGTTCCTGTTATCTTCCAAAATGAGAAAAAATCGTGAGGGGACACGAAAATTCGTGGAAATGGTTGAAAAAAAGCGCAGACGACGAACAGTGACCGAAAAAGTGGAAAGAACGCTGACGACAGAAATAGTACCTAAAAACTGAGGGAAAGCGGAGAAAAAACAGCAACGACACCATTAACAGCCACTTTCCATTGATTGAATGGGCGGGGCGTGTTCACTTGGTCTCGCAAAGAACGCTTCAGGAAAACGGAGAGCCCGTCGGATTCGGGAAATAGTTCGTCGCTACAGTAGGAGTCCCGGTCGACAGTAAATTACAGCTAACGAGGAGTTCAAATGAAATCAAGATGGATACCTAGATTCCGATGAACAGAACAGCAGTCGTTGCATATCAGGACTCCTCTATTTATCGACGCCCATTGGGGGTCGTCGGCACCACAGTCCGCACACTGGACTATCTCCACACATGGTACATGGGCTGAACAAATAGAGATTAAAATGGGGGAAAATCAACACAGAGTAGAGTAAAGCCCTAATATTAAACGTAGAAAACAGCGCTAACAATGCAGAATCAAACTGCCTAAACATTTTATGGCAGAAACGCGACCCCTTCCCCTTCTCGAGAATGTTCGAGGGCTTCACCTGCTACTTCATGATATTAACTGCCCCTGAGAAAATTCAGGAAGGCGATGGCATGACAGTGCAAAAACAACCGTCGCGATAGGATTGCCCCTCCCGACTAGGAATGATCCCGCGACCACTTTTCTAGAACACGCAGAACTGTGAAGTAGCATCGCAATAAGAAACTCAGGCCTTTAATGTCACAAACAACGAAAACGTCCACATACGTTGAAACTTCAAAAGGATTTGTCTTCTGTAGAACAGTTGCCTCACACGTTTAGCGCAAGCACGCATAATATTGATTACACCAGATGGTCACGATCAGCTATCATGCCCCTTGTTTCGCTTGCACACTAGCAGCGTGACATTTCGGATCGGACCGACCGTGACGGAGATAAGCGCCATTCAAAATATACTACAAAAATGTCAGTACAACTCACCCGTCGGTGAAAGAACCACGGCCGATGTGTCCATTCTGAAATCGAATTAAGATTATATATGGACGATTTTGATGTTATATTAAGACCACATATGACGAAGTATATCTCTCGAACAATCTCATTTCAACCGCAACCTATTAGAAGAGAAAAGAACACCAGTGTAGCAATAGATAGCTTTCATAATATCTCAACTTTAATAAAATTCCGGCTGTTGATGACATGACTCCACACTCTCTTGAAGACCGTTCGGATCTATCCTAATCGGACGGGCATATAGTGATTTGCGTCTCATATGCCTTAATTGAAACTCCACGACAGCTTCAGCAGCTGTTGCACTATGCGAGGACTTTTATTTGAATTCAGGGATATGGTTGTGACTAGCACGATTCTGGCGAGCACACCCCCGATTGGTTACCGTATCATTAATCATTTATCTTTCTTGCAACAACAGAAACGGTCGCAACTGCTGAGATATTTCTACGACGGCATAACGCTTAACCAGCCTCTCACTCATTCTTGGTAGCGTGGTACATCGTCTAGTGGAAACTTGAAGCCATGAAATATAAGACACTGGTAACACTAGCAGCGTCTAGTGAAAACGTATGGCCGTCAAATATAAAGCAGCGGCAACGAATGTGTGTAACGCAACGCTTTTCTGACGCCTAAAGGATACGGTAACCATTCGGGGGTGTGTTCGAACAATGTGCTAGCAGCTGGTTTAAACCCTCGGAATGTATCCGATTCAGTGCTTGTTCATACTTCGCGACAAGAGCGACAAAAGAGACTGGAGCGACTGGAACGACTGGGCGACGGACATAGTGTGGTGTACGTAAATAATTGCGTACTCCACACTCCGTCCTCGACGAATGTAGTGTGAAATGCATAATTATTTACGTACACCACACTACATCCGTCGCCCCAGTAGCTACAGTCGCTCTTGTCGCGAAGTATGAACAGGCCCTTAAATAATTACAAAGTATCGTAAGTTAGCCTGCTGAAAACAGCATTATATCTCGAACCTTCGCTGTTAGTTTGTATCAAATTTTAAGCGCAAAATTTAAAGAAATAAGGGGAACTATAAACTGGTGACGTTTAAACTATTCCATTCAGCTCTATTGTTCTAGCACCTACAACGCTTCATTCTTTCACCTACGGTTCTTCAACCTATGAAGAGAAAAGCAGCGACAATCCTAATGGGGAGGGGCACCCTTGTAATTAGTGCTACTGCGTGATCCTCCCGTTGTGTACGCAGACAACGGCAGTTTTGCACATATTTCTTCAGAATTTCGATGCCTTAGTGTTCACCTTCACTTTCGGCTAACTTTTTAAAAACAATTCTGATGTACTGATTAGGTTGCTTATCTTCGTCATTACTACGACGGTTCCAGTTGAGAGAACTGAGGAGGTTCCACTCACAAAAATGAAGAAAAAACAAGAGAGTGGGCTCTTTAGCAAATAAACAAGTGAAGATGAGAGTAAAACTGAAGTATAGGTTTAACTGTCTAAAATCGGTCAGCTCTTTTTTAATACGATGTGAGGCTAGTATTATAATACGGACAATACACTAAAATACACCATTCTTCACGTCGTAATCATTTTTGAACGTTTGCAAGTTGGTTTCAAGCCTCTGACCATATATTCTCAATATTTTCTACATAATTTATGTGAAATTCGGTAATGCAGTTGTTTTCTATAAAAAGAGTGTGTTCGATAAACGGCTGTACTGAACACGTTCACTTCCGACGACTTTGTTAAGATGCACACCCACCGACTAGGATTACATTAAAGCTTTTGAAATGAAAAGCTAAGCACCGATACATATACAACGTCACTGTAAAAGAATATCTAGGACTGTTGAAGGACCGATTAGGTGCCAGTTAGGGCAGAGGTAAACGATGGAGGCGCAATACGGGTTTAGGGGGGGGGGGGGGGGTGGACTGCTTGATGGAACCTAGGGTTCCTGCTATGGCCTCAAATGCTGTTTTGTCGTTGTTTTCTGTATCTTTAGCAATGCTTCTTAAAATTAGTGGGAGTGCAGGAGTACGGGATATGCGAGAAGAATGGTTGATATTCCTAAAGGAGACCTGCTTTAGCTTTCACGACTTTCGTATTCTCGTAGAGGCCAATTCCAATTTTATTAATTTGCAAGGATTTTTTCGGTGGATACGTTAGTTTTTGGATTATTCATATGTTTGCAACACTACCTATATGCTTTTCCCCCTGAAATTCCACACCCCCTAAACTCATATTGCACTTAAGCCGACTACGGTTGCTTGCCGCTACTAGGATTGTTCTCGATGAACTGTTGGAGCTGATTAAGGTGCAATCCTAGTTGGTGGTGGCCACTCCTAAGCGATTTCCCGGGCGCAATGTGGCTCAGGGGGGGTCACCCCCCTACTCAGTTGTTGTCCGCCTTAGTAAAGGATACGTGTGTGTGAAATTACATCGGAAATGGCCTACCTCAGTTCACTGTAGGGGTAGAACATACCAGTGCTGCAAAAAAAATCCGATTTCAAAATGCACAAACCGTTGTGTAGGGGGGTGACCCCCCCTGAGCCACATTGCGCCATTTCCCGATATAACGAAACACAAAAACAGGCAACAACATGTAGAAACAAGTGAACTACACCAACATGGTTGCCCAAAGACTCAGTTTCCGAGTTCCTAGTCGGAAAGGGGAACCTAACAAAGGACCGTTCTCGGTGCAAACCTAGTAAGGGAAGAGCCCCTTACTAGATACCTACCTAGAACGGATCGTCACCTAGCAGACAAAGCATATAATATCAGTGAAATAAAGAATGTAGGCCAAGACTCCATCAAACAATTAACGTTTTGAATACAGTGTCAGATACGTGGACACAGACAAGACAATGTACTTCACGTCATAAAAATTTGGAAACGTAGCCACCTAGCCTACAAATGTTATACGTTCTCATGTTTTCTGTTTTATCCACGGTGCAATCCCAATCGGCAGGGGGGGGGGGGGAAGGAGGGGGGAACAGTCCATTTCAATTTCTAAAGAAATGCAACATGCACAGCATCATATAAGTAAATAAATAAATAAATAAATATATATATATGCTTACTTTATCAAGAGCTGTCCTTCCAATACCAAAACCAGTTTTCTAAATTGCTTTCCCAGTCGGGGGAGGAAGTAATGAAAACACACCAAATAGAACAGAATACAATACAATACGGCGCTATGTGACAACGGAGGGGTTAGCAAAATTCAAAAAAAAAAATGTATATGCCTAGGTGGACATTTATGTAAGCAATATAAAACCACTTACCATTTAACCGGAATGGTCCTCCATGTTGCCTGGACCTTGACAACCTTAGTCACCTTCACTTACCGTAATCGAAATTTGGGCGAATTTTTTTCGACCGCTCCTCGACCCTTGGAGTTGTGAAAGTACAATAGCGCCATATATAAATCAACTGCTATATCCATCAACTGCTATATTATCAACTGCTGTCCTTCCAATACCAAAAATTGGTTTTTTAAATTGCTTTCCTAGTCGGGGAGAGGGAGTAATGAAATCACAGCAAATTGAACAGAAACCTGGAACAATTACAACACTATAAACCGCGAAAACTCGTTAAAGCAACGCTATTGCCTTAATCAATTAGTGGATAGCGATTTACGATTACTTTCCAAAGCAAATAGAGTTTTGGATCACAACCGTGCTGGGGCCGTATGCTCGTCTACCCCGGGTCTCCCCCAATGGGGGATTGGGGCGTGATATAATATGCTGATATTGATTGATTTTCCCCCAACGGGGGGGACACGAGCATACGGCCCCTGCCGTGCATAGTGCCCCCCCTGCACCTCAACGATGAAATCTTTTTAATATTTCAGCGTAACGCTCGGACATTTCCAAGGGAGGGGATCAGGTATGTTAAGGCATTCGCATGTTGTATGTATTGATGCGTAGCTACCATTAACAATTCACAATGGACTGCCCCCCCCCCCGATTGGGATTGCATCTTATTCACATTGATGCAATTGTTTTCTATGGAATGGGCGAGCTTAAACTATGGAAATAGTGGGCACATTCAGTTCTTATGAAATGGTTTAAGAGTGGCCACCACCAACTAGAATTGCACCCTGATTAGTGCGTAATATTAGGCGCTGCGGACGCAATAAAATAAATAGGACATTAATGGCGCGACGAAGACAGCGTGTCGAACTGAACACCTGTGCAAACGAGTCGGGTCGGAAATCAGTGAGACGAAACAACAGAATTCGCTGATTGATGGTCTCGTGCAACTTCAGCAATTCCAAAACGACACAAGAAGTGCTGAGACCAGATAAGCTGCAAGTACGAGGAACAGGTGTGAGTTCGAGGCTCATGTTCAAGAGGAGGTGAAGTGAAGAGAAGCGCTAGAAGCACGGGAAGCGAACGTGGCGCAACAAATCTTTGTCGAACGGACAGATTTACAATGTCGAAAGGGGATCGAGAAGAAAAACGACGAGGAACACCTTCCCGGAGCCTAATTGATCAATAGCGTCCACAAACTCCGAGAATGCGTCCGACCGACCGACAACTGTTTGAAGTAGGAGAGCCCGGCGAGGTGCCCCCCACCGACCCCATATCTCTGACCGATCGACAGCGCGGCCGTCGTCGGCAGATCACAGGCGGCAGAGTGCGGCGGCAGCAGCATGGGCCGGAATGCAAGCAGCTTATGGGTGGAACGGGGAATTTGGGAGGGGAGGGCGACCAAATGTCGGAATCTCATTTGGCCACCAAATCAATAACGTCATGGTTCTCATTAGACCGGAGAAAGTGAGTCGCGTTTTCCGGACGCCGAAAAAAGGAGTCCGTCATGGAATGCGGCGAGTCGTCGCGGCGGGTCTTCGGACGACGACGATGCCACCTCGGCGCGATAGTACAGCGGCCATCATCACCGCCGTATGCCTGCCAACCGCCCGACGACCACCACCTTCCCGACGAATGGCATTTTCGTCGTTCCCACGGTCCGAGAGAAGTGCATAGGTTATTCGAACGCTGGCACGGTTGCAGACGTCGCTCCGGGCCACTCTTGATCGATGTTGAGCCTGGGACGACGTCTGCAATCGTGCCAAACCATGAGTTGCTCGCTACTATAGCTGTGCTCGACCAAATATTTTCTCTAACAATTGTTCAAGTAGTCGAAGGTGCAATCCCAGTTGGGGGGGGGCAGTCCATTATGACTTGTTAATGCTAGCTACGCATCAATACATACAACATGCAATCCATCATATGAATGCCTGGCGCAATGCTACTATGAGGGGGTCAGTCCACATTTGAACGAGTTTCTACCTGTTTGACCTGGGCCCTTCTCGCTGCAACTTGCATTACACGTACACTGTTCATACTTCGCGACACGAGCGACAAGAGCGACTGGACCGACTGGGGCGACGGATGTGTGTGGCGTACGTAAATAATTACGCATTCAACACTACATTCGTCGCGGACGGAGTGTGGAGTACGCAATTATTTACGTACACCACATCACATCTGTCGCCCCGGTCGCTCTTGTCGCTCTTGTAGCTCTTGTCGCTTTTGTCGCTTTTGTCGCTCTTGTCGCGAAGTATGAACTGGCCCTATGTACGCGTCAGTTTGCGTACAATGTGGGAAATTCCACGTCACCATATCCAACTGTTACGCTTAAGTCGGTCGAAGCCCATGGGCTGCCCCCCCCCCCCCCCGGTGGTATCATTGCGCCGGATGCCTTAACTTACCGATCCCCTCCCTTGGAAATGTCCGAGCGTTAAGCTGAAACATTTAAAAGTTTTCATTATGGGACTATGCACGGTGCAGGCAGGGGGGGGGGGCACTATGCACGGCAGCACGGTTGTGATCCAAAACTCTATTTGCTTTGGAAAGAAATCGCAAACAATATCCACTAATTGATTAAGGTAATAACGTTACATTAACGAGTTTTCGTGGTTTTATAGTATTGTAATTGTTTCAAGGTTCTGTTCAATTTACTGTGTTTCCATTACTTCCTCCCCCCCCCCCCCCCCGATTAGGAAAGCAAATTAGAAAGCCGACTTTGGTATTGAAAGGACAGCAGTTGATAATGTAAGCGTATTCTTATATATTGATATGTTGTGGAGTATGTTGCATTTCTTTAGAAATTAAAATGGACTGCCCCCCCCCCCCTCCCCCAATTGAGATTGCAACTAGTCGAATATTCGATATGGTGGGATTTCTAGATTTGGAATATGTGTTCGAATTCGAAGAGTACGGAACGATGCTCTGGAACCATGCGGGCTTGGAAAGGATAAAACACTGACCTTTCTGTCAGTTGGCCACCAAAATTGTTGTATATACCACTTTTATTTTTACGCCAAATTGGACACTTTCACGTCAAATTTCACGCTATTCTAAGCTAACCTAAAACACTTGAAATCAGAGTGAACTCTTGCAAGTCGAAATGATCTTCTTCCACATTAAACTATAGGCTCTCCAAAAATGTTAGAAAAAAATTTGGTCAAGGAATGTTTTCATATAACTTTCTTTGAAGTTTTAATTTACTTCCCGATGAGAGAACACTTAGATTTTGAAATTTTATAAAAAAATTTCGAAGAAAAACGATGATTTATTTAAAGCCTATTTTAAAAGCAGGAAGGTGACCATTTTATAGTGCCAAAACAGAGACTGCACCGTGCTCCCGTTTGAAACTTCGCGATTTTTATTCAATTGATAGCAAAATTTCTGTTTGCATGCATTTTTACAACTGTAAACGGTGCAATATAAACAATTGTAAAAACACGCACGTATCCACATATTGGTGTTGCATATAAGCAATATTTACACTACCAATCAAATAACATTGCGACTTGCTTTTCGACTGCATGGCGCGATCCAGTCTTTTAATGCACTAAATGATTACTGCCTTGCTGCGCTTTATAACAAAATTAATTTTTTTTTCAAAAAATAAATTGTTTATAAAATGATTACATACTTGGGACAGGTGAACTAAAAAATTCAAAAAAAATTCTATCAAAATGTTCTTGAACAAAGAATTATTCTAACTCTTACGTCTTTTTGCGCGCAGAGACATACACCATTTGAAACAGAGCGTCCTCATTCTATCAGAATGTGTGTCTTGGTTTTTGGAGATTCTAAACTTTGCTGATTTTTTAGTCACTCAAAATGGAGTGAAAAAATCAGCAAAAGAGTAGGAGCTGTTGGTAAATAAAAACAATTTCTCTTCCGGACACCTTACTCCACCGTTCGGCACAAAATTTGCCGATCATAATTCTGGCTATCTTCAAAGGCCTACAAACCAGTCGAAACCTCCAGTAATAGGAGCAGAAAAAAGACAGAATTCAGATGGATTCCTTCAGGAGCAAAACAGTCCACCTACGTGAACGACCCGCGATTCAGAAGCTGTAGGACCGACGCATCTTTACAACGCCTTATCGCTAATACATGCATGGGCTCCATCCACTATATGGTAGCCAGCGGTTGTGGTTAAAAAGTGGCGTGTTATTGGCAATGGGAGCGGTGAAGATTACTGCGATAAGAGAGACCTTTGTGCTCCAGAAAAAAACACCATTATCTCGCATTCGACAGATGCATAGAACACCCACTACACTCAAATTTTCATCCGCCAGCGTTCCGAGATTTTAAAAAAGTTGAAATAAAATATTAGTGTAAAAATGAAATACGAAGAGCTAAGCAGCTCCTTTCGGAACTTTCCTTCAGGCAACTTTATGACAATATTATATCTGTAGCGACTTTTTCGCGATCATAGGACGATTCGTGGGATTTTACAAAAAATTCAGCTCTAGCGTTGTCAGGCTTTTCGAATTTGGGAGGCAAAACCTCGCTATGAAAAACAGTCATCTGGGAAATGCACAATGTGCTTATCTCATCGCCCGTGTTCCATTTATTTTCTCATGTACCACATTATTGTGCTCTTATATAATTCATTTTTTGTGTATTCATGGTTACTATGGTTCAATTACCCAAGTTTGAGATAAAATAGTTTAACGGCTTCGGTAGATCACAGAAGGCGGTGCTGCATAAAATTTTTAACTTTGTACAACATAAAACGTTTTATAGGGCTGTCCTACAAGGTGACCCCCCCTGAGTTTATTTGCGCCATCATATCCCGGCGACGCAACAATAAAGCAGGATGATGTTAGGATTTAACCTTTTATTTATTTATTTATTTATTTATTTATTTAACACTTTCTTGGTAATTTCACGGAAAAAAATGATCTCATAGAAAAATGCTAATTGTTGCTTATACAACAGTTGAAAAATAGAAAATTTATTAAAAGCCAAATGCCTTTTGTGCATTGATTAGAGAGACATATGTACATATGAGGGCTTTACATAAAAAAGCCATAACACGCCTGTCGAAAACAACTAAACATTTCCTTTGCCAAAAAGCTGCAGATCTCTAAGGCGTACGTTATACTCCCGCGGGAACATCCGCGGACGCGCGAGAATCGCGCCGAGATCCCTCACCTGACCAATCGCCGCGCCCCGCCACGCCCCCCCCCCCCCTCTCCATCCTCGGTTCACCGCCGACGAGAGGGCTGTTATACTTCCCGCCCGCGGGAGGCCAGCCGTCCGCGGTGCAGTGCACCGTGGAAGGCTGTCTCCCGTGGAGTCGGGCGCCAAAAACGCGCTCCAATGCGACGCTAGTCGCCCCGTATCGACGACGACCGTTCGCGGTGCACCTTCCGTTCGCGGACGTCCCGCGGATGCTCCCGCTGGAGTATAACATAGGCCTAACTTGTAAAACCTGAACGTATAAGGTATGTTTAGATATGAGTTCAAGCCTCAAAACTATCAAGATAAGGATAAATTTTCTCAAGACAAGATAATTCACTGCCGGTGCGGTTCTCGCATTACATTTCGCTCTAGGATGAAGTATCGTTCCCTGCCCACTCCTTGTATTAGAGGGAGAGACAGTGTATAATTCCTGGAGGGTAAGATCTACCGTCTTTAGAAAACATGATTAAGTTGCTTCTGAAATGTAAGCATATGCAGGCTAGGGATTCTATTCCGAATGGCTGATGAAAGGGTGGTGATGTAATCAAATCCACATAATCTTATCTCATGTTGTTCAATTTTTCGGAACTTGCACTGATTATTCAGGCTATAGCAGTTCAACGGAAGGACGGATGATCACGACATCTACGATTTTCATCTGATCGTTTCATTAGATGAATGATGTCAAACAATGTCAATTTCGCGCCGCATTTCCGATGACTCAAAAACCTGTCGATCCAGTCAGATGTCTGAGAGCGACTCCAAAATAATCAATAAATTTATGAATTCTACGTCAGCTCTCTGTCAAGCCGTATGTTGTTTGTAGGTGACTAACCATCTACGGTCAAATTCATCAACGACTTACAGAGCTTTAACGGAGAACTTACAGCCGAAATGATTAAGGTGCTCGTCCACTGGTCAACTTTGGCTCAAGATCGAACAAGGTGACGAACATGTTGGGACCTGCGCAAGACAAATCGTTGCTGAGGAAGTAGTAAGTAGTAGGTGAGTATTACAGCCGAAATTCCTGATAACGCCACCGTTTCACCATAGTTGATAAGCCTGTTGATAAGCTGCGTTAATTCTCGTTTTTTCATGAATTTCGGCTGTAATTTCTCCGTTAAATCTGTAAGTCGTTGATGAATCCGGCCCCGCCCCTGGTAAGCATCTGAAAGTAACGATGAAGTTAAGCGCCTAATACAAAAATAACAACGTTAAGCAGCACAGAAAGTCAACGCTCCGAAGGCAACACCTGCACGAAGAATGCCAGCTACTTAGTCACAGTATACGTCGTCGTTCTATTCTAAAAACGCAGAATGATGACTTGGAAACGATGTGAAAGCAGAACAGTTTTCCATGGCGTTTCTAGTTGTGAAACCAGTCATGCAAAGGTGTTCTCACAATAGATTTTTTTCAAATATACAGGTTTTCCATTGAAAACGTAAGAAGCAGTTATTGATCATAATTTTGTTGGTCGTTGAAGAAATTTAGAGCGCGTTTGAAAGTGCAGAGAAGTAGAAATTTCGAGGCACCTAAATTTTAGGGATTACGCCAGGCAGCCGTCGGATGGTTCTAGTTATGTGCTCGGTTGATTGTGCATGGGGTAAGCCCTTGTTACAGTTCTGTCGCATACTGATATCAGCCGTGCAGCGGCCTGTCGGCCGACTCTGTGCTATTAGTACTGAGGTCACCACCTAACCAGGGAAGGGTCTCAGGCGTTGAACGGTGGAAATGGATAGTACTGCGAGAATCTCCACTCTTCATATAGTAGGAAAACTCGTTTCGTTTTTGCTGAGTCCTTGAACCCAAAGAGCTACGGGCGCTCGAGGCGGGGTACAGTAACGCACCGTCAGCACGTGCCCACGTGTATGCGCGCGCTGTTGTATGGGATACGGCGAAAGGCTTTGTGACAAGCGGGTCGGTGGCTCAGCAGGATGCGGGGCTGCTTCAAAGGTGCTCCACCAGATGCTCCATTCCCGTACTGTGCAATGATTTTGCACTTTTATAACCGTTGCCAAGTTCACCAATTTGCTTCCTACACATCTCCTACACTTTTATTTCACTCTAAATTCTCAGTGACCTCATAGCAGGTACGGATGACTACGGCTGTCGAGGTCATAATCACCGATTTTGCCCAAACTTCTCCCAGACAGGTTATTTGGGGTGCCGATCACGAATCTGACATTCGTTTTTGAAATTTTGGCTGACTACGGTAGGTTATAGTAGGTACGGGTGACTAGAATGTTTAGGTCATGGGGTGTTGATCACAAATCTGAACGTTTTGACAGTTTGGAGTGAAATGATTGTGTAGGAGATGTGTAAGAAGCAAATTGGTGAAGGAGGCAGCGGTTACGAAAAATGCAAAATTAGTGCACAGTACGGGGATCGAACATCTGGTAGAGCACCTTTGAAGCAGCCCCGCACCCTGCTGAGCCACCGACCCGCTTGCCACAGAGCCTTTTGCCGTGTCCCATACAACAGCGCGCGCATGCACGTGGGCACGTGCTCACGGCGTAATCCTGTACTACCCAACTAAGGAGGCTCGTAGCTCTTTGGGTTCAAGGATTCAGCAAAAAACGAAACGAGTCTTTCTACTATATGAAGGGTGGAGATTTTCGCAGTACTATCCATTTCCTAAGCTCAGACCTACGTCTGAGACCTTTCCCTGGTAAGGAGGACTGCCCCTATCGTAAAACGGTGCCGAGGTCACCAATCCAATCAACTTAAGGGTTTCCCCACATGTCCACATGTCATGTGTGTCCAAATGCGCCTGGAGAGCTCTAGTGAAATCAGCTCTAGTGAAACACTTCTCCAGCACCGCATCTCCAGGCGCGTTTGGCGACGTCGGTACGTCTACGTCTACTAGTAGGATACTGACCGTTTCTGCATTGTTCATAAGCCAAAACTAAACAAAAGTGTAGTGCGAAGTGTTTCGATTCTTCCGGAAAAGCTATCCAAACAAACGAGCACTGACCAAAAGGCTATAATTTTGCAGGCAAGTTGATTGGACTAGAATGGGTGGGTACAATAATAGAAACTTATTTGCTATAAGATGTCTAAGTTGATCCATGTACTTTTTTTCCTGAGGGCGCGTGTAGTGCAGTCGAAGAAGGCGCCGGCTGTCGGGTGCACCCGATACCAGGTTCCTGGTTCGGATTTCCCGCCCAGGCCAACCAATCCTTCCATCCCTCCGGGGTCGGTGAATTGGTGCCAGACTTGTCTGGGAAGGATGAAGCGCTGACTTGTTCATCGGCTGGCCACCGCAAGTCATTGTATGGCTAGATACGCATTCAAATCGCCTCCACGACATCCCGTAGAAGTAGAATGCGTGGCGCATCCCAAAAGGGATTGAGTAACACCGTCCCTTATCCTTTTTATCCTTTAACCATTGAATCGGATAGATAAAAGAGAGAACGGATTAACGGAATCATTCATAGCCAATTGAACAATAAGAAAAGCAGGCTTCATAACAAATGTTTCACTCCCCCAGCAAAACTTAAAACCGCCCTAGGGGGAATTTGGAGCTTAAAATTCTTTTCATTTCTCATTCGTCTTCAATTATGTCGCTTACAGAACGATATTTTCAAGAAATTACCAAAACGCTGCCACAGGAGAAATCTCACCGTATATGAGAGCGTATAAAATATTCATTTCAACAATTCGCGACGTAGCAAATTACTACTAGCGTTTTTTACTGAAGAAGTTAAGGACTCGTATGAAAGCTTAAGAAAAAATAAATTTTCTGACATATGAGCGGCGTGGAGTGCGCCATGCACTCGCCCGAAATGTTGCATTTTACACTCGATTGTTTGTGTTTCGCTTGAATACATGTTATAAATTCCTCACAAAGTTGCTGTTTCAATTGATTTGTGCTTCTTTTAGGGTTTAAACTCAAAAACACACTATTGTTTGCGGAAAATGCAGGGTATTTTAAAAAATACAGGACTTAACATTGCTGCTAGTGAAGCTTTGGAGGATATTTTTTGAGACTCATATGAAAGCATAGAGTAACGAGATTTCTAAAACGTGCAAGTAGGCAAGATTGCGCCATTTGCTCACCTAAAACCTAGCATTTCAGGCTCGATTGATTGGGCATGGGCTGAATGCCTGTAATAATCTTGCTACTACTTGGCCACTTTAACTTCTGCTGTGCTTCTTTTAACGTTATGTGTCGCCCAGTAGCTGCAGTTATGCCGATTAAGCTCTCCATTCAGCTTGAATATTGCCTCATCAGTCCACAGAGTGCATCATGTAAAATGGGGCTCCTGCCCACATTTATTAAATCGTGCGAGCAAGAAACTCGCATGTCACGTGTCTTTCACATGATAGTCAAGTTCAGAAGCGTTAAAAGAAGCACAGCACAGGTTAATCTGGCCAGGTAGTAACAAGATTGTAACAGGCATTCAGGCCATGCACCATCAATCGACCCTGAAGTGCAAGGTTTCGGACGGAAACACGGCGCAATCTGCGCGCCATAGTAATCTCGCTACTCTGCGCCGTGAGTCTCAAACATCTTCAAATGCTTTACTAGCAGCAATGCTAAAACCTTTCACATAGTACTTGCGTTGTTTAGGGTACCCTGAATTTTCCGCGAGACGTAGTGTGCTTTTAAGTTCTGAACCCTAAAAGAAGCGGGGACAGACATAACTCCAACGCCGCGCGAATCCCCCTGGCGTCGCGCACAGTGCGCGACGAAATTGGACGAGTTGTCGCGGTCCCGTGCTTCCGACGGCTTTAAACGCTTCCGACAGGGACATGCGGCACGTCCTTGCCTCATTTCAACGTTTCTTGAAGATGGTATATGAATGTCGTTTCAACGGGATGATCAGCGACAGTTTGTGTCTGTTATTATGTTATGTTAGAATGAACGTAGGCTAATACTACCAGGAGTATGGACGAATATCAACTAGAATGGAATGAGGAAAGCCCGCACGAAACGGTACAAGGCAGCATCATCAACCAAGCGACAGTCTGGGAGCTTAAACACTAAGAACATTTCGTGCTCCGCGGCTAACCATGCGTCACCGAGCGCACGTCCGCGTTTCAGCGCCGCGACGTCGCACGCGGCTAGCGCGCGACGTCGCGTTGGAGTTACGTCGTGGAGCGTAAAGGAAGCGCAAATCAATCGAAGCGGTCACTTTGTGAAGAAAGTATAACATGTATTCAAGCGAAACACAATCAATCGAGTGTAAAATGCAAAATTTCAGACGAGTGCATGGTGCGTTCCATGTCAGAAAATTTCCATTTTCTCAGGCTTTCATATGAGCCCTTAAATTCTTCAGCACCTTTACAGGGAGCAAAGTTATCAGCTTTCAAGCAGTGTATACATTTTTTGAGACACCCTGTATTAACTAAAGTGGTTAACGATGATGTGCACTATGATCATTTGAAAGCAAAAATCGAAAATGGTGGAGAGTTTCGGTCCAACTTAATTATTTCAATCGGGTAAAGGAATTAAAGATGCGAGCTCTGGGGGATTTGAAGACGGTGAGGTTGTGAGAGTGGACACTCGTAGCTGAGTGGAATCCGCGAAAGCAAGAAGTATTCACAAAAGCTTCTGAAGTCTTCTGGTTCCTGCGGTGATCGCAGACAGAGGGGTCAGGTAGGTTAAAGCTCGGCACAGTGCTCATTCAAATGAGAGAGCTGCTGAGCAAACAACGAACGAGTGGACACTCATAGCAGGCACAGGTATGGCGCAGGTGGAGTCGCCGGCGTGTGTTCAGGGGTCAGTGCGACTTCCGGATTAAATACAGGTCGTCTCGTCGTCGTTATCAGTAAGTTCGGCAGCGGCTTTGCGGATGATGAACGGCGGATGGCGTCGTCGCCGCCGTGGCCGTCGCCGACGGGTCGACATCGACGCCAATCGACGTCGCATCACGGAGACGCCAGACGACGACAGGCGGACCACCCACCGGCTGCCAGCCTGCTGGTCTCGCCGCCGCTGGCCGCCATACCGGGCGGGACTCACTGCCTGCCACGTTTCGGACGGAGTTTCGGGGCATCCTTCACTTCCGTTCCCATCATTCTGTTCCGCCTCCTGTGGTCGAGCTTTAATCTCAGCCTTCCGTGCCATTCCTGCCTTTTTCCATTCCGAACCGTTCGATATGGGAGGCGCACAGGGCGGGACTCTGCTGCTCTCGCCCTCATTAGTATCGACTGCCGCCGTCATCTCGTCATTTTGCCACTTATTCTTGCCTCCAAGTATTTAATAGAATAGTTGAAAATGGCTATTCTTCATTACATAATCCGAACATCACTTTGAGCCGTTCAAAACACTTCCGTTCGATTGTTGTTCACTTAAATTGGTGCAATCCCAATCGGGGGGGGGGGGGACGGTCCATTTCAATATTTAAAGAAATGCAACATGCACCACAACATGTATATGTTTACATTATAAATTTCTCTCCTTCCAATACCGGAATCATTTTTCTAAATTGCTTTTCTAGTCGGGGGGGGGGGGGGGGAGCGGGAGGAAGTAATGAAAACACAGTAAATTGAACAGAAATCTGAAACAATTACAACACTATAAAACCGCGAAAACTCGTTAAAACAACGTTATTACCGTAATCAATTAGTGGAGAGCGGTTTGCGATTTCTTTTCCAAGCAAATAGAGTTTTAGATCACAACCGTGCTGCCGTGCATAGTCTCCCCCCCCCCCTCCCAGCACCGTGCGTAGTCCCCAAATGAAATCTTTTTAATGTTTCGGCGTAACGCTCGGACATTTCCAAGGGAGGGGATCAGATACTTTAAGGCATTCATATGTTGTATTGCATGATGTATGTATTGATGCGTACATAGCTACCATTAACAATTCATAATCGACTGCCTCCCCCCCCCCCCCTCCCGATTCGGATTGCACCCTTAAATTTTGAACGATGCAAGTCTAGTGGGGTTCCACCTGATATTTTTATTGCATAGGTTGAAAACTATTAGGTTGGCTGGAAAGGGCTCTGTGGTAGTTGGAGGGTCACCTTACAAAAAGTGTCCCGGACACGAAAAAAAAAATTGACAAGCCACACTGATAGTAAAGAAAACAAATAAGCAATGCTATAGTTCTGGTCTGTTTAGACACATTTAGGCAGGGGAAAGGACTCCAGAGTGTGGTTCAAGTGACGCACCCGTGTTAAAATTGCCTGCATGCTGGAGTGCCCTCCCTTGCCCAAAACGGAAGCAAATAAAATGTGAATCTGTAATCGAACCTGGGACATAAGACTGATTCGCTGTATGTGGTATGCTTGTGTCCTTCCAATTTTTTTTCTTCGAATAAACGAATAATCGAATATATCTGGTTTCATGAAAAACCGATATTCGAATAATGAGTGTATTTGGCTAGCCGGCTTCGCCGACATCGGGTTTGGGGAGCCATGTGGGGTCAGAAACCCATCCTAACGTTGAGCCCGCTAGGGTCCCGACAACCCAGCGTCGATTACGGGCTTCGCCCGCACCCGACTCTGGGGCCGGGCGGGCCACGCAAGGCTAGCCGGCTTCGCCGGCATCGGGTATGGTGCTTTCTAGCGTTGATAGCAAAAAAAGTGCAGAAAAGAGTAACCGGCGTTCATCCTACACAATGGAGAGAGATTCGGTATTTGAGGCCAGATTCGTCAACAGTTTATCTGTGGATCGCAGAAACCCATGTCAATGATGGAGTACCTCCCCCCCCCCCCTCCAACCCGCATAGCGCCGTTTGCAGTTTTAGTTCTTTACGAACGTTATAGAGGCGCATCCAGCCCATACAGCGCATATTCAACTTGTGGGAGTAGCTTCTTTTAAGCTTCTATTATAGTTGTGCTCGAATGACCTATTCGAATAGTTGTTCGAATGATTTTCATCCCAATTTGAATATTCGAATTCAGATATTCAAAAAATCTCGTTTCTCGAACGTATTCAGTTCGAATATCGAAGGTTTGAATAAAAAATCGCGTTTGTCGAATGTACTCGACTTCAAATATTTAAACATCTTGTTTCTCGAATGTACATACTCGACATCGAACGTTTAAACATCTCGTTTCTCGAACGTATTCGACTTCGAATATTCAAAAAATCGCGTTTGTCGAATGCACTCGAATTCGGATATTCAAAAAATTTCGTTTTTCAAATATACTCGACATCGAACATTTAAAAATCTCGTTTTTCGAACGTATTTGACTTCGAATATTCGAAAAATCGCGTTTGCTGAATGCATTCGACTTCGAATATTTGAAAATCTCGTTTTTCGAATGTACATACTCGACATCGAACGTTTAAACATCTCGTTTTTCGAACGTATTCGACTTCGAATATTCAAAAAATCGCGTTTGTCGAATGCACTCGACTTCGGATATTCAAAAAGTCTCGTTTCTCGAACGTATTTGAATTCAAATATTCAAAAAATCGTGCTTTCTAATGTACTCAAATCCGAATATTCGAAATTTTTAGGCCTTCGAATACATTAGAACATTCGAAAAAATTTCAAGAGCACAGCTATAGTTTCTATTACGACTTCTTCTGCTATGTTTATATCGCACCGTGACCATCCTATGTGAAGGCACAACCATTTCTGTGTCTTACGGTGAATGATGCTTTTCCTTTGTCCTGCAATTTTCTTCTTGTTACTTGTTTGTTCTTGATCAGCAGAATGCGAATAGGTATGCCTAATCCGACGCATGTGTGTCACAAAGTGCCCTGTGAAAGCTGAACAAACTTTGGCTGTCAGGTCCATTCCAGCCCATTGCCGAAGAATCCCTTCGCAGTCTAAACTTGCTCATAAAATTCGATATCTTTTTCTGCTCCCTAGCCGAGAACTTTTTCAGCAATCGACATGTGTCGCTTTGACTGGCAGTCGAGTTTTTTGTCGATCTCAAAACGCCGCTGCAGAGCAATCAGAATGGCTTTCTTCCACGAGAAGAAGGTCGCCTGTGACCGTTTGCTTTTTCGTCACTGGACGATTCCATGCTGGAGAAGTAATTAAGAATCTTCTGCTTCATAATCATTCACATGTTTATGGAGCTTTTCCGCGTCGCTCTTCTGCGCCATCTCTCGCAGAAGTCATCATTCTTGGTTGCTGTCCTTTCTCCATCATTAGCTGCGTTTTGTGCATCGACGACACTGGTCGCATCCTCGCGGCAGATTCCAGCGTCTGATGACCTCCACGTTTTTCATACGGAAACCATCCTTGAGAGCGAAGTTGAGACGCAGTGTTTCCTCATAGAGTGCCGATTGATTTTCATCGCCGTGCTCCCTTCGTGCTGAAACGGGGATTTTCGCGAAGCATTTTCTATGTAGGGTTTCCTCGCTTTGACGTTTCGAATCTATTTTTCACTTCTTTCACATGATTCAGCGTCGTAATTTTTTTGCAGATTTTGAGGGATTTTGATGCATATCTGGAGCGTGGGGCTACTCTCATACGTCTTGGTGGCATTCTTCGAATTTGTATCAGAAATTCCAACACGACGTTCGTCAGAACGTTCAGCACGACACTGCATAACTTATAACTGCAGAAGACCTAGACTTCTTACAGATAAGACGGGACTATCAGAGACGGGAAAGACGTGCACTAAGAGTTTTTCTTTTTATACTTATTGGTGTGTTGAGAAGGGCGGTGTCATTTTCTCCTGACATAATTGAAAGTAGTCGCGTGTAGCGCAGTCAGAAGAGGCGCTGGTTGTCGCGTGCACCCGATACCAGGTTGCTGGTTCGGATTTCCCGCCCAGGCAAACCAAGCTTTCCATCCCTTCGGGGTCGGTAATTGGTACGAGGCCTGTCTGGAAAGGATAAAGCACTAACTTGTTTATGGGCTGGCCACCGCAATTCAAGTCGTGTGGCCAAGTACGCATTCAACTCGCCTCCACGAAATCCCGTACAAGTGTAATGCGTGGCTCATCCCAAAAGGGATTGAGGAACGCCGTTCATTATACTTTATCCTTTAATTTGTAGGCACATTACAATAGCGGTACTTTTACCTAGAAAACAGACGACTTTCAAATTAAACTTGACAGGGGAAATTTTTAACACGGTCGATTAAAAAAATTAATTTCGATATTTTTTGAGAAAGTGCTTGTTGCCTGCCTACTCGGATTTTCAGAAAATTAAACTCCCATCAAAGCTGCTGAAACAGGGTCCAGTTTTTCCAGGCGAAAATTGCGGGACCTCATATATCGTTTCATTTTCAACTGGACTTTTTTCAAATCTACTTCAACAATTTTTCCAAGTCAAAGTGGGTGTCCTTCAAGCTGAACGCGTTTTAGGAAAATCTAATTGAGCTTTTGGCTTAGGGAATTTACTTTTAAAGCTTACATGTGCAAGGCGCCTTGAAAATTAACGACCCTGCTTGAGAGGTCACAGAATTTTTATCGCACTTTTGCAGAAAGAATATTCTCCGGGTCCTTTTAAAGTGCAGAAAAGTAAAAATTTTCCGGGTGTTCTTTTATTTTGAGAGATTCTGCACACGAATTTCCCAACGAATCGTATACAGATTTAAATAGTAAAACGTCACTTTAAGACTGGGAAAAAGGCTTATAAATCACTATTGCACTGTACTAAAATGTTAATAATAATCTAATTAGAATTGCAAAACCTGTTTAAATACATAAAGAATAAAGGATAAAGGATAAAGGACGGCATTACAAGCCCTTTTGGGATGCGCCACGCATTCTACTTCTACGGGATATCGTGGAGGCGATTTGAATGCGTATTTGGCCATACTATGACTTGCGGTGGCCAGCCGATGAGCAAGTCCTTCCCGGACAAGTCTGGTACCAATTCACCGATCCCGGATGGATGGAAGGCTTGGTTGGCCTTTGCGGGAAACCCGAACCAGGAACCTGGTCGGGTGCACGCGACAGTCGGCACCTCCTCCGACTGCGCTACACGCGCCCTTGTACATAATAATAGTAATAATAATAAGTGTTAATAATAGCAAAACGAGAATTGTAAAACCTGTTCGAATACAATTTACTCTGTTCAGAGTTTGGAATGTTGATAGGGTTTTCTCTGCTATTTGTATTAATCGCACATTCCTCTTAAATCATAGGTGTTACCCGAAATTGCCGTTGGCGTTGAAATTAGATTGTGTAAAATATATTGTAATTATTTGTTCGAATGGCGACGACCAATCAGCTTAATTTAGGCGTGTAAACAAATAGAATTTGCGCATGGCAATAACTGAGAGTGGATGGTGAGATGAGAAAGGCAGGGTTTGCATTTCAAGTAAAAGCATGGTTAGATTTCAGAGTTCCCGTGTTAGCAGAAAAGTTGGGTCTACGCTACTCAAGGAACATCTGCGTGGCTCACGGAGAACAGCATATGAAACGCTATCTTTGAGGATTACACTGGTTGCGTGATAGAGTAGTCGGAGGAGGCGCCGGATGTCGCATGCACTCCAATCCAATATATTTACTTGGTTTGGGTCCGCTCCGGCCGACCAAGCCTTCCTTCACTACGGGGTCAATAAATTGATAGTAAACTCACCTGGGAAGGAAGGAACACTGGTTTGGTCATCGACTAGCCATAGGTCATAGCGTAGACCAAATATGCATTCGAGTTGGCTCTACGACATCCTGTGGGAGTAGAATGCGTGGCGCATCCTAGATGGAACGGATTAACGCCGCCCTTGTTCCTGCATCCTTTATGTATCTAATTTATCGGTGCACTGATTGGTTTTATCCTATCGGTGGGTGATCGGCTATGGTGAGCTGGCGTGTTCCCTTATTCCAACGCTGCCCATATTCACGACATGAAGTGAACTCACATTTAGCTGAAGTGGTTTCACTTTTCATGGCAAAATTGTATTTGAAGGACTTTATTGCAACTAAAGATAGGTTGTAGCTCAGTAGGAGGAGAACTCGGCTGTCGCGTGCACCCTAACTCAATGTTCTTGGTTCGGGTCCGCCCATACTATAGTTGTGCTCTCGATTTTTCCCCAATATTTGAATAGTTTCGAATGCCCCCAAATTTCGAATAGTCCAATTCGAATATATTCGAGAAACGAGATTTTTTGAATAATCGAATTCGAATATTCAAATTCGATTGAAAATCATTCGAAAATCTACTCGAATAGGTCATTCGAACGCAACAACTGTATGTAGCCCAGACTGACCAAGCATGCCATCTCTCCGGATTCGGTGAATTCGTATCACTCTTCTTTCGAGCAATGAGGCTAATTTACTTAAGGGCGTCGATGAACCGGATTAGCCCACACAACCTCACCCCATAACAAAATCTCTCCGTTTTCTGATTAAAAATGGAAGAGGTTGCTCATAACAACATCTACCATCGTCCGCTGAGACGAAAACAGCAGCTACGTTCCTGGACACACTATGATTTAGCGATTAAGAGAGATCTAGCGATGTCTAGACATCAGAGGCCTGTCTTTTGCTGTGGATGGGAATGAGCGCAGTCTTCGTCTTCCGTGTTTTTTTTTCGCAATCAGCGTCATCTTAAAGGCTCTGATTGATGGGCAGAAGTTGTTTCAGAATTGTGGTCCAGGCTCTTCTTCCTTTTCTCATACAACGAACCTTTCAAACATTAATAAAGGATAAAGGACGGCGTTACTCAACCCCTTTTGGGATGCGCCGCACATTCTACTTCTACGGGATGTTGTGGAGGCGATTTGAATGTGTATTGGGCCATACAATGACTTGCGGTGGCCAGCCGATGAACAATTCAGCGCTTTATCCCTCCTAGACGAATCTGCTACCAATTCACCGACCCCGGAGGGATGTAAGGCTTGGTTGACCTGGGCGGAAAATCTGAACCAGGAACCTGGTATCGGGTGCACGCGACCGTCGGCACCTCCTCCGACTGCGCTACATGCGCCCCTTTCAAACATTAGTTAATAATAAAAGAAAGCTAGTCTTTTCTTCTTTGGTCACCTTTACGACTATTCGTTCAAGTTACATTATTAATACTTTATAGATTTCGATCAATTACTAAATTCTGAAGTCATTCATTGATTTCAGAAGCTGGAATTCTGGGAACTGTCATCGTATGACAAAGATGCATAGAAATGCGAAACAATGGTTGCTATTTAGCCCTCTTCAAATGAAGTGTGACTCACAATATTCTTCATTCCTGGCTTCCACGTTCTTTAATAAAGGATAAAAGGATAGTGGACGGCGTTACTTAATCTCTTTTGGGATGGGCAACGCATTCTACTTCTACGGGATGTCGTGGAGGCGACTTAAGTGCGGATGTGGACATACAATGACTTGCGGTGGCCAGCCGATGAACAAGTCAGCGCTCTATCCTTCCCAGACAAGTCTGGTACCAATTCACCGACCCCGGAGGGATGGAAGGATTGGTTGGCCTGGGCGGATAATCCGAACCAGGAACCTGGTATTGGGAGCAGGCGACAGCAGCCGCCTCCTCCGACTGCGCTGCACGCGCCCCGTTCTTTAATAGATTGGATTAATTTTCCTGTCTAGTTTTTCTTCCAAAAAGGTCCTTCTGTTGTAAAAGTAATTATGGGAACCCTCTTACGATTCTTTGCTCCTGGTACTTTTTGGGAATCTGTCTGCATTTAATTCTTTAGAGTTTTAATTTCAATTACTTTTTTTTTTGCAGTTTCTGTGCCATTTTCCTTTTAAAATGGAGCTGTTTGGTTTTCTATCGTTTTCTAGAAGCACTATTTTAAACTGGTCGCTCTTTATTTATACCGGTCACTTTTAAGAAAGTACATACTTCATTTTGTAAACGAAATTATCTAAAGTTATCGTATCCTAAGTTCAAAAAGACGTACTCAAAGGAAGCTGGGATATGCCTTGCTTAAAGAAAATCGAAAAAAACCTTTACAGGGTGGGCGTGTTAGGGAAAAAATGATTTCACCAATTGAGTAGATACGAAAAATTCTTACCCTATCGGCAAAAACGGTGTTTTAAGGTTTATTCTGAAATTCTGAAAAGTTAAGCATTTGCTGTTGTATGATGTAGAGATTGCGCCTTGCAAATGTCCAGTACATCACTTTTTCTGGTGGATTGATAGAATAAAGGCAGTGCATATGTGCATGTAAATGTTTAAAGAACAAAAACAATCACAACGAAAAAAAAAACCTGCAACATTTGCGCTGCCTAACTTTAGGTAAACAACCTTTACACGATCACTCGGATAAACATTGCGATACTCATGGACCAGTGCACGGCGCATTCACTCCACCATTTGTATCAGTACACTTTAGATTAGTCCTGAAGATATTCATGTGGACAAGAGGATAGGCATTTTTTGCTCATTCCAAAAATGCACCCTTTATTCTTAAGACAGGTGAGTTTCAATACAGCCTTTCTGAAGAGAAGAAATTCTCAGCCTTTATAAGGGCCCCGCACACTTCTGCGGCAACGCCGCTCGCCGCTATAGTTAAGAATAGGACAGGGACACCGCCGGCGGCGAACTCTGCGTCTCTGCCTCGTGATTAAGGATAAGGCCGCGGCGTTGCCGCAGAAGTGTGCGGGGCCTTTAGGGGTCGTTTAGCGTGAACGCTACGCGCGACGCGATGCATGCGTAGTGGCGAAATTGAGCGGGCGATGCGATTGATCAATTCAGCCACTACACATGTCATCGCGTCTCGCGTCGCGCCCACATTAAACGACCCCTTATTCTACTCCAGTCTTTATTTTAATTTTAATTACACACGCTGGCTTTGCCTTGAAAAATGGCCAGTTTGAAATGAAATGTGAACCGTTGAAGTGAAAATGGTATGACTGTTTTTTGCGCATGAAAATTTTGTTTATTTTAATTGTGTATGGAGATCCTAGCAAAAATATGAACAAGGAGGGAACAGAATAAAGCAGTCAAAAGACGGAATAAATAATACGGATGTTGGTAGATATATAGAACGGAAAAGAGCAACAGGGAGTCAAATATTAAGAAACGTTCTGAAGATGCTTGCCAACAAGTCTTTTGTGTTGTTTTGACGATTTTGCTGAGATGTTCTTTTTCGAAATTTTTTAAAAATTCGGCTCCAGCTCGATTTGTGAAATGAGCTGTGCCAGTTGGGCTCCAATAGTAGTTTGTGCCGAGTGACCGCATCAGTCGGTCCACTCTCTTCTGGGCAATCTGCGTTTCATCTCCAAGCTATGTATATACTACCCTTTAGATCGACGAATAAACGTTTTTCATGGATATCGATTGTGACGGGGATGTGGTACCATTTGGTGCGCTCCGATAAGTGATAAGGAGAAAGAAGCGTGCGACTTTCGTCGTCAACGGATCAGCAGTTTTCCCATGGCTCATGCGTTTCTTAGATAAATTTTTGAAGCGCTGAATTAATTTATTTTATTAATGCTGGCACGCGTGTAGCGCAGTCGGAGGAGGCGCGACTGTCGCGTGCATCCGATACCAGGTTCCTTGTTCGGATTTCCCGCCCAGGCCAACCAAGCCTTCCATCCCTGCGGGGTTGGTGATTTGGTACCAGACTTGTCTGGGGAGGATAAAGGACTGACTTGTACTTCGGCTGGCCACCACAAGTCATTGTATGACCAAATACGCATTCAAATCGCCTCCACGACATCCCGTAGAAGTAGAATGCGTGGCGCATCCCAAAAGGGATTGAGTAACGCCGTCCTTTATCCTTTAATGCTGAAGCAAGGGTGTCGCTGGAAAAGTGTTACCTACTGCCACAATTGGATTTACATAATTTCTACCTAGTTCTTTGTTTTACAAGTGGAATTTTAATTTATTCTCACGTTATGGTCCATGTCAGTTCGCTTGCTGGTTAATCTAAGCTTTCACCGTGGTCTCGTTGTGAACTACTTGGAAAGAAGTTGAAATCCTTCTTTATAAGTACAAAATGTGTAACACCACCTCGACCTTCATGTGAACAACCCGTAGTTTTGTCACAGGTTGTTTTGTTGCGCCAGGCGGGACCCGAACCCGCACCTTCTGCTTGCGGGCAGCGATGCTACGCCTTACACCACCGCCGCTGTTTGACTGCACGTAACATCCGCGTTATCCTCGAGGTCCGTTATCACCCATCCGTGGGTAGTTGAGGCGCTTGGTCGAGTAGAGCGCAAACATAAACCTTTGCTCCACTTTTAGGCCACTGAAGACGACGGAAGTCGAAACGTCGGGCTGCTAATAAAGATCCACCTACAAGCAACCTCGTGTGGCACAAGATACTGACACATGTCCTTTGAATATTTTGGCGAATGCGTTGTGTCCCGTTGTGTGTAACAAAACCGAACTCGCCCATATTCTTCAAAGTTTCTCTGAGAGAGCGGTCGACGATGGCGATGGTCGTTCCCCTGAAAGAGTTTCCATCAGTCAAACTCTCCGAAACGGCTTCAAGTGTCCCGCAGCTTACATATGAATTATGCGTCTAGGGCAAGTTGGCAAGTGGTCCCATGTGGGCGCTGTTAGTTTCCTGCGTTCACTTGGCTGATGTCATCTGAAGCCCGGCATCCATATTCTTCTGAGCTTTCGAAGCCATACGTTAAAAAGCGATCCGCTTTCGCAACCAACCAACATCACACGAAAGCGTTTAAAGTAGATGATCATCAACAATCCGTGCAACCCTTGTCAAAGAGCGTGTATGGCGCAGATGGGGTAGGCGCCAATCTCTCGTGAATCTTACTCAAGTCCTATCCCCAGCCTCAAGTTTCTCATCTCTTCTAAAGCACTGAATTGTTAAAGCTCGTTCACTTCAAACAGCATCCACTGTACTTGTTTAAAAGGTACTTATCGAACTTTTGACCCTGCGAGTTGGATCACTTCTAGAAGTTCCAGCTAAGAGTCAAAGCGGACACTGGCGGTAATATTACAGAGCCAGCGATTCATTACATTTGAAAATGCGATTTTCCGAGTAATCGATTCGAGTATCTAAATTCGAATGGAAATCATTCGAATACCTATTCGAACAGGTCAGTCGAGTGCGTTGCTGTAAATTAAACTGGTGTGCAAATTCGCGCTGAGCATTTTAGTGGAACTTTTTCGAATATATAAGTGATTCCAGCTTCCTGGAAATTTTCAATTTCGAGTGGCGAAATTTTTACAAAAATTGTATAAATTAAAAGAATTCGAATGAGTTTTATTCGAATTCGAGTACTCGATTCGAATTATCATCTTCTCGAAAAAAAAGCAAAAAAATTGTCATTTATTGAAAGTGTATGATATGGTGAGTTACTTTCATAAAACAATTTTTTAAAATTAAATAAAAAACTAATTAATCATAGATACATATTTGTTTAAACTTCTTTGTTTGCATAAACTTTTCCACTTATTTGTCTATCCGTTTTATTTAAATT
Organism: Heligmosomoides polygyrus polygyrus; assembly: GCA_947396885.1. Taxonomy (NCBI): domain Eukaryota; kingdom Metazoa; phylum Nematoda; class Chromadorea; order Rhabditida; family Heligmosomidae; genus Heligmosomoides; species Heligmosomoides polygyrus. The sequence goes on along the minus strand of OX377206.1, from coordinate 8,853,195 downwards.
CAAATAAAATTACTAAATTAATAAAATAAAAATCCACTCTTTAAATTGATAATTAAAATGTAATTATATAAAACAGAATTGAAATAAAAATATAATATTTTCCTAAAATTACAATTCATGGCAGAATTAAACCAAGTATTTAATTCTCCTCTTGTTCACCGAAGATCCACGAGAGGAGCACAAAACAAAGGTTCGTCTGAAGAAAGTGGCGAAACGAACCTTTCTCCTACTTTTCTTCAATCTTCTCCTCTCTCCTCTTTTCTCATCTCTTCTCTCTAGTTATTTTGCAGTTGTTTCCTTCCTTTATTTTCTTGTGTTTCTATTGAATAATGGAGTTCGAGCAGATTCGATGAAGGCGATTTCTTGGACATTCGATTTTGAGCAAAATGCAAAAAAGGATAAAGGACGGCGTTATTCAATCCTCTTTGGGATGCGCCACGCATTCTACTCCAACGGGGTGTCGTGGCGGCGGTTTGAATGCGTATTTGGTCATGCATTCTAAATTCTAGGTTTATTCAACGTGGAGATGCCCCACGGAATTTCTGAGAATAAAATGGGGTGGCCAGCCGATGAACAGTCCAACGCTTTGTCCTTCCCAGACAAGTCTGTTACCAATTCACTGACTCCGGATAGATGAAAGGCTTGATTCCTGCAGGCGGGGAATCCGAACCAAGAACATGGTATTGCGTCCATGCGACAGCCAGCCCCTCCTCCGACTGCGCTGTCCCGCGCCCCAAAATTTTCGAAGCTTTTCTTGCAAAGCCGAATTCGAATACATTCGAAAAATTCGATTAATGAAAATCATTCGAATACCTACTCGAATAGGTCAGTCGGGCATAGCTATACTACAGGGTTATTCTCTCAGTAGGGAAGGGTTTCGAACTCCCATTGAACTTGAAGTTGAAACCAGTATCATTGAAAAGAGTTCGAAATGCTGATTACGAATATGGGTGTCAAAATTGGAAAATGAAATTCCTGAGAGTTACGACCTGCCGAAGTTGGGTGGTCTGACCACAGGGTGGCCAAAGAGCGAAAGAGCTGGCGCGAGAGCGATGTGTCATAGGGACTCTGTAAGAATGGGCCAGCAGCTGCGGCATGGCGCAGGGGTAGTGCTCTCGCTTGTCACGTGTGAGGTCGTTGGTTCGGTCCCCATTGCTGCCTGTTTTTTTGCACATACCTTCCAACAACCTTGACATTCATGGAACAAAGCAAAAAAAATGTGTGAAACAGAAAGGCAAGTACAATTATGTACGTACGGTGAGCAAGACCAAAATGTCGTTGATCTACTGCTTTCTCTTCACTCACTGTACCCTTTCCACCAGCAAAGGTGGTGCCCATTCTTCACGCTGAATTTGGAGTGCCTGACGACTGTTAAGCTAGTTTTCCCGGCTGTTTAATCAAACACGTGTCATAATTTAGAATAAACGACCATTTCGAAGATAAATCATGATGTGCAAAAGGCCTGGCAGAAATGGAGACCGAACCACCGACGACACACGTGACGAACGGGAGCTCTACCCCTATGGTTAGGCCACCCAACTTCGGCAGGCCATAACTCGCTCAGGAATTCCAATTTGCAATGTTGACATCCATATTCGTAATCAGCATTCCGAGCTCTTTCAATGATCCTGGTCTCAGCTTGAAGTTCCATGGGGGGTTGAAACCCTTCCCTAATCAGGCTCTGTGAAGATTCTTTCGTATGCCGATGATGGAAGTACGCCAGATGTATTTTTCTTTATTTTGCTAATTTTTATACACCTCACGTGCCTGACCTTTCAAAGCTTTTCTTGCTCAGATCGCAATGCTCCGCATCGAAACGCTGTTCGGCTTTTGACTTCTGCCTCTCCGTTTTTCAACTCCAATCCGTTTCGATCCTCTTTGATGTCATGTTTTTCGCGAATTCTGTTTTCGCGTTCGGCTTGTCGCTCGTCGTACGCTCCACCGAACCCGACCAAGCCTCAGCAGTCATTATACTCGTGCAGCGTTCAGGGCGATTGCTCGACGGACGTCGCATCGCCGCCGACGCTGTGCTGAATCGCCCCGTGTGTGCGTGCGTGTGGCTCTCGCTTTCTACTCGTATCGCTGTGGGAACGAGAGGAACATATTGATCCGACGCTGACGACGACGACGACGGCGACGACGACAGCGACGACGACGACGACGACGACGACGACGGGCTGCGACCGAGGTCGGACGACGGACGAGTCGGGTCGCACGGACACGGGTCGGTCGGTCGGTCGCGCGTACACGCCGGAGCCGCAGCGGGTCGTGCTCGTCGGCAGCCAGCCAGCTGGTGGTGGTGGTGGTTGTGGTGACGGCGGTCGTCTATTCCTCTGCTGATCCACCGACAATGGTGCGACCTCCTTTTACTTCCATTGCCCAGCATTCGATCCACTTCCATGATGCTACGTTGCAGGAGTGCGCATTCTCCATCACTGAAAAGCAAAGCGATACCGCTACCGGTGAGCGCTCGACATTCTCACCTTTCCTACTTTATCTTTATCGTCATTTTTATCTGTGAGCGTCTGGTTAGTAGGTGGAAGCGTTAAAATAAACAGAAGAAGAAACAAAATTCAACCACAACCTCACCTCGGCAGTTGTAAAAGTCGTCCGTTATCGTAATTCTGAAGATATTGACAAATATCGCTACTTTCTCGCGATCATAGGACGATTCGTGAGATATTGCAAAAGAATTTCGCTTTGAGCTTTATCAGAGTGTTGCGCTAAGCAAAAACTCCTTATAAAAGAGTCGTATGGAAGAAATTCACACGGCATTCTTCTCGTTGTTTCTTTTTATTTATTCTTCATATTAGCGTTTTGTAGGATGAACTTTAGATGCTCTCGTATGTAATGTCTTTATAAAGTCAGTTTGCAGTTTTGGTGTAATTACCCAAGTTTGAGGTAAACTCTGGTCTATGACTCGTGTATGTGTTGTGTACCGAGGAAGACGGACATAAACTGAACCACCGACTCTCGCTTAACAAAAACTGACGAAAATCAGAAAAAAGAAATCTGTGAAGGACAGATCAAACTATCAATAGATAATGCAAGTAAACTTGACGCATATGACAAAACAGCGAAGCGAAGCCAGTGCTGCATTTTCCGCTAGATAGACAAGCACACTAAAAAAAAGAGCTGTACTGAGGGATAACCAGCTTTTTGAGGAGATTTTTAACGGTACTAAGCCGCATTCCTAAGCAGCCTTATTCGGACTGAGGTTATCTGGTCAGGCAATCGTTTTTTTTTTCCGCGTCCTGCTTAGGGACATTTCTCTCAGTGGAGGAGATTAATACCTCATTTTTTCTTCTTTGTTGCAACTTTAGACTTACATCGATGAGTTTGTTACCTATCGGATACTAATCCATTCACGACATGGACGAACAATGCTATCCAACGTTTTTTCCACATCAGTGAAGTTCAGACGATGTTAGTCGAGAACGTGACAATTTTCTCTTGAACATTTCTTTGAAGTCCCATTACTCTGTATTGGCTAATTGGTAAAGTTGTGCTTGAACGAATATTTTCTAATAGTTGAATTTCCGATATTCCCAGATTTTCGCGTATTCGTTCGAGCTCAAATATCGATGGTTTTCAAAAGTCGAATATTCGTTCGAATTTGCACGGCGGAAGGGAGTATTTGAATATTATTTGAGAATCGATTATTTCTACTCTGTTCGAAAGTTAAATAATTTGATTCGAATGTCGAAAAAACATCAGATCTTCAAGCACAGAACCTGATTCGAATAAATTGTTCAACTACTCGAATATTCGAATAAACGGGAAATAAGGGCTTATCCGATTTACAATCATTCGACAAAATTGATGAGCGAACAGGTTCGTTCTTTCTTCGCTCGAACTTTTTTGACATCGAATAAATTCGTTCATTCATTCGTTCGAAATACTTTGAGATAGAAGTTTTTCGTCCAGTCGTACGTTCGATAAAATTTCTTAAAAGCACGATTATACTATTTAGTAGGTGAAGTTAGGTTCTTGAGTAGTTTCTTGGTTCAGTTTTATACACGAAGATGCTTTCCAAAGGCCTGATTTATACTTGCGCCGCCACGTGGCGCGGCGTGTTGGTCGCCATAGATATCGATTTTTCGCGCTGTCCGGTCGATATCTATTTCGAGTATGGTGCCGTGCCGCGCAGCTGCGCAACTATAAACCAGGGCAAACACAGTTTTCGGTACGACGAGTTGGCGAAAAAATGTATTGTCGCGAAGAGGTTAATGAGAACTGTTACTATTACTGGAAAATGAAAAAATGATAGAAATGGGTATGGAAAGGTGGGTTGTCAGAAGAAAGAGAAATGAAGATAACAACGTCCATTAAGAAAATAATGCTAAATGAGGACGAGGAGAAAATCTGTGCTTGGCCTGATAGCATCACTCCTTTACTTGCAGTTTCTTTTTCAAATTTATAGTTCTTCAATTTAACGTTGGCAAGACTGGTCCCATGCCGATATCAGCCGTCGCCTCATTCCGATATACAAACGAGTGCTAATGGGCCCCACGAGATGTGGACTTTGCATTCGAAAACACGTCGACGGTGGTGTAGTGGCGTAGAGCACTCCCGCCCGATCAGCAGAAGGTGTGGGCTCGAGTCCCGCCCGGCGCTAGAGTTTTCATCGCAACAAAACATCGTTATGTCAGCTTACGATCTCGGTAAAAGCCACTTCAGGGTTAATGAAAATGAATTGAATCACAAAACAAGGCCTAACGGTTCCATGGGCTTGCCGCTACGAGTTTTTTGACAACTGAAAATTGGATTCGCTAGCAATGCTCTGAAGTGATCAACAGGCTGCAAAGTAAACGCACTGTCGAGTAGTCCACTTTTTCGTTGCTCGCGTGAAGTGAGCGGGAAGTTGCTGGGTGGCAGAGCTGAGAAATCGGCATGTGGTCTTCGCCAAACTGTTTTGCACTTGTCACTCGAGTGCTTTGGAGGGGGAGGGGTAGTTCAATAGAAGTATTAGGCTCCGTTCATACTTCCACGCCGAGTGACGAGATGCCACGTATAGTGGCCATATTGATTAAGCGGCGCGATCGATCAATTTAGCCAATTTACATGCAGTCGCGTCGCTCGGCGTCCGAAGAGTAAAGCCCCTTTCATACTCGTCCCAGGGGCGGCGGCGGCGGCGGCGGCCCAATGGTTTAGCATAGGAAGGCGGCGGCGATGACGTGCCCGAGCGGCGGCCACGGCGGTGGAGGGGTTTTCATACTGGCAGCGGCGACGTCGCCGCGGCCACGCCCCGCCACGCCCCTGGCGGCGCCGCCGCCGGGGCCGCTGCCCGAGATGGCTGGGGCCATTTCGGGCGGCGGCCACGAGGGGCAGCGAGAGCGGCGGCACAGACGAGACCGCTGCGCGTACGCGCGCGCCAAACGCAATTAGCGCTGGCGGCGGCCGCCGCCACCCCTAGGCGGCGAGAACGGACACCGCCCCTCCACCTGCCGCTGAAGCGGCGGCGGCCGCCGCCGCCGCCCCTCGGACGAGTATGAAAGGGGCTTAAAACGGCGCCTTAGCCCTAGTTTATACTTGAGCCGCTGCGCGGGGCGGCACCATGGTCGAGATGGATATCGACGGGGCGGCGCGAAAAATCGATATCTACGGCGACCGTGATGCCGCGTCGCGTGGCGGTGCATGTATAAACTAGGGCTTAGGCCCCGTTCATACTTCGATGCCGAGTGACGCGACGCCACGTATAGTGCTCATATTGATTAAGCGGCGCGATCGATCAATTTGGCCACTTTACACGCCGCCGCGTCGCTCGGCGTCGGAAGTATAAACGAGGCCTTAGAAGTGAAGTAGCGTACTGTATGAGTGTAAGATATTAGGTGGAGTCGAAAATTCGGAACAAAGCTTACCTTTCAGCAAAAAATAACACTTAAAGGATAACTGATGAAGGACGGCGTTACTAAATCCTTTTTGGGATGCGCCACGCATTCTACTTTTACGGGATGTCGTGGAGTGCTTTAAATGCGTATCTGGCCCTACAATGAGTTGGCGGTGGCCAGCCGATGGACAAGTCAGCCATATATCCTTCTCACACAAGTCTGGTACCAATTCACCGATCCCGGAGGGATGGAAGGCTTGGTTGGTCTAGGCGGGAAATCCGGACCAGCAACCTGATACCGGGTGTACACGGCAGCCGGCACCTCCTCCAGCTGCGCTAGGTGCGCTCAAAAAATATCATTATGACAGAAAATGATTGACCTAAACTTCAGAATTAAAGTGATTGCCCTAATTCTCAAGGAGTTTTGTCTAGCTTTCAAGCACCAACATAGATTATTTATTTGTTTATTTACGAGCTTGCTCAGAGACGTCTTTTGTTCACGACAGATGGTTGCCCCAGCAGTGGCTTGTTTTTTGGCCGTCTGGTCGGACGGAAATTCTGACGCCAGCTCCAGCAATTTATTCGGCCGGGAGCGAACTTGCCGGTGGTCTTCTTGAATGTGTTTGCTTGACCCACGTCTCTGGGTTGCTGCTGAGCTGGATGAGAATAAAATCAGGCACTTTTTCACTTTAAGTGGTCGTCGTCCTAGGGAATAAAACTATTCAACTACACAAGAAAAATTAACGATTCATAACTTTCCATGATCGCTAGAAAACAGGCTTCCAAACAAGAAATAACACTTCAGCGGTTTTGATTTGAATTACAGAAAAAGCAGAAATGTTGTATAATTAATGACATAACCTCATACGTTTTTGTATATATTTGCCCTTTTTTCGCATTGTTTGACATTCCCTTATTTCCTGTCGTCGACATCTCATTCACTTCTTCTTTCTTGCAGTACTTCCGCAACGGAACTTCGCCACCTGTTGCCTCACAATCAGTCTCTCCCGCATGACGTTGGATGACGGTTCGTTTTTCCGTTTTCATTTCGCCGTGCACATATTCCTTTATGCTTCCCACTTCCTTCTTTTGAGTGTATGGTATATACTTCGGACCGAATTGAATAATTTCTAATAAATAATCGAATAAATTCGAATATTCGAATATTCATTAATCGATTAATCGATGAGGCTTAAAATTCGAATGTATTCATTACTCGACTATTCGGCGAGGTCCAAAATTCGAATATATTCATTATTCAAATATTCCGTTTTTTATGAAGCTGAATATATTCGATTATTCGTTTATTCGGAAATTTTTTGGAACGACGCAAGTATAGTATGATGTGATCTTCGGGTATAACGACAGGCTTTGTTGAGTAAATCCCATTCAGAACTCTTTGGCCTTTGAATGGAAAGGGTGCAAAAATGCTTTCTGTCGCTCTACAATCAGCATCAGACGTCTGTCGCCCGCACCCTGATTCGATGCTCGTGGTTTGAGTTCTGCCCAGACCAACCCATCCTCCTGCGTCGGTGATTTTGAATCAGGCTTGCCCGGGTTGGCTAAAGGATCATATGGGCTACTTATGCATTTCGGGCTTACTCGTGTTGAGGTAGAATTCGTGGGACATCCAACAACGGGACTGATTAAAGCCGATATTTACGGTAGTCGTAAAAACGTTTCTGGCGTCTCTCCTTCGTTGCCATCATCTGTTCTGAAGAATATGGTATCGTTCCGCAGACACTAACTCATCCTAGTCAGAAACGTTGTATTTAAGGATAAAGATAAAGGACGGCGCTACTCAATCCATTTGGGATACGCTACGCATTCTATTAGGTTGGTGCATAAGTTCTCGGACATTTGGGGTATGAAATATTTATTATCACAAGATACGAACAACAATATCAAATCATTTGAAGTAACCACCCTTTACATCAATTGTCTTTCGCCAACGTGCTGGTAAGTCATGGATGCCTTTTCTCCAAAACGTGGCCGGTTGTGATTCGAAAAATGTGAGCAGTGCCTCCTTGACATCCTCTCGGTTCCTGAATTGCTGGCCGTCCAAATAGCGTTGAAGGCTTGAAAGCAAACGATAATCAGAAGGAGCGAGATCTGGTGAGTAAGGTGGATGTCGAAGAACGGTCCATCCGCAGTCCGCCAACTCAGCCGCCGTCGCTCTAGCAATATGCGGTCTAGCGTTGTCGTGTTGAAAATACACCTTCACTTGCTCTCCTCGTGTGATTTGGAGGTGGGACCTCAACTTCCTCAGTTGGTTGACGTAAACCTCTGCCGTCACTGTTATCCCTTCGTCCAGCAGCTCCCAGTATTCACGCCAAGAACGCTCCACCAAATACATAGCATCACCTTTTTCACGTGAAGGTCGGGTTTCGGAACGTCCTCTGCCTCTCCAGTTGCGTCAACCCACTGTGCACGCCGGTGATAATTAGAGCAGAGTATCCACTTCTCATCCCCGATGACAGGTTTGTCCAGCCATCCGTGGGTACGTCTGAGGGTAAGGAGAGACAGAGCGACATCGGCTCTGCGATCCATGTCATGTTGTGTCAAGTCGTGAGGTACCCAGCGACCCAATTTTTGCACCTTGCCAATCGACTTCAGTCCTCGGACGACTGTTGAGTGACTAGCACCAAGAGTGGTTTGGTATGGGTCCGCTTCCACTCTACTTCGGAGGCCATCCAAATCCAGTGTCATCGGGCGCCCTTCTCGTTCATTATCTTCAACGGAGAATTCACCAACTGCAAACTTCGAGAACCACTGGTACACAGTTCTTAGAGCAGGAGCACTCTCGTTGTAAGCATCCTTCAGGCGACGATACGATTCGTTGGCATTGAGGCCAGATTGATGCAGGAATAACATGACGTGCCGAATATGCGCCTCAGTTGGGATGAATTGCTTAGCCATAATAGCTGACGTTAACAATGCAGAAGTAAATGTTAGGAACAGTTTTGTAGCCCTTTCCTTTCTCTATCGATCGATCATTCACGCATTGATAGATGTGAGAAATTTGACGGGGAAATGCGCTTTCAATTCAGGAGGGATCAAATGTCCGAGAACTTATGCACCAACCTAATACTTCTAAGGGATGTTGTGGAAGCGATTTAAATGCATTTTGGCCATACAATGACATGCGGTGGCCAGCCGATGGACAGATCAGCGCTTTATACTTCTCAGACGAGTCTGGTATCAATTCACCGACCCCGGAGGGATGGAAGGCTCGCTTGGCCTGGGCGAGAAATCTGAACCAGGAACGTGCACGCGACAGTCGGCTCCTCCTCCGACTGCGCTACATGACTGCGCTCAATCTTGTATTATTATTTCCATTTATAACAGTTTCACTTCAAACTGAGTTCGTTTCAAATCAAACTGGACACTTCTAATTGACAGAAGCTTGACGCTTTTGAAATCATGCCTGACAATTTCCAAATCAAAATGAGCATCCTGGAGAATAAACTAGAGACTCTTCGAGAAGGTTGGAATGCTTTTTGTCCTAGAAAATTTAATATGATTTCCCATTAAGTGAACACACAATTTGACATTTTATGAATTTGTTATTTTTCAGGGCAAAAATAATAGAGATTAGGACTGGTTTTGAAATGCAGGAATGCAGCAACTTTTCGTGCTAAAAATAGGTTGCGCCATGCGCCCTTCCAGGTGATCGCGGTTTTCTTTTGATTGACAGCAGAAATGTTGTTTGCGTGGAGTTGTACGCCTGTCAATGACGGTACAAAGAAAACAATTGTGGAAAAGATACATATCTTCACTTCGCTGTTTCACGTAAGCAAGCACTTACAATATCAACCAAATGAAAATCCCAGCGAGCTAGACGATTGCATGGCACCATCTCGTTTTCTAACACGATAACAAACTGTTGCTTATCTAGTTCCTAAAATGTGCTTGAAATCCCAACTTTTCCTTAAAAAAATGAAAACTGTAAAAATTTCAAGCAGTGCTTTCATTCACTTAGGACAGTTCATTTGAAATTTAAAATGGTCATACTAAATTTTTCTTGTGCAAAGTTTTTCTAACCTCTCGGAGAGCCTCTGTAGTGGTGTAGAGGATCATTTTGATCTGGACGATGTTAGGTTTGATTTAAAATAGAAGAAAATTCTTGGCTTATTTTGTAGAAGACGTCGACGAGAAACTGGGCAGCGAGCAACCTTCCGTGACCGTTGATGAAGCGCCGGTGACAACAGTGAGCCTGAACTGTACGTCGGAATCCGCCCTTAACAACGTTCCTGCGTCGGACATCGTACAAGAGCGTAACTCCGTTGTCGACATTTCGACAGAGTGTAGTGAAGCAAAGGAAAACGTGGTAAGCATCGAACTATCTTTCGGTTAAAATGTGACGAAAGTATCCCGCCACTTGTGCAATTTTTTTCGAATTTATTTCTCTCGTTCCGTACAACTAATGAATATATGCACCATTATTATCTCCAGCATTTTGCCATTTGTCAGGTTTGTTTGTGGATTCCGCTTCTATAAATTGCTGAGGTTTTGACGAAAAAAAAATCTCAGAGAGGCACTTTTAAAGTTGCTCCCGGTCATCAAATTGCTTCTCCTGCAAACGATTCAACAACGAAGGAAACAGGCGGTAATCCGTTGGAACAAAGACCGGTGAATACGGTGGGTGGGCCAGAACATGCCACTCAAAACAATGGAGTTTTTTCTGAGTCTCCTTTGCAACGGGAGACGAGCGTTCTACCCCCAGGCCCGCCCACCCAACCCCCTGGGCTTGCAAGAGAGTTCAGTGGCTGCCTTACAAGCTAGTGGAGAGGCAGACATTTGCAACGCCTCTGTTTGAAGGGCGGGGGGAAGAACGCCACTCTGTCCCTTGCAACGCTCCAACGCGATCCAACTGCCTGCAGTAGACGTCGCTAGTGACAGTAGTGTTTGCCGATAGCAGCTCCCAGTGAGTGACTCTCTTGCAATTCCACCAGACACTGAGCATTTCCTTTCTTGGGTGAAGCTCCGGTCTGGCGTGAAAATTTCTGCTTCGCCGAAACGGAGGCACCGACGCTTTCGCATGTGGTTAACGTAGACTATGATATTTCGCCAGTGACCAGGTTCTCGAGCCGAGAAAAATGCCGCGTGAAGTCAAGAAGTTCATGCACGCATTCTGGCGCATCTGCAGCTGGTGGCCGTCCAGTTCATGTGGTATCCATGCACCATATCTATGTCTTCCCAAGGCCATGCAGGTGTTGACTATGGTGGTGTGACTGCATTCGGGTTCCTCTGCCAGGTCGAACCAGCTCCAGAAGGCTCTCCTCATTCACTACAACTGGCCCTCCACACCATGGTAGTCTTCCAGCAAAAGTTTCCGTTCTTGGACTTCCGGAGCCATACTTTCGCTGCGTCGTAGGAGACTGTGGCGGGATCCATCGTTCCACGTATGTTATCCATCGCGACTCTCGAACTGCTTTGCTTTTTGGTCTGGTAAGGCTGAAGCAGTCGAACTTGCTTGCTGTCGAGATTTTTTCTGCCATAGTCGTAACGGAATATGTACGACAATAGTGGGAAATATAGGTGATAGGTCATCCCATATATACTTTATTGGGAGAAGGTTCCAGAAAACTTTTCAAAAATTTGTCGGAGCGCCAAAAAATGAGTGGCGAGAAACTTTTCTTACAACCTTGTATCATTTGTTGCATTTCAGACAGTTCTAACGGGAATGGCTGTTTTGGACGAGAAATCGTTAGAAGAACCAGCTGCGAAGAAGAGGAGAAGTCATACAAATTCCGAGTGATGTCACGCAGTGGTAAGCAACGGGCTTCGGATGCGGTCCGTGTTGCTTCAAAGGACGATAAGAAATAGACCAAATGAGTGGAGAACTGTGATGGATCATTGCCCGCAGACTTGTTCTTCTGCTGTTGTATTGGTGCCAAATTTTAGTGCAAAATGGTTTTTAAGCTCTTTGCCGATTAAAGGAACATTCTACTCTGTTTCCGAAGTACTGTGACGTTATCCAGTTGTAGTAGGTATCTCTATGTGTGCGGCTATTACTGGCTTTACGAGCCTTCTCTCTTCTCCAAGTTGATGGAGATCTTGATGTGGTCATCCACCCTCCTACAGTCTAGACACAGCTAAAAAAATACCAGAAGGATATCTTGGCCTTCGACTAGCCGAAATTGCCAATGCGTTCACGTCCCGCGATCAGCTGAAAGAAGCAGCAGCCAGATCTAGGTAAACATTCCATGCGATCTGTGAAGTGATAAAAGAACTGCAACATCATCTGACTGTGCGATTTAAACGCGTAATTTTTGCAATAGCATACGGTGTTTGTGTTGTTGTTTGTGTAAGTTTTCTGCAGAACTTTGTTGTTTGTTCACTTCGCACCTTCTTTCGCTAGTATTTATTCATTGCTGTGATTGACTTCTAAAACAATTTTTCCGTCGACAGATTTCTTGAAGCTTGCTGTTTGTTGTGCATATCTCAAATGTGGTGTTGAGTTTTCTCTTTCGCTGACATGTTTAACTGGTGACTACAAATTTTTCTTGTTTGTGCCCCATGTTTACGAGGTAAATTTTACGAAGAGAAGAAAGCTTGCAGAGACTATTCAGACAGCATGCGACGGAAAAATCCGTCGCAAACCGTCGCATACTCATAACTCATCTACTTTTAAGTTGTTCGAGAAACTATTGGCACCGTTCGATTCATCTCCTCGAGATCTACAAAACCATATATAAAGCTTTACCAGACCGCCTCGTTTTCGCCGTGGGTGGCCTAAAAAATAACTGCAGCAGGTTTTTGCGATTAGAGCACCTTATTTTCCAAGACGTGCATGTCACGTGCAGTGTTTTCGGAGTATCTCCAGCATGGAGTGCGTTGTCAGTGCTCTGTCATGCCTGGAATGCTCCGAGAGTGCGCCGTGCACAATGCTAATAGGATCGAACCTATCAATCGAATGGGCGAAAGCATAGGTTTCTATAATATTCTCGCTTAATCGAAAAACGTAAAGCTTTCAAGACTATCTTCTTGTATGTATCCTTCTGAGCCATCCGAAGCAACAATTCAATGCCGTGAAGTATCACACAAGAACACTGATGTGTACCGTTCAAGAAGGAGTTACTCGTGAAAAGTACGTAAGAAATAAGTGCGAACGAGTTTCCAGTCGAAATTGAGACCAGCTGTGTGCGCTATACTCTCCAGCCGTTGAATTTCTTGAGCATTTGTTTAAAAACGAAATCCTTCCGTTGACTTCCCGGTAGATTGGTAAATCTCGTTGAAAAATACAATAGAAACCGCTATCTTCCCAATGGTGGGCCAAGTTGTCGAAAATTAGGTGGCCCGGCCACGTAATGCGCTTTGCAGACACCCGATGAACAAGAGTTGTCACCGAATAGATTCTGCGGGATGTCAAGAGAACATCAGGACGCCCACCAACGCGTTGGCCGGCTTCTTCGTGAAAGCCATAAACGACCGATATGACGCTCTTTGTGTCCCTCGAGCGAGGAGGATCCATTGGAGCACTCTGGCACGCGACAGGGACGAATGGAGACGCTGCTGGCGCCCGCTCGAGCAAGTCGATGATCAGAGGGACGACAGGTGATACATGTGATCTACCTAATATTGTTTTAGACCTCCAATCAGACGATGGGTTGTATATATGATCCCCACGTTAAGCTTGACACTTTTAAAGGAAACTTAACAATTTTGAAATCAAGCTGAACAGCTTGAAGGATAGAGGATCAAGAATGGAGGACGACGTTACTCAATACCTTTTGGGTACGCATTGCACTTTTACGTGATGTCTTGGAGGTGATTTGAATGCGCACCTGGCCATACAATGACATTCGGCAGTCGGCACCTCCTCCGACTGCGCTACAGGTGCCTGACTGAGCAGTTTACTGATCAAAATAGTCGTCTTCCAAGTTGAACTGAGCATTTTTCAAAAAGGGTAGAGGATCAAGATAAGTTCTCGATTTGACTGCTTAACTATGATTTTCCTTGAAAATTTAGAATTCGCCTCCCCAGAACGTGAGTGCAGTGTCAGACATTTGAGCGCCGCTAACCGAAGCCGTGAGCCCTCGCAACGCAGCACAATATCAGCACGTGCAGCAACGTGCATCAGTGGTGCTCTTGTGCTGTAAAGCGTGCACCTGGTGCAATCCCACGTAGAGAATTTTCGGGGCAGCCCGGGTTGCATACGACGTGACGTTGATACGGGACCGGCGCTGAGGCAAAGGTCGCGGTTTTAACCCGATGTCTCAAGGTTGGAGCACAACGGAACCACTAGTGTAGCTGAGTCTGGAACACAGTAGCACCACGAACGCAACTTAATAGCAGAACGTGCCTGAATGTGCACCCAGCAGTTTTGGCGTTAGTTAAATGAAAACCGCAAACAAGTACATGGAGCGATCCCTTTTTGATTTTCCTTCGAAAATAGAAGATTCCGAACATTTCACTGTGATCACGTCTTTGGAGCAGGTGAATTATAAATTTTCAAAGAGCATCAGAGTTGATTTCCGTAATCGAAGATCTATTTTAACCTGCTCAGAAAGTGTCTAGCTCAATCTGTATGATTTTGGAACGTTCTCAATTTGATTTCGAAAGTGTGCGGTTTGACGTGATCTGTAAAATTTTGCTCCACGAGAACCCCTGTGGCTGTAACACGATATCTGATTGCAGATTGCCTTTGAGCAAATTCAGGAGAGGAATAATGGAGCACGGAATTAGGCGCAGCACCACGTCAGGGCTTCTCTTCAAGTTTTTGACCGTCCTATTTCGTCCTAACATCAATTGTTCTGAGCAGAATTTTTTATTTTATGGAGATTTTTCTTCCCAGAATATGCCCTCTACATATTGCCAAGTTGAGGAGTACAGCGAATTTTCGATGGATCTTCAATTCACTGCAAATTCCAAAGAATCCGTTAAAAGTTTCGTTAAGTCGTTAGAACATAGTTTATCGGGCAAGGCGGTTAATTCGTTAAAATCGTTAAAACCGTTAAATCGCTATTCATTAAATGTATTACACCCCTAGTTGAGATCATGCTCGCCGGTCTGATTCATGCATCTGACGGCCTTTTAAGGAGTGACAATGACCTTGCTAGACCTACTAGGGCGAAGAACGGTACTCGATGACGTTTTCGAGTCTTTTGTTGGCCAAAGAATGGTACCTCGCAAAAGCTTTGCTGACTGCCAAACCTTGACTCACCCGACATGCGCCAGCGCACGACACGGCGCGATGGCGCATATCGCGAATGCGCCGATCTGGTGCCGTATGCGTACCTCGCCCTGCGGGTAGCCGTTCCCGCGCTCTCCCGCTGAGGCCTATGTTATACTCCCGCGGGAGCATCCGCGGAACGTCCGTGGACTGAAGGTGCACCGCGGACGGGGGGCGTGGCAGGGCGCGGCGATTGGCCAGGTGAGGGATCTCGGCGCGATTCCCGCCCTTCTCCGGATGCTCCCGCGGGAGTATAACTCAGGCCTAACAGATGTTACCCACTGGAAAATGGTGCCCCAATTCGCGATGCATCTCGGCAAGTGCGCGGTCGGGGAACATCCGCGATCGATGAACTGGGGTATTTGTTCCCCATTTCTTGGCGGGGACGTCGGAGCAAGATGTGCATACGAGTCCTGGTGAGGGCTGCTCCACGTTCGCCACACCCGTAACGGTCGCTCAAAATTCAAACTCTCAACAGAAGAACTGGTCGGAAAACGGCAGTCGACATTGGTCCAAAGCCATGTACGTCCTTGCAGCCTTCCACGTCACGCTGCGATGTAGGTAAGTGCTGAATCCCAGGATTTCCCTCCTATCACCGCAACGCCACCGGCGTTCCGCGCACGGTTCAGAGAAGGTCCTAGACCCTCCGAAAACTCGTCCGTACTTACTTTTTCGACGTATTATACATTTAACGGCGAGAGCGCTTCAGAAAATGCGGATTCTATTTTCGGACACGACTTTTCTAAACTTCTTTGAACGATGTGCACTGACCGTTTTCTGAACAACGAAATGCATGAAATCGGACACTAAATACTTGTCGATAATTTGCCCGCACAAGTCTACATTGTCGAACGGATATAGTCTGTCTTCTACGAATAGCTGAGAACCCCAGCTTTTTCCACTGCATAATGGACCTCACCATTTTTTGAGACTTTAGTAGTAGCAGTGAGTGAGTTTGCTGGGAGAGAATTCAAGACTATTTCTAAGCACCTACTTGTCTCGGAAATCTGTAAAAGAAAGAAAAATGCTTCCACTCTTCTTTCTGTCCTTCATTCTCGTTTGAGAAACGAATAGCACTATGTGTGTAAGGCCTATATAATGTCCGCATGTTAGGGGCATAGGCCTGAAGTTTCTCAAAATTTAATTTTTGCGCTCATAAGTGGTGTCGTTTAGGGGTTTAGTGGGCACGTGACGCGCGAAACAATGAATGATAAGCCCCATATCGATCGCGCGACAGGATGAATCGATATGGGAGCTTATTATTACATCGCGTTGTGCGTTGCGCATCGCTCCCACACTAAACGCTCGCTCAGAGTTGAGCTTTTTGATGTATTTTCGAAGGTCGAACAAGCAAATAACTAGATTTTTTTTGCAGTTTCGAAATCTGGAAAATCGAGTAACTTACGCAACGTTCGATTGCGAACAATATTCGAATATGATCGAACAAAAAATCGTTCAAAAAAAAAAATGTTCGGGCCGATTAAACGAGCTCAGCTGTAGTATCTGTCAAGTGCCTGGTAATTCTTCTTTACAGAGGGCAGGGTCATCTATGAATACAGACTATATGTATAACCTTGTATCGTCGTGTCTAAGTTCCTTGTTGTCTTCGAAATTGAAGAAAATGCGAGATTTTTATCGATATAAATCAAAACAGCAATAATGATGCTCGTCAAACCCATCATGACGCATTTGATGCTTCATGGAGAGGAAGTTGTTCAATGAAGAGGAGATAAACGGTAAAAGAAACAAGAATGAACAGACTATGAAGCCGGTTTGAGATTTTTGTTCGGACGCCGAAGCATCTGCGGTACGGAAATGGACTCAAGAAGAGGAACGTGTGAGGACGAGAAGAAAGAGAATATGGACGATAAAGCTGAACGTATGACACTGTAAGCAAGAGCATGGAAGGTGGATGAATGGGAAACGAAGTGGACGTATAGGATGAATGACGACGGCAGTGAGAAGCCGTGTTTCGACCGTCGAGGTAGAAATCGACGCAGGGAGCAGCGACCATTTCGGTTTCGGGGAGCAAATTGGGGAGAAATAGAATACTCTAGAGACTAGTGACCTAGATCATCAACATCGTAGCCATCGTCGTCATGACACGTAGTACACTAGAACGGGATCACAATGTTCAATGTTATACCAATGCATAAAGCTCTGTGAATGGAAAACGGAATCCAGTCAAGCACATACAATCAATACATCAATATCAGCAGGGAACGTGAACGGATCAATATAATAACGAAACACTGGCAAGTACCGTATTGAGGCATAATAAACATCATATGACTTCGGGATGGATGCGTGGTAGAACCGGCAAAGCGACATAAAATGAAGATTATTCATGGACGAGGAAAGCATTCATGTTTGGCATCGAACAAAACACATTCAGCACCCAGGCGTCACACCTACAGAATAACGGCAGTTGTGGAAAGAACACATCAAATGTCGTCTGTTCTGCCGTCGTAGTGATTAGAGAGTAGCCGTGAACGCGCACGCGCACGCGACCGCAGCGCCAGCGTGCGTCGAAATGGCACCTTGTCAGGGTGCGCCGCGGCGTCGCGCGCACGATACGCACGCGCAACGGCTGCCACTCTAGTGACCTAGACAGTGAAACAGTGGATCATCGTATCATCAGAAAACATCAGACAACGTACATGTACCTAGAAGGGCAGGAGATTTACAGACGCACTTGCGCTGTATGGATGTGTGTGACATCGTAAAACAACGACGACAATCAGACACGCACACACAGAACACATAGAGACATCATTGAGATCTGAGGAATGAAATCAGTGTCACGGAAAGATCAACGGTTTAGCAGCGCCATTAGCTATGTGGGACTAGTCGAGTGTGCCCTGTCCATGTTCGGCGTCCCAGAATTGAGTCGGCGTTCGATCGACGTTGTTGAAGTCTTGCCATAACGCCAGTATCAGCTCGCTGCTCATCAGTTCGCCGGCATGTGTCGAGATCATCCGAAGCATGAATACTCCTGAACGAACAAGTTCAAACAGGGTCCTCGCACTAGCCATCAACATCCAGCCAATGCAGGAACCTCAGCACATCCCAAAGGTATCAGTGATAAGGCTGCTTAAAACAAGGGACCGTTCGCTTACAGATCACATTAGAAACTAAAAAACAGTAAAAAAACAGTGCGTAGGACCAGCGACTAACGGCGATAGCGGTCTTACTTAGACCTAACCACTTTCTGCCGATGCCACTTTCTGCCGATGCACTCCAGCACTTCGTATTGCGGGTTGATGTGAAGGTTTGCACATCAACCAGCAATACTGTGGCGTGCGGCTACTGCCGTTGCATCGCGGATCGCGTTGGCGTCCACGTGAGCATTCGATCCATTCGATCGATGTCCGCGATGGCACTCCCGTCAAGCGGCCCGTGGTGCAGTGGATAGTGGCGGTGCTTCATGCAAGGTAGGTCAGGGGTTCGGTTCTCCTGTGTCGCGGGATTTTTGCATTTTAACTGAGTGGTTGAGATTTGAGGGGTTTTGACGTCTACATAAATCGCTGGCGTTTTCGGCGCATTGACCAGCTGAAGAGCGCAGAACCCAGCTGCGGACTCCGAGCGACGAAAACGAGGTCAATGGCTCGGATGAACAGACAACGGCTCGGATGATATGTAGGTTTGCGGGATACTGTAGCAGGCGCTGGCGCATTGCTACGGCAGCGTGTGGTTAGGTCCAATGGCTATCCGGCTATATCTTGTGCAAAAATCTAAACGCTGCAGTTCCTAATAGAAATGATTCAAGTCACTTTCTTCAAGCCCAAAGTGACTTTTACCGAGGTTGCAAGCTGATATAGCCATGTTTTGCTGCCATCAAAACTCAGGCGCCAGGCAGGACTCGGACAAGCATCCCTGATCTAACTGGGCAGGATGCTCCAAGCCATATTATTACACTTGCTAAGGAGGAATTTAAAATCCGTCTGGAGCTAGAGTTTTGATCGCTAAAACAAAAGGTGGAACATCATTGTAACTACTGAGAGCTGTATCCGTTGTTGAATTACCGTACGAAAGCCCGTCACCAGTAAGTGAAACTCCTGTCATATGATTTTCATAGGACGAGTAGTTGACGATTCATCGTCTGCTCACCGGCAGTTGACTGGTTTGCGTTTCAGAACTGTGTATCGTTGCAACAGCTCTGATACACCTTCCTACACAAGCACTAGAAAGCCCTCCATGATCCATACATTTGAAGGCTGAACAGTTAATACAGAACGGTATGTGCAAGTCAATATAGTGGGTGCACTCTGCAAGGATCGAGACATTCAGCGAAAACGGATCCTTTGACGATCGTCGTCGCTCTGCACAATGGCTGGACAAGAATGAGATTCCTAAGAAGATGCCGAAACGAAGTTTCCATCCAAAGAAGACCATGGTGACCGTGTGGTGAACAATGGCTGGTATGGTCCATTACAAGTTCTTAAAGACTGGAGGAGCTATCACAACGGAAACGTATGTGCTGTGCTGGAATTGAAGTGATACACCAGAAGTTGGTTGAAAAACAGCTGGCTTTGGTCAGCCGAGGCCCAATCCTTCTGTGTTACAACGACCATCCACACTTTCAAAAATTGTTGTCCAGAAACTGGATGAATTAGGATATGAAACTCTGCCACACCTAGCATATTCGCCAGATCTGTCCCCTACCGATTATAATTTTTCAAGCATTCAGATTGTGATGTGAAGGATAAAAAATTCAGCAGCCAAGAAGATGATGTCGAAAATGACTTCGTATGTTTTACTAACTCTTGTCGTTCTAATTTTTGCAAAGATTGAATGTCTAAGCTATTGCAGCGTTGAGAAAATCGTATTAAGTGCAACGGTGCTTATTTTGTTTAATAAATTTGCTCCTATGCAATGTTGCGATCTGTCAAAGTTTTCAGCCAAAATCGGCCATTTCATATGCAACGACCTAATATTAAGCGTGATATTGTAATAGTAAGCGTGGTCGAGATAGTCATATGGGATAGCGTGTAAAGGCCCACAGATGAACGACACTTCTAATGCATAGCAAAGTTCTCAAAAATTGTTAGATAATTTTCTAATTTTCTTACACGTAAGCAGACTTCAGAGTTCTTGTAGTTAAAAAACGGGATCAGAAACGTAAAGCCCCCGCACACTTTTGCGGCAACGGGGCAGCCCTATCTTTAAGCATGGGGCGGAGACGCAGAGGCAAAACTAGCCTCGCGCGGCCTGCCGCTGGTGTGCCGCCTACGCGGCAGATGCGGCAGGCGCGGTGCCGCCTACGCGACAGACGCGGTGGCAGCGGCAGTAATTCTTCAAGGCATTGTTGCCGCACTGCCGCGTTGGTGATTGAGCGAGCGGGAGGAGTGCCGCGTGAACTCTAGCACGCGGCAGTGGAAGCTGCGTACGCGGCTGTTCTGGACTCTGCCGCGTACGCGGCTGATGCAAAAGTGTGCGGAGGGCTTAAGGTTAGTTCAACAAGAACCAGACTCACCGTCTTTTCGAAGGAAGTTGTTCGTGAATTTTCGCAACGTCACATCATCAGCGATTGGCTTGGCAGGATGCTCGGCAAGTACACGAAGATACTTTCGAACGAAGGACATGCCCTGTAAATGTTTATATGAAGGAGTTGCACGATAACCATTACTAACGTAAACATTAATTTTTTGCTTCCTGGAGCATAGATCATAGAAAAGAAATGTAAATTTCTCACCACAAACCATTTACCAAACAAATGTTGAGGAAGCTATTAGGTCGTTACCAAGTTCTGTCGTTTTTTTACCTCTTACTTCAAATGTAAGTATCTGGGCTAAAACATAACTTTATTAGGCGAAATAGAAACCGTTACAATCTACACATCTTTGCCAACAAGACACTAGTTTACTTATTCCAGTAGCACAGAACTCCGGACATCTAGAAGCCATGAATTCTTCGAGAGCAGATTCGCCCTCCGAGCTCGCCGTTTGCAAGTATCGCCAGCGGGCGTTCTACGCAACAAAAACTACCCGTTTCTGGAGCGAATTGTGACTTGTGTCAGAAAACGAATTGCCTACGACAATCGACGACAAAGTTCTCAATGGTTGGATATTGACTGAGCACCTAAACACTGTCCAAAGCTCAGTACAATACCGCCCGCGTCGCGCGGTCAAATGACGGTTTGCGACGGAAAAATCCGTCTCAAACCGTCGCATGCTCATAACTCCTTTTGGGTTGTTTCAGAAACTATTGGTACCATTCGATTCGTCTCCTCGAGATCTACAAAACCGTGTATAAAACTAGGCCACCGCGTTTTCGCTGTGGGTGGCCTAAAAAGTAACTGCAGCAGGTTTTTGCGATTGGAGCACCTTATTTTCCAGGACGTGCATGTGACGTACAGTGTTTTCGGAGTATCTCAAGTATGGCATGCGTTGTCAGTGTTCTCATGCCTGGAATGTTCCGAGAGTGCGCTGTGCACAATGCATGTAGGATCGAACCTATCAATCGAATGGGCGGAACCATGCCCACTGGGTTTCCATCTTCACTTAACTGAAAATGAAAAGCCTTCAAGACTATCTTGCCCCGTTTGGAGATTTTTAAATAAAATTCCAGGCCGTCCTACTTAGGGTTTGCTCCAGTCAGTCCGACGAGCCTTTGGAGTGTGCCGTACACAATGCATGTAGGATCGAACCTATCAATCGAGTAAGCGGAAGCGGTTGAGGTTCGATCCTACATGCATTGTGCACAGCGCACTCTCGGAGCATTCCAGGCATGACAGAGCACTGACAACGCACGCCATGCTTGAGATACTCCGAAAACACTGCACGTCACATGCACACCTGGAAAATAAGGTGCTCCAATCGCAAAAACCTGCTGCAGTTATTTTTTTAGGCCACCCACAGCGAAAACGCAGTGGCCTAGTTTTATACACTGTTTTGTAGATCTCGAGGAGACGAATCGAATGGTTCCAATAGTTTCTGAAACAACCCAAAATTAAAGGAGTTATGAGCATGCGACGGTTTGCGACGGACTTTTCAGTCGCAAACCGTCTTTTTGACCGCGCGACGCGGC
The DNA here is from genome assembly GCA_947396885.1 of Heligmosomoides polygyrus polygyrus. Taxonomy (NCBI): domain Eukaryota; kingdom Metazoa; phylum Nematoda; class Chromadorea; order Rhabditida; family Heligmosomidae; genus Heligmosomoides; species Heligmosomoides polygyrus. Next base: position 8,831,158 of record OX377206.1, on the reverse strand, counting down.
CTATATTGTTCACACCAGGAAAAGGTGATGGTGACCGTTTGGTAGTGTGCCACCGGTTTAATCCACTATAGCGTTCTCAAACCTGGTGAAACAATCACGGCGAAAAATTACTGTCAGAAGCCGGACGAGGTGCAAAAGAAGCTCCAGCAAATCTACCCAGCGCTGATCTACAGAAGGGGACCGATACTTTTGCGCGACAACGCTAGGCTGCACGTATCGATGGTCACCAGGCAGAAGCTCCATTCTTTGGAATACGAAACAATCGACCATCCACCGTATTCGCCCGACCTATCGTCTACAGACTACCATTTTTTTTCAAACATCCCGATGTCTTCGTTCGCGGAAAATACTGCAGGAACCGACATGATGCAGAATATGCTCTCGAAGAATTCATCGCTTCTAGATCTCCGGAGTTCTATGCTAGAAAATAAAGAAACTAGTATCTCGTTGGCAAAGATGTGTAGATCGTAATGGTTCTTATATCGACTAATAAAGTTATGTATGGGACAAGATACTTACATTTGAAGTTAGAGGTCAAAAAAACGACAGAACTTAGGTAAGGACCTAATATGTAGAAGAAGAGAAGAAATGATAGAAATGGCGAAGATGCTTGCTTACCTGACTCGGGATAAACATAATTAATATCCAATAACAAGTGTTAAATACAGTGATGACACCAACAGTTAAAAACCAAAACCTGAAAATAAAGCAGTAAGTATGTAGCAGAAATGGGCACGTCGAACTTGATGCTTTTGAGTACTGGACGTCAAACTAGAAAGGTTTGAAGCCCGGCAACTATTTAACAATTCCAGTGTTTTTTTGAAGCCTTAATTGACTGCGACTGAGGTTGTAAGCTAATACATCAACCTCTCGCAACGATCAAAACGATGATCAAAACTCTAGCGTCAGACGGGACTCGAACCCGCATCTCCTGCTGACCTGGCGGGAATGCTCTACGCTATTACATCACCGGCGCTGCTCGGTCAAACGCAACATCCACACTTAGTGGGCACCTTCAGCTTTCACTTGTATGCCGAGATGTGCCGGTGGCATAATGGCGTAAGCATTTGCCACCCGATCAGCAGGAGGTGCTGGTTTGAGTCCCGCCTGGTGCTAGATTTTTGATCGCAACAAAACATCGTTATGAGAGCTCACAACCTCGACACCAGCCACTTTAGGGTTGAAAAAAAAATGAGTTGGTATACGAATGTTTGGTTGCGATCAAGACTACCTTAATAGCGCCAGGCGAGACTCGAACCCTTATCCTCTGCTTACCAGGCAGGATGTTAAGCCATTGTGCTACAGATTTTTAATCGTAGCCAAGGATAGTTATAACAGACATTACTTAACAGGATAGTGGGAGTAGCAATAGCAAAGCCGCATCAAAGCGCTGAATGTTGTCGAATTATATTTATATTAAAAGATTATGAAAAAAATTTATATTCATTTTTAATCATATTAAAGGTTTTGTTTACGAATATGTAGGGTAAGCAAAAATCGAATCGTATCTAAAATCCCTTTTAGAACCCGCTGCCCAACAACGGCTTCAGAAATTAGTTACGAGAGCGAATGTACTATTTGATTTGGATCTCGAAGAGGAAGTCTATAGAGCGAGTGGTCCAGTGGTCCATGTCTTGCATAACATTATCGTAGTCTAAGCAGAGTCCTACGTGTCTCTCTAGATACGCAACCGTGCTTAAAGGTTTCGTTTTAGAAGTTTTTGAGAGAGTTACGCAGGTGTCATGAATGAAAAGGAAAGTGTACCGCGTTCTACAGCTGCGCCCTTCAAAGCTCTGCAAATTTGAGTATGTTCTCTTTCCTCTACGCCAATGATGTCCTGAGCTGAAACCAGCCAAAGTAAAGAATAAAGAGTAAATAGTGGCGTTGAAAAATCCCTGCTGGCGGTGTGCCATGCATTCTATTAGGTTGTAACGAATTAAATGGCACTGGCTCGCGCCATTTTTTGGCGCGTCTTTACGCGTTTGATCAAGAACAAACCGTAACATGTGGCGTATCATTTAGAAGCGCAAACTTTGCTCTACCGGTGAATACCAAATTTTCTATGTAAAGTGGGAACACTTTAGAGTTTTATTGACTTTTTTGCAGATGGACAAAAGGGTAATCCAAGGCATTTACTTGTATGAATTCAAGCTGGGCACTACAGCTAAGGAGGCGGACGAGAAGATCAACGCCGCATTCGGTCAAGGATGTTCCACAATTCGGACGGCGTATCGTTGGTATCAGAAGTTCCGGAATGGAGATGAGAGCTTAGAAGAGCATGAAGGTCGTGGGAGGCATAGTGATGTTGATGAGGACAAGCTGAGAGATGTGGTAGAGGAGGATCCACACAAAGGTACCAGGGAGATAGCGAAGGTTCTTGGCGTCAGTCACACAGCTGCCAGGCATCTGAAGGAAATTGGAAAGACCAAAAAGCTGGAAAGATGGGTGCCTCACGAGCTGTCTGAGGAGCAAAGAAACCGACGATATGAGATCTCGTCCGCACTGCTTCTACGGAACGAAACGGACCCATTCCTTGATCGCATCGCAACCTGTGACGAGAAATGGATAATGTACGACAACAGGCGACGATCGGCACAGTGGGTGGACAGCGATGAGAGCCCCAAGGTTTTTGCGAAGCCGGAATTGCACCAAAAGAAAGTAATGGTGACAGTATGGTGGTGTTCGCTGGGAATTATTCACCACAGCTTCCTCCCTCCCGGTGAATCCATCTCGGCAGAGAAGTACTGCATTGAAATTGAAGAAATGATGAAGAAGTTGAAGGATATCCGGCCGGCCTTGGTAAACCGAAGGCGAGTTCTCCTTCTGCACGACAATGCTCGCCCCCATATAGCACGACGACGTTGCAGAAATTGAATGAGCTGAGCATTGAAACTCTACCACATCCTCCGTTTTCTCCCGACCTCTCCCCAACAGACTACCATTTCTTCAAGCATCTTGGCGACTTCTTGGTAGGGAAAATATTCAAATACCAACAGGATGCCGAAAGTGCCTTCGAAGGTTTCGTCAATTCCAAAACTTCTGATTTTTAGGCTACTGGGACAAAAAAGCCTGTGTCACGTTGGCAAAGATGTGTAGAATCAGAAGGTTTTTATTTCGATTAATAAACTTGCCTACAAGCCGAGATATTAACTGTTTAAATTTACAGTGGTTCAGTGCCATTTATTTCGTTACAACCTAGTACTTCTACGGAATATCATGGTAGTAGTTGCAGTTGTAGTAGCACGGTGTTGATTCTATTGTAGAAGGCCATTCTCAAGGAGAGCCTCCAAACTGGCGCTGAGCTTTTGCGATGCAATTTTTGCAGGATGTAGGGTCCCGTGTAGGCAGTTCAAAACCATAGTTATTTTTTCGGAATGCTCTTCTGTGGTCGAAAAAAAGCGTGCGGACGCGTGAGCGCGAAGTGCGTGACGCCCTGCTGCCACCCAGCATGATGTGGTTAGCTGGCGCAGTAGTAGTGCTGTAGCTTCACAGGAGCATGGTCGTGGGTTCGACTCCCACCGCATTGGTGTTTTTGCATTTTGGGATTTATCGTCAGTGAGATCCTTTATCCCCATTTCCAACACATTTTGAACAAAATCACGGCAACGAAGGTCATCTACGTTCATCGAGCTCTTCGGAAGTGGAAAGGCGAGAATTTTTGACTTTCATTTTTGAGTTCTTGACGTATTCAATTGGTTTCCACCTCGAGTGGCTTCACACCTTAATGGACGCCCTAGTTTGACCATGAAAACCGAGGTGCAAAGCCCGCTCTAGGCCCAGCATCGAGATAGGGTGGTGAGGTCGGATGAACCGATTTTGCCCAAACATTGTGCATGGGATTATTTGAGGTACTGATCACGAATTTGGCATCAGTTTTTTACTTGTATAACCTGGAAGTCAAAAATTCTCACCTTTCCACTTTCAAAGAGCTCGATAAACGTAAACGACATTTGTTGCCGTGTTTTTGCTAAAAAATGTGTTGGAAGTGGGAATACAGAGTCCCACTGAAGATAAATCGCTAAATGCAAGAACACCAGTGCAGGGGGGAATCGAACCCACGACCATGCACCCATGAAGCTACAACACTACCACTACGCCAATCGACCACATTGGGATGGGTGGCACCGGGGCTTCATAAACTTCGCGCTCACGCGAAGAGCATTCCGAAAAAAGTAACTATGGTTTTGGACTCCCCGCACGGGACCTTACATCCTGTAAAAATTGCATCGCAAAAGCTCACCGCCAGTTTGGAGGCTCTCCTTGTGAATGTATTATTGGCTTACACAACGGCTTTCGGTAACCAACCGGTGGTCATGTCAGTGTTTTTCCTTTCACGACAAGTTTTCCAGCAATTTCTCGACCACGCAGTGATAAAATACTTGGTTGGTCTGGATGGGCATGAACCAAGAAGGAAAACCTATTCAAGGTGCGGGCGACAGCCTTCCTATGTCTAGGTTATCAGGCGCACTGTAAAAGTAACAACGGTATTTTTTAAATTGAAAGTAAGTGGAATGATCTATACTCTTTCTACTCTCTCCTCTCTCCCTAAAAGCTCGAACTGGTTGTTCACGAATCGTAAGAAAGCGGAAGAGCCAAGACAGGTGAGATTATCCCTTAAGTTCTGAATGCTTACGATAGCCTTTTTAGGGAATGCGACAGTGTCTAACGTCACTTTGGAGGTTTTTTAAAATTATTTAAATAGATTTTTAACGCTTAACACTGCGTGACGGTGCCGTGTTTACATCCACCTTTTCTTGTTTCAGGAACACTAGGAGGCTTAAGAAAGAATTGGAAGGCTGTGAGTTGTTCCGCTGTCCAGAGCAGAACTTTCAGAAGCAGTTGCTGTAAAGCAGATTGCGTTTTCAGCAAATCCCTCTTCACAGCCGTTCAAGTTAGAATGCGTTGTCGTTGGCCCGACGACTAGTGCTCGTAGAATCACATTTCTACGATAATGACCAGCCCAACGGCCGTTGGTCGAACGAAGTGTCAGGGTGGGAGCGCCGCACCACATCTCAGGAGAAATGCGAAAACTGAACATAAAGCCATCGAAACGAGCACTAACTCGGCACTCGTTGTTCTCGGAGCGTTGACGTAATGTGCTGAAGTGCGACCACTACACCGGGAATAAAGGAGTGAAAACCCAATGACAAAGTATGGAAAACTATTGAAGATGTGAGGCAGTGGGGTTTCGTCAATCCGAGCGGCAACTTCAAATAAACCATCATTGAATTCATCCCTTTGACACTATAGGGTTTCTATTAAAAATTCTCTTTTATTCTGTATATGCATTCTTCTATGCGTACAAGCATGTCGCTTTTACAAAGTTATTTTTAATTTTGTAAGAAGGAATTCAGAGCAGAAATCTGATCGTGTACAGAAGGACGTTAAAAACGTATCCCAACAGTTTATGAGCCCTAATGGCCAACTGGAGGTATGTAGCGCAGTCGGAGGAGGTTGGGCTGTCGCGTGCCCCCGATACCAGGTTCCTGGTTCAAATTTCCCGCCCAGGCCAACCAAGACTTCCATCCCTCCGGGGTCGATGAATTGGTACCGGACTCGTCTGAGAAGTTTAAAGCACTAATCTGTTCATCGCCTGGCCACCGCAAGTCATTGTATGGCCAAATACGCATTCAAATCATCGCGTTCACGACATCGCGTGGAAGTGGAATGCGTGGCGCATCCCAAAAGTGATTGAATAACGCCGTCCTTTATCCTTTATCCTCACCCCAACTGATCAACTGTTCACGAGCAGAAATTTCTTCTTGCGGTTACATCAGATAAGGATAAAGGACGGCGTTATTCAATCCCATCTGGGGTGCGCCACGCATTGTACTTCTAAGGGATGTGTGGAGGCGAGTTGAATGCGTATTTGGACATACAATGACTTGCGGTGGCCAGCCGATAAACAAGTCAGCGCTTTATCCTTCCCAGACAAGTCTGGTACCAATTCACCGACCCCGGAGGGATGGAAGTCATGGTTGGCCTGGGCGGGAAATCCGAACCAGGAACCTGGTATCGAGTGCAGGCGACAGCCGGCGCCTCTTCCGACTGCGCTCCACACGCCCACTACATCAGATATACGTCAAAAATAACAAATTTTGCTTCAGTTAAAATGGCAAAAACAGATCATAGCACGCCTAGTAAATAGTTGAAAGAAAAAGCGGGCGGAAATGCGGAAATCTCCGTGCCCTGTCAGCAAATAATTTAAACAATCGAATGTTGACAAGTACATAATACTTAGCACTTACCACAAAAATAGAAATATTTTCTCATTGAACATATTAATCATCAGCACACATTGAACGGTATGCCGGTGGATGTTGCCGAGTACTCGAACCTGAAACGTTGATATTATTAGGGGTAAACAGGACATCATGAGAGTTGGTTTTGCTCCATCGACACTTTCTTTGAAATTTCCGAAATTTGATATTTCCATTCTGATAAGGCCAACTGGAAAGGCCCTTGTAGACCTAAGATTTTCATAACTTGTTTGAAGCTTTCACAAAGGAAAGTGAGTAATTATTTGCTCTATTGAACTAGCTGCAGCAGGCGAATATTCTACAGTTTGCGTTTGTTTTCAAAGACCAGTGTCTAATGATCTTTAGTTTAGTTTACCAAAAAGCTGGCGATAGCCTTGTTTATAGTTGCGTCGCTGCGCGGCACGGCACAGTAGTCAGAATAGATATCGATCGGTTGGCGCGAAGAATCGATATCCGCGCCGTGTGGTAGCGCAAGTACAAACTAGGGCTTAAAGCAAAGCTCTATTCAATAAACGCCGAACAACACAAAACCATTCAAGGAAGAAGTTCGCTAATTTGTACATATAAAGAAGACGTAATCAGTTTATCAAAGAAGACGGAATTAAAAAACCTAAAACAAGACATAATCCAATTTCACTACTATTTCGAATCCTTTACTAATTCTTATGTTTCAAATATTTTAATCCATCAGTCCTGGAACAAATTTTTTGTGACAAATATTCATTCCACTTTCAGTTCTGAAAAAAAAAATATGCCATAGCATGGCTTCATTTTGACTTATAACAAGCCTGAGATCTAACTAATTTTCCAAAGAGTGACAGTACGCTTTTCAGGAAACACCTCAAATTTCGCCATAAGGGAGCGTTTAGTGCTCACGCAACAAACCACGCACGACGCGATGTAAAGATAAGCTACCATATCGATCGCGCCACGCATTTAATCGATATGGGGGGCTTATCATTACACCGCATCGCGCGTCGGGTGAACACTAAACGCTCCCTAAAAGAAGTTCAATGATGTCCTTTTCGTTTCAAGGTTAGACGTTGATACCTCATCTACTCTTTCTTATTCGTCTCACTGGAAGAATTTCCATATTACTGTAGTGGGTTTATTGTTAGGAAATGCTGGTGAAAAGCATAAAAGTGCTACATTCCAGCAAGACAATGAAGAACGTACCTCGAAATCACACAGCGTTACTCGGGGAAACATTCCTGTTTGTTCCCATTCAATTTCGTGCATAAGATCTTTTAATAATGAAAAGCCATACGCCAGATCATTTGAGCCCAGCAGGTGATTCAACAGAAAAAATTGCAACAGAACATTGGCCGAGTAGAGTATCTGAAAGTGAACAGCATATGAAGACAATGTTCAGGGCTCTTAACTTGTGCAAGGAATTCATATTCACAAGAACTAGGCATATCCATGCCACTGAATAAAACGCATAAAAAAATAAAAAGAAAGAAGAGACAGATGAAAGACAGAAGTAGCAGTAGCAAAGTAGCAGAAATTGAACCTAATTTTTCGCTCAGTTAAAGGGTCCACTTCCTCTTTTTTGACTCGAAGCTATTTTTTGGGGCTTTTATAAACGCCTGACTAGTGCGAGCTTTCGCTGGTTAGAATGATTTTAAACTGCAAGAAAACGAAAATTTTTCGGCACATAATACAAAGTAATTGCGTGGCTATAAAATTCTTACGCTTTTGTCTTTACTGTCTATGTGTATTCTATGCTTTATTTTAAAGTGCGGACAAAAATTTCCTGTGTGCTACATAATGCGTCTGTTCAGCACCTCGTGATCTCTATTTGAATCTTACTCGCACAGTTCATTGGTAGATGATAGGAAGTTTCATATAAGACTTCAGCTGAAAACGAAATCGTACGAAATACCCAGGATTTCACTACACTATGCAACGTAAAGAACACCTATACTATCAATCAAATAAACATTTCGGAGCACTCAATAGGTGCACGGCACAATCTCTTGGTATATGACACTACAATGTTTTTTATGCAGATTTAAATAGGCTAATAATCGTTCAAATCATGAAGTAAAGCTCTAGGATGCCCTGCAAAGGGAAGCTTTCGAGATAGAGTTTTTAAATCAATGGTTTATTTCGACTATCTTAAAGCCTGCACAGATTAATTAAATTTAGGAAGTGCTCTAAATAATTTGAAAATATGAAATTTGATTCAAAATGTTTCAGGTTCAAGCTGAAACCCATGAAAAATAAAAGAAATGTAGGCTGTTATAGCGATGATTTGTTGCGATTAAAACCCTAGCATGGGGCGGGGCTCGAACCCGCACCCCTGGTTTACCGGAGAAAGTGCTCTACGCCAGTACACCGCCGGCATTATTCAATCGATACAATCGATACCGCCTTGGTAAGCAAGAGATCCGTGTTCATGTGCCGCCTGGCGCCAGTGTTTTGATCACAACAAAACATCGTTATAACATCTTAAAACGTTGGTAAGAACTATTTGAAGGTTAAAAAAATCATCTAAATTAAAGCAAAATTTAAAAAAAAGAACATCCGAAGACAGCATATTGCAGCCGAAGAGCTTCATTAAAGAAAAATTTCCAGAAAACGTTTAAAAATTATGTTTTGGTCATCTTAAACCTAAACAGTGCTATTACCGCTGAGGTTACGTGCGGTAAAACAGCGCTGGTGGTGTAACGCGTAGCATTGCTGCCCGGAAAGCAGACCGTGCAGGTTCGAGTCCCGCCTGGCGTAAGAGTTTCAAACAAAAACAAAACATCCTGTAACAACATGTAGCCTTTATATCAGCCCCCAACGCTTAAACAAATGTGGTAAAACAGTGTTATTATCGTTTTGAGAAATCTTCTATCAAAGAAAAAAAAAAGAAGAGGAGGAAAGAATGAAATGAAGGAAGAAAGCTTGTTCGGTCTGCTCATCCAAGTAAACAATAAAACTATCCAAGTTGCCCTTTTTGTGAAGTAGCGGTGATATTGTATTAGGTTGTAACGAAATAAATGACACTGAACCACTGTAAATTTAAACAGTTATTATCTCGGCTTGTAGGCCAGTTTATTAATAGAAAGAAAAACCTTCTGATTCTACACATCTTTGCCAACGTGACACAAGCTTTTTTATCCCAGTAGCATAAAAATCAGAAGTTCTGGAATTGACGAAATCTTCGAAGGCACTTTCGGCATCCTGTTGGTATTTGAACATTTTCCCTACCAAGAAGTCGCCAAGATGCTTGAAGAAATGGAAGTCTGTTGGGGAGAGGTCGGGAGAAAACGGAGGATGTGGTAGAGTTTCAATGCTCAGCTCATTCAATTTCTGCAACGTCATTCGTGCTACATGGGGGCGAGCATTGTCGTGCAGAAGGAGAACTCGCCTTCGGTTTACCAAGGTCGGCCGAATATCCTTCAACTTTTTCATCATTTCTTCAATTTCAATGGAGTACTTCTCTGCCGTGATGGATTCACCGGGAGGGAGGAAGCTGTGGTGAATAATTCCCAACGAACACCACCATTCTGTCACCATTACTTTCTTTTGGTGCAATTCCGGCTTCGCAAAAACCTTGCGGCTCTCATCGCAGTCCACCCACTGTGCCGATCGTCGCCTGTTGTCGTACATTATCCATTTCTCCTCACAGGTTACGATGCGATCAAGGAATGGGTCCGTTTCGTTCCGTAGAAGCAGTGCGGACGAGATCTCATATCGTCGGTTTCTTTGCTCCTCAGGCAGCTCGTGAGGCACCCATCTTTCCAGCTTTTTGGTCTTCCCAATTTCCTTCAGATGCCGGGCAGCTGTGTTGTGACTGACGCCAAGAACCTTCGCTATCTCCCTGGTACCTTTGTGTGGATCCTCCTCTACCACATCTCTCAGCTTGTCCTCATCAACATCACTATGCCTCCCACGACCTTCATGCTCTCATCTCCATTCCGGAACTTCTGATACCAACGATACGCCGTCCGAATTGTGGAACATCCTTGACCGAATGCGGCGTTGATCCGCTCGTCCGCCTCCTTAGCTGTAGTGCCCAGCTTGAATTCATACAAGTAAATGCCTCGGATTACCCTTTTGTCCATCTGCAAAAAAGTCAATAAAACTCTAAAGTTTTCCCACTTTTACATAGAAAATTTGATACTCACCGGTAGAGCAAAGTTTGCGCTTCTAAATGATATGCCACATGTTACGGTTTGCTCTTGATCAAACGCGTAAAGACGCGCCAAAAAAATGGCGCGAGCCAGTGCCATTTAATTCGTTACAACCTAATATCTTATTTGAGGAACTTAAGAAAATTAAATTCGATTCAAGCCTTCTACGAGCCAGCATCTTTTCAGATGAAAATTTGTCGAATGCACTTATGTACTAGGATAACTATTGAATCATGGAAATGAAAACGTAATTATGCACCCCGAGGGGGTTATCGAAGCTCTTTGAGAATGAAATAGTGCGCCGCTGGGCCATTGAAAGTTTAGGTGACCTTTTCGGAGAGCTCATCGAGAGGGCTCTGTCAATCATTTCTAAGAACCCTTGACAGAGACAAGCCGGCCAAGAACGAAAAAAAATGACCGACGCATGAAATTCGAAACCAAAACTTCGAAAAATGAGATTTTTGGGCAATTAACTCACTTTGATACCAATGTACAGCATTGTGACGTAGCAGCCGCAATGCCTGCCACAGTTGGCTCCTATTTGCATGTGTGAGAAACATGTCCGTGAATGACCAGAACGATCGACGTTCGTTAACTGAAACGAGAGAGAATTACGATGCTAGAATGGAAGGGTGTCAAAAAAATACGATATCAGATATATAAATTACGGTATCAGACGTGAGGGTACGGTACCTGGACTTCATCCTGCATGTGACGCGACATCGTGTAGACAGTTCGTGTCTTCACTTCGGAATCCATGAGGCGTGCGTCGCATGCCATTTGGACGAGGCCTTGCAGGTTTATACCTAAAACACTTCTGTGCTTCAGAAGACAAGCTCTCACGTTGAAAAAAGCCTCTTCTGACGAAAATCTTGGATGGAATAGTTTTTTTTTACAGGGACCAGCTAGATTTTCTTCACTCAGCACCTTTAGGCTTCGAGCTAATTGGTTCCTGCTTGAACGACAATGCCAAATACTCAAGCAGATCTTCGAAGAATAGACAAAGTTCATTTTAAAAAATATAAACAAGGATGAATAACGCGTTATTCCCAATCCCTTTTGGAATGCGCCACGCACTCTTCGTTCATGAGGTGTCGTAGAGGCGGTCAGGCCTATAGAATGACTTTCGGTGGCCAACCCATGTTCTATCTTTCAAAGACAAGTCTGATAGTAATCCATCGCCCCAAGACGAATAGAACGCTTGAGAAAAGAGGACTTTATTCAAAATTTGCCCACGCTCGCGCTTATGAACTTGTTAGTTTCTCCATATTGCAGACATCGTCAGAATACCCCGAAGCCCCTCAAGAAAAACCGAAAAGCTCAAATGTGGACACAAATTATGCACCAACCCAACAGTTTTTCGCATCTGCCGTGTTCTCCTCGAAAAGCAGGCAAATTCTACCGCTCTCCATATAATTCCAGGAGCAAGAATCTAGCTCTTCAAATAATTCCAGGAGCAAGAATCTAGCTCTTCAACTAACCACTCATTCAATCGTATTACAATTTGAAAAATGGCTTTAACAGAGTGTCTCAAAAAAATTTATACACCGTTTGAAATGTGATAACTTTGTACATAGTAAAGGTGCTAAAGAAGTTAACGGCTCATATAAAAGCTCAAAAAATGGAAATTTTCAGACGTATAAGAGGCATAGGGTGCGCCATGCATTCGTCTGAAATTTTCCATTTTACACTCGATTGATTGTGTTTCGCTTGAATACATGTTATAATTGTTTCACAAAGTGGCCGTTTCGATTGATTTGTGCTTATTTTAGAGTTCAAAACTTAATTGCACATTATAGTTTGCGAAAAGTGGAGAGTATTCTAAAAAATAAGTGTACTATGTGAAAGATTCTAACACTGCTGCTAGTGAAGCTTTTGAAGAATATTGAAATTTGTATGAAAGCATAGGGCAAGGAAATTACAGCGGCAGGCAAAATTTAGGATTGCGCCATGTTCCTGCCTGAAATCTTGCATTCCAGACTCGATTGATTGTGCATGGGCCGAATGCTCGTTACAATCTTGTTTCTACTTGGCCACATTAACCTGCGCTGTGCTTCTTCTAACGTTTTCCTTTGTCCAGTAGCTGCAGTTATGCCAATTAACCTCTCCATTCAGCTTAAATGTTGCTTCATTCGTCCACAGAATGTAAAATGCGGCTCCTACACACATTTAAATCGTGCAATCAATAAACTTGCATGTAACGTGTCTTTCACAAGGTTGTCAAATTCAAAACGTTAAAAGAAGCACAGCACAGGTTAATGTGACCAAGTAGTAGCAAGATTGTAACAAGCATTCAGCCCATGCACAATCAATCGACTCTACAATGCAGGGTTTCAGACAGGAGCATGGCGCTGACCATGCTCCTCTTGACTATTTACATGCCATAGTGATTTGGTTGCCCTGCGCTTTTATGTGAGTCTCAAATATCTCCAAATGCTTTACTTGCAGCAATGCTACAACCCTTCACATAGTACCTTTATTTTTTAGAATACTCTCGATTTTTCGCAAGGTATAATGTGTAGTTGAGTTTTGAACTCTAAAATAAACACAAATCAATCAAAACGGCTCCTTTGTGAAGAAACTGTAACACGTATACAAGCGATACACAATCAATCGAGTGTAAAATGGAAAATTTCAAACGAGTGCTTGGTGCATTCCATGCCGCCATATGTCAGGAAATTTCTATCTTCTCAGGCGTTCATATGAGCCTTTACATTCTTCAGACCTTTACTATGAACAAAGTTATCACCTTTCGAACTGTGTACACAATCTTTGAGACACCCTGTATTGTAAAAGCTATATTTATTGTTGTAGAGCTTGGCGGATATGAAAAATTGTGGTTTTTAGAAAATCGTAAATTGTGTAAGCTTGGATTTTCAGCATTAACAGGTAAACATCAGTTAATGTTAACAATTTGTTAAACTAACGAATTGCTAATTTAACAATAAAAACCACAGTATGTGGGTTAAAAAGTGTAAAATTTTCAAGCCACTCACCGCTGTGCCAATACAGCAGTCCTCGCCACAGTATGCATGGCACATAGAATAGCAGGGCTTCGATTGCCAGTATGAAAGGCACCCATTGATAATAGCCAATTTGTCGATTGCGCCGCGAATAAATTTCGCGCGGGATATCCTCCTTAAAAGCATATGTGGTTACGGAGCGGCGACTCTCGAAGACGATGACGATAATACGGGCCACCGACCCGCCTCGCATAACATCGACACACATACACATTATAGTTGTGCTTTTCCAAAATGTTCGCATATCCGAATATATTCGAATATCGACCATTTTCGAATATTCGAAAGTCGCGTTTTTTCGAGCACTCGAATTCGAACACATTCGAAAATCGCGTTTTCTCGAGAGCTGGAATTCGAATGCATTCGAAAATCGCGTTTTTTCGAGCGTTCGAATGCGAATAATCGATTTCGAATAGAATTATTCGAATTCGAATGTTCGATTATTCATTCGGGCACAACTATAATATACATACATACACATGGATATAGACGTGATATATACCATTTTTATGCCGAATTGAACACTATTCTAAGAAAACTTGACGCTTTTGAAACTCTCTCACAGTGAACTATAGATTCTCTTAAAAGGTTAGAATAAATTGTGTCCAGGAACACCTTAACACAACTTGCATTGATTTTTTAAAAGCCTGCCCTAATACGTTAACGCACTGTTGGAAGTTGATAGAATTTTTAATTTCCAAGGAAAAAAGATTCAAGGTCTAGTTCAGGCAATATTTACGCTTTTGAAATTAAACAGAACAGTTAGAATAATTATTGTCCAACGAAAGCTTAGTTAAACTTTTTAGTTCACCTGCACTGTTTGAAATTTTATAGAAATTTTATTTTTCAAAGGCGAAAAATCATTCAAAGATCAGATAAAAGAGGAGGAAGGCAAGATTTCTTTCAGAGCTCGAAAAGAGATTGGGCTTGCTCTCGTCCTTGACGTCGCGATTTGTTTTTTTTGATAGATAAATTCTTTTTACGCAGAATTTTCAACAATACAACGAAAACAAAAAAAGTAAAAAACCAGACATCCTCACCTAAAATTTTTTAAGTGAGCGGCATTTCCACTATCAAGTGTATGAAAATCGTGACGAGTACATGGCGCTATCCCTTCTTTTGACAGTTAAAAGTAGCCACCTTCCAGTGCTCTAGAATAAGCTATAAACCACTATTCTTCTTTTAAAAAATTTGTGAATTTTTAAACACATTCTCTTCGTGAAGCAGGTGAAACAAAAACCTTCAGCATTTTTTTCATACTAAAAAGAGATCGCGCCATGCAATTGTCTACCAGTCACTTTTAGTTTGACTCAAAAAATTTCGCTTTCTTGGATTACACAGTTGTCAACGATATAAGAAAAACAGTTTTAAAGAACAAAAATATTTTTGATTTGCTACTCAAAGTGACCAGAATATCCGCTATCAAGAAATCCAGAATCGTGTTGGGTGCATGGCGCGATTTCTTCTTTCAACAGATAATAATGGCTACCTTTCTGCACCTTAGAACATGCTCTAAACCATTATTTCGTCTTGAAAAGCAATTTTATAATTTGGAGCAGATGAAATTAAAACTTTCAACATTTACATATTAAAAAGAGATCGCGCCATGCATTTATCTACTCGCCGCGATTAAGATTAGAGACGCTGTCGTATGGGTCAAGTTGTCGAAAATTAGGTGGGCCGGCCACGTAATGCGCTTCGCAGACAACTGCTGGACGAGAGCCGTCACCGACTGGATTCCGCGGGATGTCAAGAGAACACCAGGAACGACGTCCACCAACGCGTTGGTCGGACTTCTTCGTGAAAGCCCTGAACGACTGCTATGACACACTTCTTGTCCCTCGAGCGAGGAGGATCCATTGGAGCACTCTGGCACGCGACTGGGACGAATGGAGACGCTGTTGGCGCCCGCTCGAACAAGCCGATGATCAACGGGACGACAGGTGATACAGGTGGTTTTTAATTGACTGTTTGAAGTAAACAGCATGTCCATTATCAATCAAGTGAATCAACGCTAGTAGACCTATGCTTCTAACACGCTAAAAAGGGTGCTGTTATTCAACACATAAACCATGACCTCTTGATACTTTTTTTGGTCGAGAAATAAAATTTTTATAAAATATCAAATTTGTTTTCATCTATAGGAGCAGTTAAATAAAAACGATTTTTAAAGAGAATTGCACTAATTTTTTTTTTGAACAAAAGTTACTCTACTTTTTCTGGAGTCTTTAGTGTAATGCGAATGAAGCTCATTTTAATTTGAATGGTGTTCAGTGCGATTTCCAAATCCTCTAGATTGCTTAGCAGAGTGTTCAGTTCGGTTCATAAAGCGTCCACTTTGACGTGAAAATGGTATATTTCGAACAGACGTGTGCAGATACATACAGACATACACGATGAAAAGACACCCAGTAAGCTCACACACCTGCATCGGCACCCAGTAGGTATTCTGCACCCAACAATAGTTCTCCGTATATTGTTCCATAGCATCGGTGAACGTGGCCGGCACCCAGCATTGAATTGGGAAACCTGAAACAGCGACAGCCATCCACAATTCTGAGAAATGAAACGAAATCCGTTCGCAGAACGCGATATGTAGATGACTTTCCGCGTTGACGTACAGCCTCAAGAATTATGGCAGAGAGCATAAAGAAAATGAGAGTTCTATTTGAAACCTCGGTGGCGACACGGTAAACGAAGCAATAATTAGATAATTCATTGGTAAGCCTTACTCCTTCACCATTCCCTTCGGAGGCGTGGGTTCGAAAAGGGTGCGTGTAGCGCAGTCGGAGGAGGCGCCGGCTGTCGCGTGCACCTGATTCCAGGCTCCTTGTTTGTATTGCCCGCCCGGGCCAACCAAGCCTTCCATCCCTCAGGGGTCGGTGAATTGGTACCAGACTTGTCTGGGAAGGATAGAGCGCTGACTTGTTCATCGGCTGGGCACCGCAAGTCATTGTATGGCCAAATACGCATTTAAGTCGCCTCCACGACATTCCTTAGAAGTAGAATGCGTGGCGCATAACAAAAGGGATTGAGTAACGCCGTCCTTTATCCTTGAGGATAAGGATAAGTGGGGTGGGGGGGGGGTTGGTGAATTGGTACCAGAGTCTTTATCCTTATCCTTATCCTTATCCTAAGCCTTATTCCTAAGATGGTCATCGTTAAGTAACTAAGAGATTTTAGTAAATCTTAATCTAAACATCACAGTCCTGAAAAATCCCGGTAACACTATAAGATTAACGACGCACCTTTCCGTTAAATTTACGGCCTTTCTACTTTTTTTGTCTGTTCAAAATTGTGGACTATTTCCTTGGCGTATGAATGAAATAAAATAAAAATTAGGATCAACGGCAATGCCAACGTCTTCAATCTATAGCAATGTGTGCTACGTGCATGCTATAGGCTTTCAGCTCACAGTTACCTAAGCCTAAAATTAAAAAAGGATTTTCGGTGGCACGCCGGAAGGCGGTTTCAATAGAAAAATGCTATATTTTCCCTAAAAAAAACTATATGAGCTACGAGAAATCTTATAACAAACAGGCTCGCACAAAAACAGACGATAAAATGAAGGAAATAATTTGTTCTCAAGATTTTTAAATCTCTTATTATGTTATTTTATTTATTTATTTATTTATAGAAAAATACAACCACTAAATAGAAGCTTCATAGAACACTGGCGTGCTCAATGGCGCAGTCGGAGACGCCGGCCTCATACTAGTGCTCGAACGAATGTATTCGAATAGCTCGAATAGTCGAGTATTCGATATTTATTTTATTATTTTTTAAATAATAAATAAAATATTTCTAGATTTTTGAATCGTTCGAGTTCGAACACTGATGGTTTTAGAAAGTCGAATATTCGTTTGAATTCAAACAACAAAAGAGAGTCTTGTTTGAATACTGCTTGGAAATCGATTATTTCAACTTTGGTCGAATTTCAATTATCGAAGATACTTCAAGTCTTTAAGCACAGCACCTGATTCGAGTGAACTATTCGACTATTCGAATGTTCGAATAAGCGAAAATGGGGCTTATTCGATTATTGATCATTCGAAAAAATTGATGAACGAATAAATTCGTTCGTTCATTCGTTCAAAAATTTTCAACATAGAATTTATTCGTTCGTTCTTTCGATAAAATGTCTCAAAAGCACCACTATAGCGCCGGCTGTGGTGTGCAATCTGAATCGAAGTTCTTGGTTGCATCTATTGTGGGGTGGGGGGAGGGGTTGGTGAATTGGTACCAGAGTCATCTGAGAAGGAACAAAACACACTGGCTTGCTCATCATGTGAACACATTTCACTGTACAAGCTAAATACGCATTCAAAATGTACTCTAGATCTTTCGCAGAAGTAGAATGCGTGGCGCATCACAAGCAAGGATCAATTAACGCTGTCTCCCATCCTTATCGCCTCTCTATCCTCATTTTAGGCAGCAAAGAACTTGAAGACGAAGAGGGTCATGGTTGAATAGCACATCGAAAGAACAGACTTAACATACAAAGTGAACTAATCACATAAACAAAAAAGGAGTTAGCTGTATAAGTCTAGAAAAAGGAGTCTAAGGCTGCGTTTGTACTTCGACGCCGAGCGACGCGTCGCCACGTATGGTGGCCACATTGATTGAGCGACGCGATCGATCAATTTGGCCTCTTTACACGCCGTCGCGTCACTCAGCGCCGGAATTATAACATGTATCTCTTACACGATTGGCATTTTTACACAGCCGAATTAGGCAGTGATGCTCTATTGCTTTTAAGCTTTATACACCTATGTGCTTCCCTTCTTTGTTTTAAAAGCCATTGGACAAATTCCGCGAATGTTATACAGAAAGTAAGGGTGGACCCCTATCTCCAATTTTTCACAATGAATAGATTGCAAGTAAATAAAAGCAGATCGGAAGAGAGTGATATCATTAGAAAACACCGACTTCTTCATCGGTTGACCATCGCCAATTGTTATATAGACCAAGTACGCATTGAAATTTCCTCCATGACATCCCGTAGAAGTAGACTGCATGGCGCATACCATCTTGTACCCCTATCCCTATGTACGGGCAATGTGAGACCTAAGTAATTCAATGACTTGTTGAGTATGCGATTCTTCATCAACAGCTTGAGAAGTCCAAACGCCCGGTGCTTAGTTGCTACTTTTTATGCATTTTATTGGGTTGAAGGAGATATTTGCGCATTATCTTTTTTTTTGGAGCGAACTAGTGAATAGAAGAAAGCTTCATCAAAGGCACAAAGTCACCAGAATGTGGTAGAACGGTTAAGGCTACTTTAAAGACGTAGCTGGTTCAGTTTTCGTGCATAAATTGAGGAGCAAAGAAGGAAAGGTTGGCGTAGGATGCTTTTGTTGGTGAAGTACGCCTAAAAATCTGTTATACACCGAGGCTACAGCAGAATTCTCAGCTGATGAGCATGCCCCACATTGTCTCTTATGGCTAGCGAAGCCGGCTTGACTCGCTCACTTGGCCGATAGTATTAGCCACAACATTTTATGAAGGATAAGGACGGCGTTGCTCAATTTGGCGTTCCTTTTGGAATTCGCCGCACAGTTTACTTCTACGGAATGTCGTGGAGGCGACATGAATGCGTATTTGGCCATAGAATGACCTGCGGTGGCCAGCCGATGGACACTTTATTGTTGCTAGACAAGACTGGTACCAATTCACCGATCCAGAAAAGATGGAAAGGTTGGCTGGCCGGGGCGGAAAATCCGAACCAAAAACCTGGTACCGGGTGCGCACGACAGCATGCACCTCCTCCGACTGCGCTACACGCACCCACAATGTTTTCTAGCAGAAGATATAGTAGAAAACGCCAGATAATAGCAAAACTCACCAACATACTGCTTCGCAGACACGAGGAGGGCAAAGGAGGCTACTGAAACGGGAAATTCTTACAGAACCGTGCTGTGACAGTAATCGATCATTAATCAATAATAAATACATCTATTTCTATTCTTTAAAAATCTGCAGAAAAACCGCTACTTACGTATTGTTGTAGTATAGTAATAGTTGAGCTTGTCGACAAAATCGTCGTCTAAACGCGGATATAGGGCTCGAAATGCGGATGCAAGATAGTAGAGAATCATCGCAGGACCGAACTCCTTTTTATGACCGTGGCCTGGAATCGGAGACATTTCAACATACATATGAAGTGAATCTGAAGCGAATTGGATCGTGCGTTCATGATGATGCTGATGAAGTGCCTTCGAATCTCCTCGGCTTGTCAACGAACACAAATGCTTATTATGTCGGTTGTTTACCCATTACACTTCAAGTGTCTGATTATCTCTTCACTTCTCAACAAAATCGGCCTCGCTGAGAAGTCTCCTACAGCTCCTTTTACTCAGAAAAAGAAATTTCGAGTGTTGATTAAAACACGAGGAAAGGTGCAGGATTCAGGGAGATTTGAACCGGCACATCACTTCCTTCCGAGTGTGTATTTCTTGAAGATTTTTGCCTTGACATATTTCCGTAGCCAGCTTAGTTGTGGTAATCTATGTCGTGCTCGAACAAATAATTTACTCGTAGTTTAGTTGTTCGATTAGCGAATATTGGATATTTCAAAATTTTCGAATAATTCGAATTTTCGTTCGAAATTGAACATCGATTTTTTTGAATGTCGAATAATCGTTCGAATTCGAATACTGAAAGGAAGCCACATTTTGCCATTTTGACATATTTTCAAATATTATTCGAAGATCGAATATTTTCACTTCATTCGAAAATCGAGCAACGCTATTCGAATATCGAATAAACTTCAAATCTTCAAGCACAGAACCTAATTCGAAAAAATTGTTCGACAACGAATATTCGAAAAAACGAAAAATGGGGTTTATTCGATTTTCGATCCAGCAGAAAATAATTTTTAACATTAAAGACGCACGTGTTGATTTGAAAAATAGTCGTTTGATTTCAAAAGTGTGAAGGTTGCTTAGAAGAATGCAACTTGGTTTGAAAATTGACCAAATTGGCGTGAAAATGGTGTATGTCAGCAATTATTAGCTTTATTCACGTCTTGCTTGCTCTTGGCCATTGTGTGATGGTGAAACCAGACGGAAAGCTGTCAGAAGAGGGTAGAATACTGTCGGTTTGAGGCTCCGTTTATACTTCGACGACGAGCGACGCGACGCCACGCATAGTGGCCATATTGATTCAGCGACGCGATCGATCAATTTGGCCACTTCACATGCCGTCGCGTCGCTCGGCGTCGGAAATATAAACGGGGCCTAAGGGTTTTAGCATCATACTGACTACAGTGTCCTCATCCTTCGGAAAAGCTTTTACCTGCGCCGTGGCCGGGAGCTCCAACGTGGTGCGAATCTATGCGTAGCTGATGTGAGCCGTCGAGGAGTTTTTGAGCCTGAAACGATGTTCAATCTTCAACATCGACCGCTGAAAGGAAGAAGGCAAAAAACAGTTCCGAAACGCCTTTGCAACCCACCTTGCGCAAGTACTTAACGTTAGCTTGTTTTTTCTGGAGCATTGGTGAAAAACTTGGGTGTCGGCAGGGAATAAGAAGGCGTTAGTGTCATGTTAAGGCGGCCATGCTGAGCAGCAACGGACGGTGCAGCTGGGGGTGGCCGGGAGCCGGCCGAGCGTGTGCGCCTCGGAAAGTCGGACGAACTTTGCGATTGGTTTCGCGTTTGTACTCGAGACGAGACGAGCGTTATTAGGCAACGGGAGAGAGGGTGGCGTTCCCTGATCAGCTAAATGATATTATCCGACCGAGATAGGGGGAATAGCGCGACGGACGGGCGATGGGCAGCCTGCCCACGGGGGAAATAGTGCGCGAAATGCAGCGACTATGCCTGCAGACGACGACGACGACGACTACGGCGACGATGGCGGCGACGATGGCGGCGACGACAACGGCAACCACAATGCTTTTCACGCCTTTTCGGCGAACACCGCCTGACGACGTCGTGCACCGCGCGTCCAGAAGACGTCGAATAGTGTCCTCGAGGGTATCGGCTCGACGAAAGATCACGAACGGACGAAGACGAACGAACGAGGAGTGGAATTTGATGAGGAGTTGTCCCTGGGAAGTGACGGCACACACTTCTCTTCTCGCTCTCCCCTCAACCTTCTGCAAGGCGTTTCGATGCGAGAAAAAAAGGCGGAGCATCGTCAGATGAACGAAAAGATGAGGTGGACACCTGCCTAACAGAATCGAACCGATATCATCTATTCTGTTTACCTACTACATCAGATGCAATTTGTGTATTTGCGAGTTGGAGTAGATCGAGTGGAGCCTTTCCCTGCTGCGTATGTACGCTACTCCGTAACGTCTTCTCCACCCAATTCTGAGGCACATTTGAGAAGGAAGACATAAGCAATTGTAGACAATCTTGCAGTCTTCCAATTCAAGATATCTCATATTACAAATATTCTACGAATCATGAATCAGTACGTTTCTTTGTCCTATTTTTCAATAAATCTGTGGCACAAAACATAGCATTAGGATCTCGATCTCGTGAGCTTTAAAGATTTGCAGCACTTCCAGCCAAGCAGAGGAAAGTCCCAATAAAATAATGACAAAAATGTGGCAGCAACCAGCACGATACTCAGTGATGAGCTAGTGAACAAAAGAATAAAGTTTTGACGTTTAATTCTGCATTTTTTCTATGATTACACCTCCTAACTAGGTAAGACCCGAATTTTGTATCGTCATTAAAGGGAATACGCACACAGAAAGAAAATATGGATCTATCCTAGTGGGGGGGGGGCACTTCACACAGTTATTTTGACGACGACGGTAAAATTAAAATTGAGCTATTTCATGACGGCTACACACTGAAGTAACATACTTGAGAATCTTCCGATTCCGAATACAATTTCCTTCCAGGGATAGACCCCTCTGTTTATGTGACTTTCGCTTTTCTAGCAGCGCCCCCTCCGACTAGGATAGGTCCGAAAATATAACAGGTAAGGTAAATAAGCAGAAAAAATTTAAAAATTTTTATTTTAAAAATTCTTGTGCAGCTATGAATCCCTCAATGACGCATACTCGATCTGAATACACCTTTAGATCGACGTCTGCGTGGACTCGAAACTTCTTCCTGGATTCAAAATGAAAATTTTTTTCAACACTTTTCTAGATCGGTAAGCATTGCTAAAAATCCATGCAGATAATTTCAATTATCTGCATGAGCTTTAACCATGGGAATCAGGCGAAAAAGCAAAAAGTCCTTCGAGTCGATTTAGCATTTCCTAGGTGATGATACAGCACAGTTCTATGGGTATGCCTTTAAGTGTTTTGAATAAATTAAAATCACACAAAGCAGAAGTAATCCTACATTCGTGTCGTTCCTACCCTTATATAAATATTAGGTTGTAACGAAATAAATGGCACTGAACCACTGTAAATGTAAACAGTTAATATCTCGGCTTGTAGGCAGTTTTTTCGAAATAAAAACCTTCTGATTCTACACATCTTTGCCAACGTGACACAAGCTTTTTTATCCCAGTAGCATGAAAATCAGAAGTTCTGGAATTGACGAAATCTTCGAAGGCACTTTCGGCATCCTGTTGGTATTTGAATATTTTCCCTACCAAGAAGTCGCCGAGATGCTTGAAGAAATGGTAGTCTGTTGGGGAGAGGTCGGGAGAAAACGGAGGATGTGGTAGAGTTTCAATGCTCAGCTCATTCAATTTCTGCAACGTCATTCGTGCTACATGGGGGCGAGCGTTGTCGTGCAGAAGGAGAACTCGCCTTCGGTTTACCAAGGCCGGCCGGATATCCTTCAACTTTTTCATCATTTCTTCAATTTCAGTGCAGTACTTCTCTGCCGTGATGGATTCACCGGGAGGGAGGAAGCTGTGGTGAATAATTCCCAGCGAACACCACCATACTGTCACCATTACTTTCTTTTGGTGCAATTCCGGCTTCGCAAAAACCTTGGGGCTCTCATCGCTGTCCACTCACTGCGCCGATCGTCGCCTGTTGTCGTACATTATCCATTTCTCGTCACAGTTTGCGATGCGATCAAGGAATGGGTCCGTTTCGTTCCGTAGAAGCAGTGCGGACGAGATCTCATATCGTCGGTTTCTTTGCTCCTCAGACAGCTCGTGAGGCACCCATCTTTCCAGCTCTTTGGTCTTTCCAATTTCCTTCAGATGTCGGGCAGCTGTGTTGTGACTGACGCCAAGAACCTTCGCTATCTCCCTGGTACCTTTGTGTGGATCCTCCTCTACCACATCTCTCAGCTTGTCTTCATCAACATCACTATGCCTCCCACGACCTTCATGTTCTTCCAAGCTCTCATCTCCATTCCGGAACTTCCGATACCAACGATACGCCGTCCGAATTGTGGAACATCCTTGACCGAATGCGGCGTTGATCTTCTCGTCCGCCTCCTTAGCTGTAGTGCCCAGCTTGAATTCATACAAGTAAATGCCTCGGATTACCCTTTTGTCCATCTGCAAAAAAGTCAATAAAACTCTAAAGTTTTCCCACTTTACATAGAAAATTTGGTACTCACCGGTAGAGCAAAGTTTGCGCTTCTAAATGATATGCCACATGTTACGGTTTGTTCTTGATCAAACGCGTAAAGACGCGCCAAAAAATGGCGAGGGCAGTGCCATTTAATTCGTTACAACCTAATATAAGCAAAATGGAAGAAAAAACAAGAGGTTCATCGGAACACCTAACCAACGTAAGGAACGCTTTCGACAGAACAAGTTTTGAACAGAAAAGGAGAGCACAAAACAGCTTCAGACCAGTCTGTTCACTTCTTTAGGGTTAGCTTGTAAATTACGGAAGCTAAGGAACTGTTTCAGACAAAAGAAAACAAAGGAATAGCTAGCAGTCTGTTCAAAAAATTTGCCGCCTTATGGCAAAAAAGCAGTGGTGAGTTCGTATCCAAAATGGAGTGGCTACATTTTTAGGCTTTTATTTTTTTAGTTTGTATCGTTTTAACTGTCTCTCACACTTTATTTAGATATTTGTAATATTTCTTCTAAAATCGGACTACCTTTTGTGCCATGAGAGATATCCCCATTTTTTCAGAAATTGTTCAGGATGTTTAGGAAAAAATTTGGAGCAAAGGGGATAAAATTAACGAAAAGGAAATAAAATTTCAAAATGATTCTGCTAGTGTAAGCAGTGCAAGGTGAATAAGCTGTTAGAGAAATATTTACTTGCTCACAAAACTCTTGCGCCATGCGAGTATCGAACCAGCACCGTCTGCTTTCCGAGCAGGAGGCTGCGCTTTACACCACCAACGTTGTTTGATCGCACATGACATTCACTATACGAGATACGAACCGCAGTGGTTTACACGTTGAAAGGAAGTAATCCTCTACTAAAAAGTATCTGCGCCTTTTCTTGCTATTTCAGGGCCAAGAATATATGGTTGTCACACGTCGTCTGAGCACTAAGCAAAGATAACTGAACAAAACGAACCCTTTTCGAATTCTTCAGCATCCGACAACGTATTCAGAATAGAGGCTATCGTTCCATGAAATACGAAGCTAGATGACGACAGAAACGTCGAATTGTGTTGGAGTTTCGAGTAATTATTGCAAGTCCTAGATTCGGGCACCTATGTACGTCCGGGGGCAAAAACGAGAGCTCTTGAGCGAGCTAATGGAGTGCGGCGCAGAAAAAGGAGCGGGAAGTGATCTCGTGAGTTCTTCGAGTGTTAGCTGGACATGTCATAGATGTCACAGACGCACGGCGTCAACCCAGATGACATGTGCTCCGAGCGAGTGGCGCCGCAGTGGCGCCAACGGCTCGAACTACTAGGCCGTAACGTCGTCGTCGTTTTTCCAACATCAGCACCACCGCCTCTTAGCTGCGAAGCTATTGTTCCCGAACGACAACGACGACGACGTCGTCATCGCCGTTTGTGTTGCGGGAAATAATTTCTTGCGCTTTCAAAGAAGTGCAAGTTTAGTAGGAGTGGTGGAGTGCGCGCCTGGCCAGGCCGGGGTCAGCGGTTCGTTTGTGTCTGTGAGTCGGTCGCCGCCGCCCTTCTGGGGCACGTTCTTCTGGAGCACACCAGCCACCACCGCCGCCGTCGCGCCGCTGTCGATGTTCTTCTGACGACACTGCTGCTGCTACTGCTGCCGATGTTCGGAGTTGGAATGGAAAAGGCCGAGGGCCGAGGGCCGAGGGACGTAACGAGAAGTGGCCAACGAAACACCTTTAACACATGTCTTTCGTATAGACGTCGACAATTGGATTGGCGGACGCTGCTCCTCGATCGCTCTGTGCCGAGGAGCCTCATCATAATATTTGATTCGACCCCCTACATTTTCGCCACCCCCCCCCCCCCCTCCGCTTTGCCCGTCTTTTACACGCAAAGCACTTCAAACATTCGTCGAAATAGACTTGAACACCAACCATACGTCACACAAACTCAGCGCATTCGACCATGAAACCACTGGAGAGAAAAAGCGCCTTTCGTCGTAGCGGAGTGCCCTGTGCATGCCCTCTGGAAGCCATTCCTTCTCCTATTCTATCCCTCAAGCAGTGTGAGCCCTGAACAGGAAGAGGGACAGGGAAGAGGTTCCAATCCATTGCTTGTAACTCAGCTATGCTACGAACGTCAAACATCGTTAGGGAGCTTCTTTTAAGGTTTAAAACTTAAAAACTCAGTACGGCTCGTGAAAAATGCATGGTATCCCAAAAAATGCAGATACTATTTGAAGGTTCTAACATTGTTGCTAGTGAAGCTTTTGAAGACTTTTGAGACTCGTGTGAAAGCACATGGTAATGAGATGTCTGTGGCGTATGTAGTCAAGATTGCGCCATGCCTCTGCCTCAAGCCTTGAATTTCAGACTCGATTGATTGTGTATGGACTGAATGCTTGTTACAATTTTGCCACTACTTGGCCTTATTAACCTGTGATGTGCTTCTTTTACCGTTTTCCGTTGCCCTTTAGCTGTAATCATGTCGACCAACCTCTCCATTCAGCTTGCTGCTTCATCAGTCCACAGAATCCGTATTGTAAAATGGGGCTTCTGCTCACATTTAAATTGTGCAATCAATGAACTTTCATATCACGTGTCTTTCACGTAATTTTCAAGCTCTAAACGTTTAAAAAACACAGCACAGGTTAATGTGGCCAAGTAGCAGCAAGTTTTTAACAAGCATTCAGCCCATGCACGATCAATCGAGTCTGAAATTCAAAGTTTCAGGCGGGTGCATGGCGCAAATCTTGAACATTTACACGCTACAGCCATTCCGTTACCACGTGCTTTCATATAAGTCTCAAATGTCTTCAAAAGCTTCACTAGCAGCAATGTTGGAACGCTTCAAGCAGCACTTGCATTTTTCGCAGGTGTAGTCTGTTTTTAAGTTATAAAGCTTAAAAGAAGCACAAATCAATCGATGCGGCCACTCTTTGAAGAAATTATAACAAGTATTCAAGCGAAACATAATCAATCGAGTGTAAAATGCAAAAAAAACGAGCGCATGACGCACTCTGTACCGCTTATAAGTCAGAGAATTTCTATTTTCTCATGCTTTCAAATAAACCCTTAACTTCTTCAGTACTTTTACTCTGAGCAAAATGATTACCTTTAAATCAGTGCATACATTTTTTGAGACACCCTGTATATTCTCAACTCGGAACAATGTTAAGCTCGTACAAATGTAAGAATTCACTGCTCTGTGTAGTTTTCAAGAATTTAATAAATAATGGGTAAATTTAAAAAGGAGCTTGCGGCCTTAAATATGTAACTTGCAGTGTATAATACCCCACTTTTAAAAGTGCTTACATGGTAAACCTACTTGAACGTTTTTACAAGGGAGTCACTAATGTCAACAATGAAAAAAATGTGTTTATATGTAATAACAAGGCACCAAAAAGGAATCAATATTTCGACTAAGATCCCTGCTAATTTCTTAAGAAGACAAAATTCTCACATAAGAAAAAGTGCAGTAAAATCACCATGTCTATGTTCTAGAACTTCTTCTCGAGGGGTGTTCTCTTTTTCAGGACATGTAGGCTACCATTAGCATTGAAAGCTTAAAGGTTATGAAAAACGATTAATCACTTTTTGAAAAATCAGATTATATGGCAAACAATAACACCAATAGCTAAGCCTTGCTGCTTGAAGATTTCAGCTTTGGAGTACCTCCAATTTAAAAGCGGACTTAGAGCTGAATTTGAAAAAAACTGAGAACTGCAGATCGAAGTAAAAATATGAAAGAAAAACCAGAAGTGAGAAAAAATCTAGAACTCCAAGAGTTAGGATAAATTGCCTGCAAAGGATCTGGTAAAAGGAATACTTAGACACTCCTCTGTCTAGTTAATATGAATTAATACTTCTATTCTCATTCTAATTGGTGGGTTGGTCGGACATCTTCGTGAAAGTCCCTGAACGACCAATATGACCCTCTTCGTGTCCCTGGAGCGAGAAGGATCTGTTGGAGCACTCCGGCACGCGAGTGGGATGAATAGAGACGCTGCTGGCGCCCGCTCGAGCCTGTCGATGATCAACGGGACGACAGGTAATACAGGTGCTTTTCATTTTACATGAGCGTGTGTGGCGCAGTCGGAGGAGGCGCGACTGTCGCGTGCACCCGACACCAGGTTCCTGGTTCGGATTTCCCGCCCAAGCCAACCAAGCCTACCATCCCTCCGGGGTCGGTGAATTGGTACCAGACTTGTCTGGGAAGGATAAAGCGCTGACTTGTTCATCGGCTGGCCACCGCAAGTCATTGTATGGCCAAATACGCATTCATGTCGCCTCCACGACATTCCGTAGAAGTAGAATGCGCTGGCGCATCCCAGAAGGGATTGAGTAACGCCGTCCTTTATCCTTTTATCCTTATCCTTAGTAGTAGCAGTGAATGACTTTGTTTGGAGAGAATTCAATACACTTTCTAAGCACCTACTTTTCTCAGAAATGTGTGAAAGAAAGAAAAATGCTTCCACTGTGGCTCCTCTCAGTTCATTCTCGTTTGAGAAACGAATAGCACATATGTGCAACGCCAATGTATATACGCACCTGTTAGAGGCATAGGCCTGGTGTTTTTTAAAATTTAATTTTTGCGCTCAGAAGTGGTATCGTTTAGGGGGGTTTAGTGGGCACGTGACGCGCGAAACAATGAATGATAAGCTCCCATATCGATCGCGCCACAGGATGAATCGATATGGGAGCTTATCATTACATCGCGTTGTGCGTTCCTCGGTAGTATAGTGGTGAGTATCAGCGTCTGTCGCTACTACTAAAGTCTCAAGAAATGGCGAGGTCCACTTTGCAGTGGAAAAAGCTGGGGTTCTCAGCTATTCGTACAAGACAGACTATATCCGCTCAACTCTGAGCGAGCGTTTAGTGTGGGCGCGTGTAGCGCAGTCGGAGGAGGCGCGACTGTCGCGTGCACCCGATACCAGGTTCCTGGTTCGGATTTCCCGCCCAGGCCAACCAAGCCTACCATCCCTCCGGGGTCGGTGAATTGGTACCAGACTTGTCTAGGATGGATAAAGCGCTGATTTGTCCATCGGCTGGCCCCCGCCTTGTATGGCCCAAAACGCATTCAAATAGCATCCACGACATCCCGTAGAAGTAGAATGCATGGTGCATCCCAAAAGAGATGGAGTAACGCCCTCCTTCATCCGCCATCCTTTATTCTCCTTCTACGACCATCTATTGGTTAAGGCTCCTTGTTTTTGGGAGTCTTAATGACTAAAAAACACTGGAAAGATAAAAAACGAAATTGCAGTGCATAATAACTGACTTTGTTGACTTAAGTGAATTAACTGAAATTGTTCAAGATTGTAGTGTTTATTATTCGTCTGTTTTATGAGCGCACTTAATGTGCAGCTATTAAACAATAAATAAATAAATAAATAAATAAATAATATCATATACTATATAATAACGCGCCAGGCGATGAGTCATACATCGATCGAGGCTGAGTCATAAAATAGTAGGGAAAAATATGGTGAAATTCGGGGGAAAATGGGGGGAATTACGGCGCGAAAATAGCGAAAAATACCCATACGTCTTTTACCTGCCTGGGAACTTCAGCCCTGGGCGATCGAGGTTGCTGAACACGAATCTGAAGTTCGTTTTTGAAGTGTCGATTGTCAACGATCGATATTGATCAAATTATCGATTTTTTGTGGACTTCGTTAAACCGATAGAGAACTTCTGCCCTGGAGGTTTACGGGGCGCGAAAATAGCGAGAAATACCTAGACTTCTTGTAAATAAATAAACAAATAAATAAATAAATATGGGGCTTGGCGAATCCAAGACTATCTCCATGAATCCTTCATGCATTAGAAAACAGAAGGAGCATCGGTATTCTAAGGTGTGCCATCCCGTCGCACAACCATGTCGATAGATGCCGTTGCCAACAGAAGCAGGAAATACTGCGCCTGCTTCTCCGAAGGACGGGGTTATTTTTGGTCGAAGCTGATCATTCATCGTTAATCACCTGCCTAACGCCTGTCATAATTGCTAAGGGTTAAACGAACCCTTAGAGCACGTTGCATTAAAAGGGCGGAAGTTCAGAGTTGAGAGATCGCGGTCGCATTACGTCGTAGGGGGGGGGGGGGCGGCAAGTTGTTTAGAACTTCAGCGCTTGAGTAACATCCTCTGGGGAGACGGCTATGCGTGTGAAGAGCTTTTAGGCGAGAACAGAACGTCGTGCATCGAGGATGCAATGGCGTTTCTCACTGAACGAAAACGGAACGGAAAACTGCGTAGACGAGACTCACCTGATATGACGGAAGATTGTCAAGATGTCGAGCTTTCTCTAGTGGTGTGCGCTGAAATAGACAAATTTAATA
This sequence comes from Heligmosomoides polygyrus polygyrus, assembly GCA_947396885.1. NCBI lineage: Eukaryota > Metazoa > Nematoda > Chromadorea > Rhabditida > Heligmosomidae > Heligmosomoides > Heligmosomoides polygyrus. Next base: position 8,800,986 of record OX377206.1, on the reverse strand, counting down.
TGCTGCAAAAATAACCAAAAAATCTTTTTTCAAAGAATTTCTCTGAGCCTTTATGTTTGTAACAAACTGCTTTTTGTTAGTATTTTGTATCATCTAAACAAAAAAATCAACAACAACGATAACGTCAGTACGCTTTGAAAGGCCTGCTTGTCCTTGAACGGGCTGTCGCTGTACTTGTTCCTAGTGTCGGGTCTGGTGGACGATGGCGGTTTTGGCGACGGCTTCTGCGGTCCGGTGGTGGACGACGGTACGACGGGACGTCGTAGTAGAAGTGCAGTTGACGGGGCTCGTGGTGGTGGTGGCGGTGGTACTCCGACAATCCGCGAGAGCAGCGGCGGCTCAGGCTCCGAACCGAGCATACATCCGTCTAGAGGTGGACGATGATGATGGCGCAGATGCAGATGATCAGATTCAGATGACGCCAACGACGATGACGTCGTTGTGTTGCCGTTGCCGCCGTTGGTGGTGGTGGTGCTCACGGAACTATCGATGTACCGCAGTCCACCCGGTAGATGCGGCTCGAACGACAGATTGGAAGTGGTGTTGGTGGTGCTACCTCGCCGTGTTACAGACGTATCAACATCTACAAGCTACTCAGTGAATTGGTCGTTATTCTCGTCGAAATAGAAATCAAAGCCGAGGAAGTACACAGAGGTGATGACGATGATCGTGGAGTGGAGGAGCATAGTGCCCCCGGCCAGGCGATTGCGAGCTAGGAATGAGGAGCTAACAATTGACAAGTGGATGAGGGCATAAGTATGCGAAGCGCGCGGGAGGGGGGGGGGGGGGGCGCTTCGACGCCGTCGCCGTCGTCGGTCGCGGTCGCAGGCGGCCGACCCACCGACTCAAGTCATCTTTCGAAGACGACGGCGGCACACTGAAGTGTGCTCTGGGTTCCTAGGCGTTTTCTCATTCTTCAGAAATCGCAGCGTCGTCAAAGGACAGAGCGGACATGGGGGTTCCCAACTCTTCTTGCCACTTACAAGGATAGCCTCCAAGCTGGCGGTGAGCTTTTGCGAATCAATTTTTACAGGATGTAGAGTCTGGTGCGGAGAGTCCAAAACCATAGTAACTTTTTCGGAATGCTCCTCAGTGGTTGAAAACAAAAGCGTGTTGACGCGTGAGCGCGAAGTTCATGAAGCCCTGCTGCCACCCATCACAATGTGGCCGGTTGGCGTAGTGGTAGTGTTGCAGCTTCATGGGTGCATGGTCGTGGGCTCGAATCCCCCTTGCACTGATGTTTTTGCATTTGGCGATTTGCCTTCAGTGGGACCCTTTATCCACACTTCCAACACATTTTTGAAAAAAAAAAACACGGCAACAAACGTCGTTTATGTTTATCGAGCTCTTTGAATATGGAAAGGTGAGAATTTTCGACTTCCAGGTTAAGCAAGTAAAAAAACTGATGCCAGATTCGTGATCAGCGCCCCAACTAGCCCCCATGCACAAAGTTTGGGCGAATTTGGTTCATCCGATCTCACCACCCTATGCGGGGCCCAGAGCGGGCTTTGCACCTCGGTTTTCATGGTCAAACAAGGGCGGTCATTGAGGTTTGAAGCCATTCGAGGTGGAAATCAATTGAATACGTCAAAAACTCAAAATGAAAGTCAAAAATTCTCGGCTTTCCACTTTCAAAGAGCTCGATGAATGTAGACGACATTTGTTACCGTGTTTTTGTTGGAAGTGGGGATAAAGGGTCGATAAATGATGATAAATCGCAAAACACAAAAACTCCAGTACAAGGGGAATCGAACCCATGACGGTACACCTGTGAAGCTACAACACTACCACTACACCAACCGAACACATTGAGCTGGGTGGCAGCGGGGCGTCATGAAGTTTGCGCACACGCTTCCACGTGCTTTTTTTCGACCACAAAGGAGCATTCCGAAAAAGGTAACTATGGTTTTGGACTCTCCACACGGGACCTTACATCCTGTAAAAATTGCATCGAAAAAGCTCACCGCCAGTTTGGAGGCTCTCCTTGTTAGAGAATGGCCTTCTACAATAGAATCAACACCGTGCGAAGAAGAAAAAGAAGAAGAATAAGCAGAAGATGTGGCTGCACTTTCGTTTTCCTCCATTAATTTCACCGCCCTCATGTCTTTCGCAGCCGCTCTTCTCCCCTGGCTCCAATGGAGTGCGTTACAGCCTCCTCGTTTAGTTCACCGGGAATCTATGTTTGCCTCGTTTTTTGTCGCCTGAAGTAGTGCCACCATGTCGTGCCAGCTGTCATCACCTCGAGGTGACGAAGATTTAATGACTCGACGAGACCTGGTGTAGGAACGGATGGCTAGAACAAAGGCACTAGAGCGGCAACAACGACGCAAAAACACCCCCTCGGTGTGTATCTGTGTGGCAGGCCGGCCGACCGCTGTTCGGCCTAGTGTCGAGTCCATAAACAAACTTAGCTGATTGAAAACACACAGCTGATGGTTGCGCTGACATTCGTTCGTTCCCTCCGACCGACACCCTCAGCCACTCACTTAGACACCTACTCAATTAGAGGTACGGGCGGTGCAAACAGCAAATGGCCCTGATTCAAAGTGCCCCCGCGACAGCACGTGGAGGTTGGGTGCGCGGCGCATTCCACTGGGTCTCAATCGCGATCGAGGGTGGCGCAGCCGAATGTGGCGCTGTCGGACACGCGCACCCCGAATCGATTCTCTCGATTCGGGTTTCCCGCCTAGGCCAACTGAGCCGTTCATTCCTCCAGGTCAGCGAATTGGTACCAGACTTATCTAGGAGCGACAAAACGCTGCCTTGTTAATCGGTTAGCCACCGCAAGTCATTCTATAGGTCAAACAAAGTACGAAGGAAGGCGTTAGTAAATCCCTTTTGGGATTCGCTACGCAATCTACTTCAATGGGATGTTGTGGCAGAGATCTGATTGCGAATTTAGCCGTACAATGACTTCCTGCGGCCAGTTGATGAACAATTCAGCGCTTTATCCTTCCCAGACGAGCCTCCTACCATTTCACCGACCCCGTAAGGATGGAAGGCTTGGTTGATTCGACGGGAAATCCGAACCAAGAACCTGGTCTCGGGTACACGCGACGACCGCCACCTCCTCCGACTGCGCTACACGAGCCCAACGGCCAACTACTCCTTCAAATAGTCTCCGCGATAACCTACATCCCAAAGAAGTAGAGTTAATAGCGCATTCCAGATAAGGATCGAGTAACGCCGATTTTTAGCCTTTATCCGTTACAAAGAATCGTATAGTTGTTTAGCCGATTTACAAATAATGGTGAGTTCTTTTATTTTACTCTTGACTACTTGCGATGGCCTCAAAATTCCAGATCTTCAATAATCGTCAGGGAACACGCGCGATAATTTTTGAGAGTACAGTTTTATTTTAAATAAGAATTAGAAGAAGCGGGTAGTAGAGCAGTCGGATGAGACGCCGGCTGTCACTTGCACTCCGAATCAAAGGGCCTGGTTCGGGTCTCCCGCCTGGGACAAGTCTTCAGTGCCTTTGGTGTCGAATTGGTAATTGGCACCATACATGTTTGGCAAGGATAAAACACTAGTTATCCATCGGCTGGGTTGACCGAGTAAGCATTCAAAATTCCTTCACGACATCCCGTAGAAGTAAAATGCATGGCGCACCACAAACGGGATTGATTAACGCCGTCATACCTCTTCTGGGTTTCATCCTAAGCCCATAATAGTAACACTGGCATTATCTATCGAATATAATTGGAGGAATCAAAGTTCTGCTCCCGCTGAGAGCTCTATTGGGTACCAAATAAACAGCAACAAAAATCTGCTGAATTATCCCGTAGAAACCGAAGGCTTGGATAGTTCGATAGGATGCGTAGCCTTCAGGGAATGCTACAAGGTCTAATTTTAGTGTGGAAGAGTTTCAAATTATTCAATCAGTCCTCCTAGCTTGACAGTGTTAGTAACACGTGGCGCATCCCGTAAAAGGATTATTAAAGAAGTTGTTAGTATCTCTTAAGGATTAGAATTCGTTCAAAAACGTGGTACATGTTGCGAAGATGGGCAGCACTAGGAGGTGGGAGCGCACCCGCCAATGAGACCCGCCAATGACGCGTGTGTTTGGTAAGTGCTCTGCTCGGTACTGATTTGCCGGCTCACCACCACTACCCAACGCTGCCCACCTTCGCGACATGAACCAAAAAACACTTGAAAAGCTCCTAATTTAGGTGGCTTTTCGATGAGCTGCAAAGAGTGTACTACCGTTGTATTAAACCTCGCGAATAAAATCAACGGTCCAGAGCCTAATAGGGCAGAGAGGTTCCAAGAATCAGTACAGATTTGGCACCAAGCATTTCGTCGAAAAGAGCTGAGCCCTGAAGGATGGACAGGACAAAAAATGAAAAAAATGGCCGACGTTTACAGCAGTTAACAACGACGAAACCACAGTAGACCTCTGCAGATGTAGCGCTGAAAATGCCCGTTTTCTGATGCATATTTCACGTGCACATCCACGTAGGTCCACAGAGGTGAGAAAGCTTTACAATCTGTCGTCGATGATTCGGCTGACGAGCAGAAGAGCACTCGGCCGGGGAATAATTTGCACTCATTTTGCGCAGCGCGCAGGGACCCGACTGGATTGTCACTTCCGTTAAAAGTGAATCCTCTCCAGGAGCACGAAACGTTTCCAGCGTCTCTGTCCTTGAAACCTTGGCATTGTTAGATGACTCGGCTGGCACAGAGGTTACCAAGCTCGAGGGTTCCTTAAGCAGGGTCACCACTACCCATGTTCAATTGGACGGATGGTTACCATTACCCAGGGTTTCGACTTACAAGGGAGGCCCATGAACTTCCACCAAGGACTCTCAGCGTGACCTATATGGTCTTGTGGGGCATCGGACAAGGATCACAGAACTGTGTTTCGCTTTTCCTACGGGTCACTGTGTGGTCCAAAAATGGCAAAAAATTGTATCACTAAAGGGCGGACTGATAAGGCAAAAGTGACACCTGGAATGACCCTGTCGTGCTCTAAAGTTAACTTGCCAAAGGCTTGGAGCTCAAATTAAAGTTTGATTATAGTAATATGATAATTTCCCACGTTTCCTAGACGAAGCTGCAGTGTACATTCAAGTGATTCATTCGCAGCGGTGTCAGCAATGACTGGATGGCTGAGTGGATAGTGATGCGGACTTTCGGAAGGGGGACGAGGGTTCGATTCCAGGAGGTTGGAGAAATTGCTGGGTGATCTGCTCCCATTTTTACAAAAGAGCAGTACATTTTAGCTTCGCTAGGGTACCTTGTTATTGGGCAGTGAATAACAGATCACGACGGGGCCATTCCAGGTGTCACTTTCGCCTTATCAGCCCGCCCTGGATACCATTCTTTTGTCATTTTTGGACCACCCCAGGGGCATTTAGCAAAAACGAAACACAGTTCTGTGATCCTCGTCCAATGCTCTACAAAACCATATAAGTCACGTTGAGAATCTTTGGGGGAAGTTCATGGGCCTTCCTTGTTAGTCATCTTCAGGTCTTCAAGTCATCACAGATCCACCAGAACCGTAGAATACGGCCTGTGGAATAGCTAGGTTCAAAGACTCGAAATATGCCCTTCGACGACTAGTTAGCACTTCAGTAAGGCTGTGGTATATACCAGAAGAACCGGGCCATCAAGGCAGAAAACACCTCCTATAAGAAAAACATGGAGACGGTCAGGTGAGGGTAAAGGGTAAAAAATGATGAAGAACTGCGTTAAGCAATCCCCACTCGGGATACGCCACGCGTTCTGCTTCTGAGGAATGTCGTGGAAGCAATTTGAATGCGTATTTGTACAATAGAATAAGAATAACTTTCCGTGGCCAGCCCATGAACATATCGGTCTTTCGTCCTTCACGAGCAGGTCTGGCACTAATTCGCCGTCCCTGGAGGTGTAGAAGATCTAGATAGCCTGGGTGGTCTGCTGTCCTGACCACTCAGCACGTATATGACATGTTCGCCCCGAACGCGCATTACTGAAGCTGTGACTGAATGCATTATGGATGGACTGGTGGAGCATTCTCGTCGACCCTTGACGAAAGAAATTTACGGCTGATGATTCACCCTGGTGAAAAGAATCTCTGAGGCTCGTTACACAGTCCACAAACTCATAAAAAGCCACTTGGGGGTTAAAGAAAATGACTTAAGCTATTTATCTTTTTACAAGGAACAAAACTCCAGGACCTATGTACGCCCATTAGCTGGGGTACATTACTCTACAGTAAGACTACAGTATTCAACACTAGTAGGACTAAAGAGGTCTCCAGAATTGAGAACGTTTAAAGTGCATAATTTCACCCGGAAATCGTTTACTCGCTAGGAAGGCTTCTTACACTCCAGTATCCCTAAGTCCTGGTCTACAGTTGCGCCGCTGAGCGGCGCAGCACTACAGTTGTAATAGATATCGACTGGGCGGCGCGAAAAATCGATACCTACGGCGAGCATCACGCCGCGCCGCGTGGCGGATCAAGTATAAACCAGGCCTAACGCAGTGTTCAGAAATAGATATTTGGATCCTCCATCCCTCATACCACGACGCAAAGAATTTGATGTTTGTCTCGTTCACAGGATACTGAATTCGACCTAGTGTAGCTGTGTTATGAAATTTAACAGTTTGATGCCTTTTCGAACTAGAGGGGGTTTAATGAAAACAACGATTAGAACTGTCTAGAACAACAGTTCGTACTTCCTACTTTGCACAGAGGGCGGCGCTTAAATAAGGCTCAAAAACCTTTCAAAACCTACTCCATACCCCAGTTCAAGCCGTATGCATCGAAAATTTGGCTTAAGTTCGATGGGTCGACTACACCCAGTGCTTGATTGACCGTGCTATAATACTTCGCTGTTGTTCTTTGTTTGTCTGTACTAATCTAGTTCTCTCTCACGTCTGACTTCAGCGACGTAATAAACATAAACATAAATATCTATTTTTATAGCATTGGGCGCGTGTAGTGCAGTCGGAGGAGGTGCCGGCTGTCGCATGCACCCGATACCAGGTTCCTAGTATCGGATTTTCGCCCAGGTCAACCGAATCGATGAATTGATATCAGACTTGTCTGGGAAGGATAAAGCGCTGACTTTTTCATCGGCTGGTCACCGTTAGTCATTGTTTGGCCAAATACCCATTCGAATCATCTCCACGATAACCCGTAGAAGTAGAACGCGTGGCGCATCGTAAAAGGGATTGAGTAACGCCGTCCTTTCCTCCGCACCCTCGTTCTGTCTCGCGTCTGCCTTTTTAATAAACATAAACATAAATATCTATTTCTGTAGAATTTCAATCACGTTTTCCTTTCTTCCCGGAACAACCGCCTACTCTCAGCCACCCCCTCTGCCCGGATGAAGTCAGAATATCCCGCGGGAAATCGTCGTCAACTGCTGTTGCCGTCGGCAGTTTTAGCCACGTTTCAAGGAAATCAGTAGAAATTCAAAGCGCAAACGCGTGGCGAAAGAAGTGATGTCGGCACGAAGGCAACACGTTCTCATACCTTATGCAAATGCCTTAAACGCTGAGCACTTTCCGCATGTCAGTCGGGTGGTCGGCCGGGCGGCGACGTCGACGACGACGTCGCTGGCCGGCCGGCCGAAACGCATCGAACTCCGGAAGAGACCGAGACAGCCAGGGGGACAACGACGGCAACTAGCGTGTACTGGAGTTGTGATTGCAACGACGTGGAAATTATACTTGGGTCATTCCAAAATTTTTTTCGAATAAGCGAATAATCTAATATATTTGGTTTCACGAAAACCGAATAATCGAATAATGAATATATTCGAATTTTAGATCTCGTCGAATAGTCGAATAACGAATATTCGAATTTATTCGAATATTCGTTATTTGACTATTCGACTATTGAGGTGAGAAGGTGTGGCAGTGGGTGTGGCGGGCTGCGCCGATTGGCCAGGTGAGAGGTCCCAACGCGATTAACTGCACTCCGTTGACACTCTTGTGGATGCATACCAATGGTTTAAGAGTCGGCTCCCGTTGCTAGAGTGTTGCAGGATTCTTGTGCAGCCATATATCCACATATATCCAGCTCGTACCCGCATATATATGTGCATACGCATGTAAGTAGGTATATACTATGTATACACATGTATATGCATATATACATTTGTCACTCCAATAGCAAGTGGTTGTGCGGCTCCTCAAGAGCAAAAGTCAGAGTTGGTAGCGTCGAATATATTCGGATATACTCGAATTTTGGGCCATGTCGAATAGTCGAATAACGAATATATTCGAATTTTGGACCTCGTCGAATTGTCGAATAATGACTATAGTCGAATCTTAGGCCTCATGGATCAGTTGAATAATGAATATTCGAATATTCGTTTCAAGTTACTTGATTCGATCCGAATTCGTGCACTCCCACGCGCTTGCGACGGACAACTTGTCCGCCGCCGCCCTTCGAAATGGAGCGCATGTTTTCAATTTCGAACAATTTCATGGCTCCATATGAAATATGTAGCCCAGACGAGAGAGCTCGAGCTCCTGAGCTCAAATTCATCCTTGCTTATTTATAAACTTTACTTTAAGCAAGTTATATCCAATAAACGCAAAAACGGACTCCCGGTTATCTACTTAGCTTGGTAGCGTCAAATATATTCGAATATACTCGAATTTTAGGCCTCATCGAATAGCCGAAGTTCGATTATTCGGATATTCGTTCGAAATTATTCGATTCAGTCCAAAGTATGGTGGAAACCGCTTTCAACCACTACATGCTACCGCCGTCCGTACACTATCACCAGCTCGTCCACTTCGGTCGTCAACGACCGTGTTGTGACCGCGGCTTGTAATTGCATTATCGTCGGCAGCATGAACACGTGCTGAACAACGTATGTGACACCACGACGGCCCGAGTGCGGGTGTGTGTATGAGAGAATGCCTCATGTTTAGCGCATATGTCGTTTTAACGAGGAGATTAATGTGCAGGCGCTGAATGAGAGAGCACCGCTGATTCGCACGCTGTGTGTGCAATTAGAGGCAGAAAACGTCGAAAGACGGCGAAAAAACGGCGGAAGAAGAGCGGTCGCCGACGATGGAAGGGCCGAAGAGAACTTTCGAGCCTCGGTAGACGAAAGGTTGAACTGGCACTTTTGGTGAAATTAGGATAAGCATCGCTGCAAAGCTGTCTTCAAGACCCCTTCAGACCTTTGTCTCTTCCCCATAGGGTGAATCAGTCGTAAATTTGCTTCCGCAAGAGTCGACGGGAATGCTCCACCAGGTCATCCATAATGCATTCAGTCACCGCTTCAGTAATGCGCGTTCGAGGAGAACATGTCACTAACCTGCTGCCATTAGGACATCAGGCATCCAACGGGATTGGACAAGTCTTCTGCTCAATTTGGCGTTTTTGAAGAATTTTCCGAATTTCTGGGCCTACGTAAGACGATGGAGCACAGTTGTGGCGAGGATGATTCTGTAGTTCCCTGTGGTCAGCAGAGGGAGCATGGTTGATGGTTTAGGATATCTAAGAAAGTTACTAGTTTGAATGACGAATATGAACTGGTGTAACGACGTTTCGTTGCGATACAAATTCTAACACCAGGCGGGACTCGAACCGGCACCCGCAGCTTACCGGGCGGTATTCCACCTCATTACCACACCGGCGCTATTTGATCGAACGCAATATCTCACCATTTTTCAATTTTTAGCTCCCATGCAGGACAATGGAACGAACGTAACTGCGACAAGGATGGCTATACATTTCCTAGTGATGAACTGTGGGAGAATTCGTATAACAATTCACTGACGTGTATTTTGTCAAATTACATTAGGGATCGTTTAATATGTACGCGACGCGCGACGCGATTAATCGATATGTAAGCTTTTCATACCATCGCGTCGCGCGTCGCGTGCACAATAAACGGTCCCTTATAAGCGACATAGTAAAGACGCTATGCATGAAGCAAATTCAGAACGTTATTGTCTTGAAAATTGTTGCATTATCAACAGGAAAGTCGATTCGGTGGTCAAGAAAGTCATTAGCGACTATCCGCGACTTTTTGAGTATTACTTCCTTCCTGAGCGCGTGTAGCGCAGTCGGAGGAGGCGCCGACTCTCGCGTGCACCCGATGTTCCTGGTTCGGATTTCTCACCCAGGTCAACCAAACCTTCCATCCCTCCGGGGTCGATGAATTGACACCAGACGTGTCTGAAAAGGGTAAAGCGCTGACTTGTTCATCGGCTGGCCACCGCAAGTCATGGTATGGCTAAAAACGCATTCAACTCGCCTCCACGACATCCCATAGAAGTAGAATGCTTGGCGCATCCCAAAGGGTTTGAATAACGCCGTCCTTTATCCCTTTACCTCCTTCCTGAATAAAATCTGGTCGTTTCCATGCTGACCGGTTCCTTCAACTTCAATTTAAGGTTATGTTCGTCTCTCAAAGTGAGGGCTGACTATCCAAGACTGGAAATCTATAAGAGCAGACCATATTATGTTCAATTACTTCTGTTTTTATATTCTTTTTCCAATCAAGCCCTTATCAATAGCTAAGTTAATAGTTTTTTGTTTGTTTTAGGCACACTTCTAGTGCAGGAATAAATAAAATAAATAATTAAAATAGACAAACTGCAGGTGAATGCAATTGACGATTTAAGTAGGTAGCGTAAGGTAAAGCGTACTCTGTGAAACTGCATAGAAAACGTCAAATTGACAAAGGTTTTTCGAAAAGCGTCTTCTTGGCAACTTGAAAGTAACCTCAGCAACGCGACCGCTCGCGTCGCCCCTAGGGCCCCGTTTATACTTCGACGCCGAGCGACGCGACGCCACGGATGGTGGTCCCATTGATTGGGCGACGCGATCGATCAATTTCGCCATATTACATGCCGTCGCGTCGCTCGGCATCGGAAGTATAAAAGGGGCTTCAAAACGCTGTTCGCCGGAGGACGCCCGTTCACCAGTCAGAGGAAATCCTGTCACCTATCGGCGAATTTCTTTCGACCGACCAATTGTCTCTTCGTACGACGTTTACCCGGAGTTGACGGCTATTGTTTTTCCACATCACCGGATGTTCAACGGTACTTGACTACAAGAGCTTCGGAATTGTCTCCGGCATAAATGTAATTCATTGTTAATGATAAAGTAGTCATCCGAAGGGTTTGATATTTGATGTGTCAAAATTCGAGTCAGCCTAGAATTCTACGGGGGTGGAGCGTTCTACCCGCGCTTCCTCCTGGCCTGCCCAGCTCCCAACCCCTGGACTTCCTCGAGAGTCCAGTGGCTGCCTTACGAGATGGTGGAGGCGCAGACATTTGCCACGCCTCTTTTCAAAGGGCGGGGGTAGAACGCCACTCCGCCGATAAAACAACAGACACCACATGGCGTGGGGTGGGTTCTTCAGTTTTGATCAGGGCTACCCAGCGTTTCCATTTCGCAACAAGCTCGCACTCATTCCGTAGCCTCAGGTCATCAGCCTCAGGTGACCGGGAAATGTATCTCGGTCTACAGTAAACTGAGGCTCAGGCGTATAATTCGGACTTTGTACGATCCTGACGCATAAAAACTTTCAAGTACTTTGAGTGAAGAAGTTCTGAATCTTTGAGACCATTCCAGCATGTAGAAGTTATAAGACAAGCAGATACCGTTCAAGACAGCTTATGAATTGTGGGAAAACTAACCTTACAAAAATATCCAGTTGAGAGAGTTTTTGAAGTGATTTTGAAGCTAGTAGGAAAAGTTACTAAACTTAGATGTAAAGAATACTAGCTACTGAAAGAAGTGAGAACACTCTGAGGATCTCTGAGGATCCTAGTCGGAAGGGGCAACGGTAAAGTGTCTACTAAGTCCTCCTATGCCACGCAACTACATTTCCTGAATATAAATGAAACTCCTCGCATAACGGGTCAGCTTCTGAAGCTCTCATAGGAACTCAAGCAAAGAATGGGTGGTGCGAACCACTAAATATGTATATGCCCCCTCCGATTAGGATGGATCCCATTCTAAGCGTATACATAGTCCACATTCAAGCTAGATTCAGGGCTCCTAATTGGAAACTAGAAAATGAAAATGGTAAATCGCCCGATGTGTGTGCTGTCAAGAAAGGGAACACTAGCACTTACCCTTACCCTAAACGCTCGGAAATAAGCAATCAGATGGAAAAAATCAATTCAATCAAATATTGGTAGGATCTAGTTTTTCCAGGCTATAAAATCCGCCTCAACAAAATCCACAGAAAACCATTTTGCATCAGCTACTGCTTAAATGTTCAAGATCACAAGTGGCTGAACCTTGTCAAGCATCTCAACCTCCTCGAGCTTTCCCCCAGGTGAGAGTGGGAGTTTTTTTTTCAGAAATCGAAGAATGTAAAAATTTGAAAATTGGAGTGGAATAGTGAATGGATCCAGCCAGCCGTTTCTTCTCATGTTGTTTCTGCTTTGCTTCCGCATTCCCAAATAATAGCCGGCCAGCCATGACTTATCTCTCTCCTTCTTGGAAATTATTCATATTTTTGCTTTTACAAATCTAGCTGACATAAAAAATACGGCGTTGACTGACGGCCAAATTTGTCCAGGAGTTTCGCGTTGAAAAAAACCAATCTTCACTTGTTGCGAACTTTATAATTCTGTTGCCTAGCGGAACCACTGGAAGGCCACATTTTGTGGTAAAATTTTAAACTAAACAGCTGGAGGAGCGCGTGTAGCGCAGTCGGAGGAGGCGTCGGCTGTCGCGTGCACCCGACACCAGGTTCCTGGTTCGGATTTCCCGCCCGGGCCAATCAAGCCTTCCATCCCTCCGGGGTCGATGAATTGGTACCAGATGTGTCTGGGAAGGATGAAGCGCTGACTTGTTCATCGGCTGGCCACCGCAAGTCATTGTATGGCCAAATAGCATTCATATCGCCTCCACGATATCACGTAGAAGTAGAATGCGTGGCGCATCCCAAAAGGAAATGAGTAACGCCGTCCTTTATCCTTTATTCAAACAGCTGGAAGGGTAGGCTTCTACAGTTCGCAGTGAACAAGTGAAATCCTCATCTATTAATACGGAATACCGAGAATTCATACAACTAGCGCTCTCTTCTTCCCAGTGTCAGCATGAGTAATCCAGGCCGGCTTGGAGGAAGTCATGAACTTTTCAAAGGCAACTTCTTCAAGAGTTCAGCAAGCTGTCAAACTGTTTGTTTGGTTTCTGATTCGAGATTAGTACCGGTTAGTGAAGCTTTTCTTTGGGAGCTTCTTAAGACTCGAATGCCACATGACTGGTGTTCGTCAACGTGAAGATGTTTTCGCCGACGTCTAACCTCATCAATTTCTTCATTGTCAACTTCGAGCTGCAAATGTTGTTCCGTGAACTCCCCACAAGACTACTATAGACGCTACTAGTTATACTATTATAGTTGTGTCCCATCCTGACGCACTCGGAAGCAGTGAACTTCCTGGATCTGTCCTAATCGGAGGGGCCAGGTGGTGATTTGCTCTAATCCTTCGCTTGAGTTTCTGTTTTTTCAGCTGCACTTTCACCATACGAATGCTTTCATTCAAATTCAGGAGATGTGGTTGTGATATGCGGTAGGATGACGTACGCCTCCGATACTTTACGGCTACCCCCCCCCCCCCCCTCGACTAGGATAGATCTGGCTTCTCGTTAACGGAAATATATTTCGTTAAAGAAATAAAAAGTGCTCAATAATGCATACAGACCGTTTCAGTCCTAGATGAGTAGATGCTGTGATGAACGCCAGATGTATACATTCAGAAGACTACATACTAGAAGAGTCGAGAAGAATAGACCGGAGACGTGCGACCACCGTAATGCAGGGGAAATCTCCAGTTTCCCGTTAAATTGATACTCTCTGCGAAAGAAAACGCCATTATGGCACAGATTCTCACTAGGCTCGAAGCGTCGGCCTAAACCTCAGTAAGTGCATTGGACCCGAATTACACCGATTCGGACAGCTTCATAGCTTCTTTGCCCAGAACGCTTCATTCGACAGCTCTCATCATCGGACAGCTAGATTCCTACTTTTCCTCCTCACTATGGAACCACTTTTAGAAGCAGTGCCTCCTGTTCCTCAGCTGCTTATCTGGCAGTCTGAAACCCCTCCTCCTTATCCCGCAAACCGTTTTAGCGGTGTCTTGCTGACCATAATAGGAAAATTAGTGCCTTAATAAGGCCGCCGTCTGTAGCCGCGATGCCCTTGGCAATTTGTTAAATAAGACATTCTAAATGAATTATGCCCGGCATTTTCCGCGCTTCCATTCTAAGCAACGCTATCCAGTGCGAAGAAAAAAGCTGCTCGGAAGAAACGACGACGCCTGCGGTTGTTCAGAATTACACCAGAAGAGAAATGACTATCGAACGCTGTTGCTGGTGTCGCCAGAAGCAGTAACCGAGCGAATACCAGTGCGATAATTTCTGAGAAGTCGATGCACTTTTTTGAAACCATCTGGCTACATTTTTAGCCCTTCCTACATTAGAAGCCACAGTCAAATGAGGTACTTTTTAAGATCCATACAATTAGAATAGTTAGAAGATCATCTTCAGAGTAAAAAGAGTCTTGTGCCGAGGAGTATTTCTATGAAACATTTTAGGAACATAAAGTGAGTCTGAACAAACTAGTAAACAACATTTCCAAGGGATATTCTAGGAAGATCATGTATCCTCTAGGCTCATTATTGAGCAGTTTATTCATGAATATGAGGCCAGAATCGATCCACTTTAAAAACGTGACGAATATCAACGACGGAAATGGGCGCGGAACGTAGTGGCAGCTGCTTAAGTCAGTTTCATTCTCGCACTATAGCAACGGTCGTTTCAGGTGGAAAGGGGCACATTAAGGACTCTCTGACTTCGAAATTCCTAATAATCGTCGACAGGACAGGATATATTCGACGAACTTCTACTCCTACGTGTTTAGTTCTAGGAGTTGTAGTGAATAATTCAAGAATATATTGTCACCTTATATTTTCCTAGGCGGCCAGCGATTCGTTGCCACGACACATGCCCATGCATTTCATTCCATGTAATATGAAGAAGAACGCATTCGTCGAAGTGGTGGTTAAGGAGTGGTGAGACGGGTTAGTTGATTCTGGAGGTCGAGTAAGGTGCACGACCAGCTGCGCATTCAGAAGTACACAGCGGCTTGTTGAGTACGACCACTAGAAGGCAGGCCGGTCAGTCGTCAGGGGAATGCTGGAGGTTGACCTAGAAGTCATAGGACGACGGTGAGCAGCACCAGGACCAGCAGCAGCAGCAGCAGCAGCGGCGGCGGGAGCAGCAGCAGTAGAAACGGCAGCAACAGCAGTAGCGGCAGTAGGAGCCGCAGTCGTAGCCATTGCCTAGGGGCGTGACGACAGCGATTATCGCGGAAAAGGTGCACAGATTGCGCAGCGGACACCTCTCGCTAGCACCTCGTAAGGAATCCACGAGATTGATGTCGGTGAGTGGCGACGGAGTCGTCGGCCGAACTGGGCGAACGTCGAGCTCACACGCGCAGGTGGCAGCTCGTCGTCGTCGTCATCGCACCTCAAACGGCGTCGTCAACGGCGCCGAATCGAAATTCAGGCGACGGCTCACTGAAGCGAGGCCAGATGAGCTGCTGCTGTCTATGTGCGTGTGTGTTGCTTTTCAAAGCGGCCCTGACACACTCCGAATGTGCTGCTTCCGAATGTCTCCCTTCCGATGACCTGAGCATCAAAAAACTACGGGCGAAAGGCAAGTCAAGACATGTCAACGTATGCAAGCTACGTAACGTCGTCAGAATCGGCCAATTCTATTCTGATTCCACTTGCGTATGCACGTGTTCAATTCTCGCGACCACAAATCAACGCCGAAATGTGTGTTTCGATGCAACACACGCCTAATTCTCCTCTCTCTCCTCTGACCGGGATTTAGAGGAGGAGGGCCTTCCCAGATTTGATAAAACGTCGTGCGTGCTGCGTGCGCGAACTTCATCTAATCGCCTATGCAATTTGAAAGTATCGAATGTTGTCTGTAGACACGCACTCTCAACGAAGTTAGCCAGACGCCATTCAGAAGCGAATCAACAAAACAGCCGAACAGCTTCAGAGAAACATCGTGACAAAGGCTTAGAAATGAAGAGTGCTGCTTTTTTTAGGATGCGTCTGCAAGGTGTCCAAAAACTTTTGGCGTCATTTGGATTGGACTCATAAAATTCTTCCACTTATAAAAGTCTAATCAAGGACGCCATTATCTTTTGGGATACGCCACGCACTCTTCTTCTACGCCGTGGAGGCGACCTGAATGTGTATTTGGCCTATACAATGACTTGCGTTGGCCAGGCGATAAAGAAGCCAGCACTTGATCATTCGCAGACAAATCTCGTACCGATTCGCCTACCCGGAGGGATGGAAGGCTTGGTTGACCTGCGCGGGAAATCCGAACCAGAAACCTGGTATCGGGTGCAGGCAACAGTCGGCGCCTCCTCCGACTGCGCTACACGCGCCCTTCTTTGACTTATACCATTACACAATAACTTGCTGCGCTCCATCTTTGGACGAATCAGTGTTTATCTTCAAAATTTCAAGATAAGTCTAGTACAAATCAGCTGACCCAGGAGAGATGGAATGTTTGGTCGGCTTGGGTGGGACCCGAACCAAGAACCTGGAATCCGGTGCACGCGACGGCTGGCACCTCCTCGAGCTGCGCTCAGAGCCCCATCTTACACCTATAGCTAGAGCAAAGTTTTTAAAAACCTCTTTTAACAGAAAGAATGCGAAAATCTTTGACGAAGTTCACGTGGAGATCTCGCCAAACACCTGTCTAATACGCCACGACGTTTACTTGATAGGTATGTAGTGGAAGTGCCATTTCACTGAATTTCTACGGTGAGAATGCACGGCTTTATTCAACCTTCATCTTGAGCGTCGATTTTGATTACACATAGAAGTTTATATACAACACTGAGCCACAGCTAGCGCTCCGAGGTGAACCCAAAAACTGGGTGGCTACTAGACGTTGGATCCGACGCTGATTCGGATAATTCGAAACCGACATTTTGGTCAAATCCGTTAAGAGGATTATGTGAAAAATGACTTTTTGAATGCCCCGAATATTGGGATGATTCAGATAAGAATAGCTCTAACAAGAAGGACTTTCTGATAATTTGAAAATCGATTTATCTTCGGATCTGACACTGGATATCGAATCGAAGAGGGCATTGGATTCCTGATCAAAATAACTTATCTGAACTATACGAAAATCCGATCTGGTGAGAGTCACCCCTGTCTGAGTCTCCTAAAGATCCCAGTTCTTAGAAAATCGCATTTCTCGCACAACCCTCAAAAAGTAGTGGATCCGAGCTTTCCGAATAGCCATCGGATCCTACAATGTGTCGTGGCTATGCTCTTTGATAATCAAACAATAACCTTCCTATGTGAGAAAGGCTCGAAAACTTTGTGGCATTAGTAAGGTGTAGAGTGCGTCCAAAATTGTACGTATTCGTTACGAATTACTTGCTAGGACGAGCGCATGGTAGCGCAGCCGAAGGAGGTGCCTACCGTCACGTGCACCCGATACCAGGTTCTTGGTTCGGATTTCCCGCCCAGGCCAATCAATCCTTCCATCCTTCCGCAGTCGATAAAACGTCGAGGTACATACCAGTCTCGTCTGTGAAGGGTAAAACAACGACTAGTACATCGGTCGGTCACCACAAGTCATTTTGCCTACACGACATCCGGCCGGTAAGAGTAGAATGCGTGGCGCATCCCAAAAAGAGAACGACTAGCGCTGTCCTCTAGTTTTTATCATATGAAGGTTGTGGCGAAACGAACCCTCAGGAGCTCTTGAATTTAGTAATATTACATTCATGATTTTAGTAGTTTCTTATTCATTGCTCTTTCTATTTTAAAATATTTATCATTTTAATTCGTTGGAAATGGCCGCTTACGTTTTAGATTCGTTTCCAAATAAGTTTTTAATGAGTGAGTGTACAGTGAAAAATCGGTAGATTGTACTAAAATAGATTTTAGATGCTCATCTTTCACCTCTGGATATCGATTTGAAGCTTAGATAAAATGGCTTAAGCACACGGGGCACTGTAGCGTAGTGGGCAGGAGATCTGTCCTCGATCGGCACCACAAGTTGATTGTCGCGGGTTCGCATACCTCCCTGCCCATTCAAACGTTTCTCCGACCAGGGTCAGTTAATTTGTACCAGACATATGCCGGTAGAATGTGACGCCGACTTTTTCACTGTTTTGCCATCCTTCTCTTCTGGTCACTGCATGGGCCGAAAATCTGGTCCAACCTCTACCACAGAACTAGAATGCATGGCGCACTCCAAGCAGATCGTGAGCACTAACCAACAGCATTTGTTTTTTACTACGATCATCTAGCGCCACTCGAGTAACTCGATCATATCAGCGAGTGAGCTGTGCCAACGGCCAAACTTGTGTGAAAAAAGGATTCGTCTCCGAAAAACGTCACCAATTTCTAGGCGGTCAATTCTTCGTGCCATACATAGGCAAGTGATTTCTCTGAGAGAGATTTCCACCATTCACTGCATGTACGACGACGTAGAGGCTCATTAAAATTAATGAAGTACACCGCTTGAATTGATTAGTTCTCCAGCTTTCAACAAATGTATTTTAGTAGGCTAGAACATAAAGGAGAGGAAATCGGCGGCAACTAAAGTTCGACATCTCCAGCACAATGCTGCTTTTTCCAACTCATTTTCTGTGCAACGAGAAAATGCTCTCCTTTAGGAAAATTAGTCAAAAAGCTCTTTCTGACCTACATGATCAATTTGAGCAAAATTGATCAATAAAGCTCCACATGGCCTACAATATCAATTCGAGGAAAATAATCCAATAATGCTCAGCCTGATCTACAACTTTTTGCCTGAAAAACCTGTAACCAATGCTTCTAAAACTTTCGGTCTTCACATTAGAGTTTCTCGGTGTGCGCCACGCACCGTGCGTCTGCGCAGTTAATCATTAAGAACTAGGCTTGGTTGGCCTGTATTGACTGTATAGTTGTGCTCTCCCAAAAATTTCGAATAACCGAATATATTCGAATAGCGACGATTTTCGAGCATTCGAATTCGAACAACATTCGAACTCGCGTTTTTTCGAGCATTCGAATTCGAATACAATCGATAATCGCGTTTTTCGAACGTTCGAATACGAATATTCGAATTCGAATGCTCGAACTATTCATTCGGGCACAACTATAATCGATATTGGGTCTGGCCCAAACCGAACCCGTAAGCTAGTCCGGTATCAGTTCATGAGGGCAAGACCTGGCGTGCGGTTTCGAACCTTCCAACTATGTGAGCTCTGTAAACATTCCGATCAAAGGTGTAAAGTCTCAGTCCTAGCAAACTGCATACGGCAAGCTGATCATTTGGTAAGTAAAATTGGAATTTTGCCGAACTTTCATTTATAATTTTAAAGATTTGCTTCCATCTACCAGGTATATCGCAGAAGTGATGCCTAAAGCAATTCTATCCGTACTATCTGCATTATCGAAACGCATACCATTTATACCATCTTCACGTCAAACTGAACACTTTTCAGGTCGTACTGAATAATTTGCCCGTCAAATTGGACACACTTCTAAACAGACCTGACGCTCCTAAGATCAAACTGAACATCTTCCAGACCGAAACGAGCTTCCTACAGGCTAAACTACAAAACCTTCTACATTTCAGCTGCAGATTCCTCTACGTGTTTAGATTTTGATTTTGTTTAGATTTAGATTTTTATTTTTATTTAGATTTTAAGTTAAGCAATGATTGATATAACTTTCTTTGAAATTTTTAGTTCAGCTGCCCGATTGACTGTAAAATTTTTTTAGAAATTTTTACTTTTGAGCAAAAATAATAAACTGAGATTTGGTTTAAAGTCAAGCAAGGCAGCAAAATCATTTAATGCATTAAGCCACGAGTTTCCGTTATTTACTCGAAAGGCTCGCCGCGATTTTTATTTACTTGATAGTGTACATAAATGCTACTTACATGTTGCATCATAGTGAGGACATGTGTGTTCCTTATAATTGCTTTTGATGTATCATTTACAGATGTAAACTCGATGCAAACAGAAGTTCTGCTTTCAATCGAATAAAAATCGCAACGTCTTGGAAGAGAGCATGGCGCAATCTCTACTTTTAGCACTAAAAATGGCCTCGTGCATGGTCGATTGAAACCAGCTCGAAACCATTAATCTTCCACAAAAATAATTTTTTTTTATAAAATGTCAAACAATGCTCACGGTAAGTGAATTAAAACTTTAAAGAAAGTCATGCTAAAATTTTCCATGAAAAAATATTCTCACCTTTTTGAGTAGTTTCTAGTTTGACGTGGAAGGAGCCCGTTTTGCTTTAGAAGATGTTCAGTTTGATTTCAGAAGTCTTAGACGGCGGAGTGGCGTTCTACCCCCCGCCCTTTAAACAGAGGCGTGGCAAATGTCTGCGTCTCCACCATCTCATAAGGCAGCCACTGGACTCTCGAGCAAGCCCAGGGGTTGGGGGTGGGCGGACCAGGGGGACGAGGTGGTAGAACGCTCGTCCCCCGTCTTAGCCCTGATTTATACTTGCGCCGCCACGCGGAGCGGCACCACGATCGCCATAGATATCGATTTTTCGCCCTGCCCGGTCGAAATCTATCCTGACCATCGTGCCGCGCAGCTCAACGGCGTAATTATAAACTAGGGCTTAGGCGAGCTGACATGAAGGATCTGGTTTGACATGAAAATGGCATATGTAGGCATGTCTTAGCTTGTGTATCTTATTATATATAAAGCGTATCCGTATATCTATGTGTGCGACCTAAGCGCAAGAAGCTTGAGCATAGGAAAGCGAAGCCAGTTGTAGAAAAAATAGGATCTATCCTAGTCGGGAGGGAGCAACCGTAAAGTGCCATTTGCGTATGTCATTGCATGCCACGCAACCACATCTCTTGGACTTAAATAAAAGCGCTCACATAAAGGAATATCAGCTGAGGCTGTCGAAGAAACTCAACCTAGGGATTTGAGACGTGAATCAATACACCACATATGCCCCCTCCGATTAGGATATATCCAAAAAAATCAGTCAAATCCACTCGGAATTGCGGGCGAATTTCAAAGATGTGTTGTTTCTGTTACATGTCAGCAAGCAGTGACCTTAGTGCACTATTTCGACCGATTTGTTTCTGTTTGAATACCGGGTATTCAGAGTATCTTAACGTCAAACGAAGTATTGTAAGAATCAGATCTAAACTAAGAAGGGCCGGGTTGGAGAGCCAGAATAGTTAAAGAAATAAAGAACGGGTGGGGAGTCCTCAGCGTAGGAAGCTGTAAAACACTCACTGTCCCTTCATGGGCCGGCTCGAAACTGCTAGTTTTGAAGTAGAATTCGTTTTCAGTCTTGCCGTCGCTGTCGAACAAATAGAGTGAAGCACGCCCTCCCTCTCTCCCCCCCTCCCGATTAGGATAGATTCACGGAATCTTTTTGGTGTAAAATTTGTCAAAAATAGCTTCAAGAAATGTGCTTAACGGCTAAGCAGCAAGACTAAAACACTTGGAATTTTTTTAGAAAGAATTGACAATATTTACTGTAGAAAATTTAGCGTTTAAAAAACCTAGAAGTCCCAGCGTCAACGAAATGGATCTCAAAAGGCTTTCAAACAAGAACAGTTAAACTATAGTTGACTCTGACCGATAGAAAAGTCCCTGAATAACCACTCGGTCCAGTGAGTGTTCGAGTAAGCTGTGTCCGGATGGAGAGCATTCGAAGTTCTTCTGCTCAGTCGAAATGCACACACACACACACATATGTTGCTGCGACGTTCGAAACCCCGTAAGCCCATCGGACAGCCAGCACATCAGAGAAATAATCCTCCGAAATTCCCATGTGCTTCGTCGTCGATAATTTTCCAGGCCGCAATTAGTGGAGAGACACGTCTTTCGGAGTACAACATCTCGTCTCCATCTTCTACTTAACCGGCTGGCGGCGAACGTCACCAGAAGCAACGGGGGTATTTCCAATTTCAGATGGGGAGTGGTGCTCGATTAGTCTTCTAGTATTTAGAATCACTTAGGCAATAGCAGCTGGTTATTGAACGCCGAGAGGAAGAAGAGAAGAACGCTCACATAGAACAGCGCTTATGTAGAATGTTGAAACACAACTACAGCGAGGACAATTCTGAAGAGCTTAGCGACAAGCTGCAGGTGAACTATCAGTAAAGCACAGCGGGCGCATTTCCACTCCGCACATTTTGCATTCACACCTTGCGCCCCACGGCAAGTCTACCTGGAAGCGACGCGAGCAGTCACGTCGCGTGTGTTGTTGGCAATTTGCCAAGAATCACTCTTTGTCCAAGTGTGTAGGCGCTGCGCGTAATCATTCCAACGCCACCGGTGAGTTGAGCCCGCGACAAGAGCGACGCCAGCGACTGAGGCGCTCGTGCAATACATACGAATCGATTGATCGCGAGAGATCATCCTGCCAAAATCGATATGTATGATTTTCCCGGGTGACCAGTCGATTTCTTCGCTACCGTCGCGGACTATGAACAGACGCTGAGTACTGATACAAGAGGTGTCGTGGATGTTCGAGCAACCAGCGCCGGTGGTATGAGACGTAGCATTCTGAGCAGGGTGACGGTTTGAGTCCCGCTTGGTGGTAGAGTTTAGATCACAAAAAATGTGACTGATCTCGAGCTGCGCTAACTCCGAGCAAGTTGCGCTTTATTCGCGATATAGCATGGGAAACCCTAAAGCTACTTTTTTTTCGTAACTTTCTTTCCGTTGTAGTTATTGGCTAAAATAAATACAAATCAATAAATAGAAACCAAATACCAAGCACCATTGCAACAGCTGCGCGTACTCTTTGAAATTTAGGGCCTCCTGCGCAATTGCACAAAGTGCGCCTCATTTTAGGCGGGGTTATCCTTCAGTCGTTGCGCGGCGCGGTGTTATGAGATGCCCCATTATCGATCACCTTCGCCGTCTAATCGATGCGGATAGGTTTCATAGCGCCGCTCCGCCCTGCGATTGATGTTGAAATCCGCCTCAGGCCTGGTTTATACTTGCCGCCACGCGGCGTGGCGTGATGGTCGCTCTAGATATCGATTTTTCGCGCCGCCCTGTCGATATCTATTCCGACTACAGTGCCACGCAGCGCAGCGGCGCAACTATAAACCAGGGCTTGCGCAGCGATTTTAAATCACATTAACCTGCAGTTGATCGCCGGAGCATCAGAAACATCTACGCCGTCCATTGTCCTACATAAGGGCCAGGAAAAGAGGCGTTTAAGAATACGTGAATGCTAGAATGTAGCGAGTTGTCAACAAAGGCAGTAAACGACCAACGTCGTTCGTGCAGCCGCACACAGCCAGTCTTAAGTAGGTTCAGCTTAAAGGACACATAAATAGACAAAGAAAAGGCTTTACGAAGAAGAATAGACTTCTTGTAGGCTTGGAAACCAACAGGGGCCTGTCGTTCGAACCGCGCTTACCTGGGTGGCTGAAATGTTCATTAAAAGACATCGATCATTCCACAATGTGTATGTACTGCTGAGCTATACCAGTTACTTGTAATAGTTTTTTTTAATATTTAAAAAAATAGTTTACCTAGATATATAAAGGTGAGTAGATCCTATAGGTTTTTAAGAAAAGGATCGACGAAAGTGTGACTCCAAACAGAAACGCGACGAAGCGCTCCGCGTTTCTTTTCCTAACGAAGTTCACCACTGGCTTCTGGGCCAATACGTCACACCCTTCAAGGAGACGCTCGCGAGGCTGTCAAGTGCTCAAGTGATGATGATGACGACGACGACGATGGCGGCGGCGGCGACGGCGGCGGCGATGATGACCTCTCGGGCCCAGAAGCCGGCAGTGCCCCGGACGGAGAGCGCCGAACGGGTCGGCGTCTCGTCTCGAGTCCGAGGCCGAGAGGTCGATTTGCATGTGCAGTGCTGCCATAATTGAAATCAAGCCCTATCAGACCTTCGACAGCTGCCTAACTGAGCGTGAAATCGACGACAATCGGGACCGAAACGAGCTCTGGGGGCTCGGTGGACGACGACGACGCGCGGCCCGCCGACCGCTACTGGACATATGGAGGACGTCGAATCGGGCCGAGCCTTTCTCAGATGCGGTCCGGGATGTTTGAGGAAGGATACGAAGCATAGAAATGTCTGTCTGGGCGATTGTAAGAAAAATACTGTAGCCTGATCGATTGAGCTTAAAAATGAGCTTAAAAAATTGCTCAAAAATATGCTATATTTTTTCCAGCAAGGGGCGAACGAGTAGATGCACTAGGTCTAAAAATAAACACTTCTTTACTGCCGTCGCTTCCGCATATGTCTGCTCTCTCCTTTTCCGTCATATATTGCGTTTATGAAGAGTCGCCATAGTTCAGTCTATGTCGCGGAAGGGCCGGCAATGCGAGGTAGGAGCGCACCAGCCAATCAGACCTCAACGAATGGCTGTGCCTATCCTTGACTGGCTGGCTTGAGTAAGATCGGTGTTTCGCTTGTCTCGCGTGCTCCAATCTCCTAATGCTGGTCACTTTCACGACATGGACTCAGACCTTTAAAAACATGCAGAGCCATCCACATTTCTACTAGTATTTCTATTTAAGAATCGGTACGATGTCATATAAGTGCGATATTGTAAGAATTCAAAATTCAGTGAGACATCAGGCAGGATAATCGAGCTGAGAATTTGGTAGAAACCAGGAACAACGTGTCTCCGACCAGCTCATCAAACGCAAATGTCTCACCTTTGGTGGTCGAAACATTTGCCGTGTTTTTTCCGATGATTAATAGTCATTTGTTGTAAAGCTGATCTAGACACATGCTGAAGCGATTTGTAATCCGCACGAAAAATGTCGAATGCAGGAATGCTATTGTCAGGAAGGAATGAGGAATGAATGGAGGAATAGTGAAGGATGTGCTGATCTGTCGGCTGGACTGAAAGCTCTGCTGGATAACAACAAGTGTAGGTCGTCTGCGACGAGCACGAAGAACTCGGCAAGTAATTACCGTTCCTACAGACACAGATATGCGAATATTGATCGCGTAGATCGAATTCAGAAGAAAGTAGATAGGAATCAGTGAGAAGTTGCCGAAGTTTTACTTTCTTGACTTAGACAGTTTTTTCTGAGGAAAGACTAAAACTTGTAGGGAAGATGTTCACATCCAATAACAGTTGGTTGGGTAACAAAAACCTCAACAAAAAATCAATAAATTTGGTTTTTATTATATATGAAGCTTCTTTTTTAAAAATTTCGCTAAACTTTTGCTGCATCGTTCTTTTTTCTACATAAAACAATAGGCAGAAAATTGGCAAGAACCAAGAAGCCAATTATGGCTAAAAACAGAAATTTGAATTCACGTTAAGGTCAACTTAACTTACAAAATGACTTGAATCAATCAATCAATCAATGAATTAAATCAAATTTCAAAAATCAAAATTTTCTGATTTTATACTCTTCTATTCACTTTTTTACAAATTCGAAAGCTGCAAAGGTGTACTAAATTCTAGGTAATAATACTAAAATCAATAAAAATAACATTTCGCAGTCGCAATGGAATAGTAATAATATAGTCCAGTACTTGACCCATACATCCGTTCTCCTCCCCTTCAGAATTAGTAGTCCGACATACGAACGGCGACGTATCGTTGTTTATTCCGTTGGCTCAAGCATAGCATTACTTAGGAAAAGGACAATATTTAGAAAAATAAAGGATTTTTTCGTTAAATGAGCCATCAGTTATAAGAAATGTGAAAAATAGGCGTGTTGAAATAAAAGGAAAAAACCCGCAACTAATCGGATGCAATCAAAGGCGTGTGGCCGATAACGCATTAGATCGCGTCGGAAAAATTGTCGTTTTTTTGCCGGCCAATTATAATATTGCAATCAAACTCAAGTGCAAATTGAAATACGTTTACGAGCGCCACTGAAAAGCTTTATATTTCCAGTTAGCAGCTTCCTATTATATTATTCAATAAAAACTGAGAAATTGAGGGATTTGAGGATTTTCTCCTGGAAGTCCATTTCTATTTACTTATTTTTTAGCGCTATTTTTATGCATAGAAACGCACGCCTTACACTGAAGCAAAACCGAAAGTTCAGCAAAAGATACAATTTTGGGAGAAAAAGTGCGATTTATTTATTTATTTATTCAATACACTGTTTAAGGAAGTCATGGAAATTTTTTCCCTATTGGCGTTACACGATTTTGGAAATTTTTGGAAAAAAAAAACACATTTCGCGTTACGCATAGAAGAGGTCGTTTTTCTGCAAATCTTCAAAAAGAAAGCTTTTCCTATCATCTTTTGAATGATTTCGTATTTTTCTCTTTCGGCACAATAATTGCTCTTTACTTTTGCTGATCTTTGAAGGGCCAACTTTTGCAGTGTTCTTTTGTGTTCAACTATTTTGTATCACTTTTGGCTCAATAAATGTTCTATGTACGTTCTATGCAGCGTATCGAATAAGTAAAAAAGTGTGAATTCAATCTTTAAAAATTGAAATTTAGACAAATGCGACGTCCTCTCCAAGCCGTTGACCAAGGTTGT
Source organism: Heligmosomoides polygyrus polygyrus (assembly GCA_947396885.1). NCBI lineage: Eukaryota > Metazoa > Nematoda > Chromadorea > Rhabditida > Heligmosomidae > Heligmosomoides > Heligmosomoides polygyrus. The sequence goes on along the minus strand of OX377206.1, from coordinate 8,774,534 downwards.
TACACGGCTTATTTCTTGTTTTAAAATTTAGAAGGTTTGAATTTCCTGCAGACCCGCATAATTCACAAGCAGCCACCTCAGACGTTCCAAAATAGTTAGTCCACAGATTATTGTCCAGAAGTTCGTACATTTCACAGAGTACATGTGATTGATTAAATGTTTTGTTTTTCTGCTCCTTATTAGTGTTATGCCCTAAGAATATAACTGCTAAAGAATAGTAAATAATTATAGCATTAATTATAAAAACGATAAGAAAATTTTTGAATTTTTTTATGATGTGAATTTAAATAATGTTGTTTACTTTACACAAATGCGCATTCAGAAATAGAGAGAGGCGCATCAAGGACTGTGTTGAGACTTTGAATTATGATGTGAGTTGCGGCTGTGATGTGGTTTATGGTGCGAATTTAAATAAAAAATTATGCATTTAAGACAAACGCACGTTCAGAAACAGAAAAATTCTCTTCTAAAGAACTATTCTGGGTATGTTATTGAGATGGACGGATGTAGCGCAGTCGGAGTGGATGCCGACTGTCGCGTGCACCCGATACCAGGTTGCAGGTTCGGATTTTCCGCCCAGGCTAACGAAGCCTTCCAACTCTCTGGGGTCGGTGAATTGGTATCAGACTCGTCTCTGAAGGATAACGTGCTGATTTGTTCATCGGCTGGCCACCGCAAATCATTGCATAGGTCAAATCCGCATTATCTTTGCCTCCACGACAAGACGTAGAAATAAAATGCGTGGCGCATTCCAAAAGGAATTGAGTAACGCGGCCCTTTATCGTTATCCTTACGTTACCGAGATACGTGCTTGAAGGACTATTCCGTATATTACAAAGTTCAAAAACCCTTGTTCAACGCACGCTGTGATCCTACAGAAGTCCGCCGGTTTGCTTCCTGATTTCGAAGGAAAGAAGACGGAAAACGCAAAATTAGGAAAGACGGGATTCATCTAGACCTTCCATGTGATCGATGGACTGCAGAACTAACTGCTTTTGAAAAACAGGAAAACGAAAAGGAAATCCAGAATATACGTTGCGCAGAACCTATTCCAGGTTTAGAAATGATATACAGCTGCGATTAATCATTTTTAATTTTATTCAATAAAGAACCTGAACTATATCCAAGAAAACGCCCTAGGGTCCAACCGAGGGATGGCAATCAGAAATGTCGTCACAACAACATCCTTACCGTACTAAGTTCATCACAATCGTCGAAAACATTCTCAAAAACGGTCTGCAGCACTTTTTGCGTGGGCGGCATTTTCAGCTCCTTTTTCGAGGCCTCCATGAATGAGGAAGTTGCGACGGCTTGTACGAGTCCGTAGTAGTGGTGAAGCGCAGAGCGGGACGGGAATCTGGCTGCATGGATCAGTAGTCCACACAGCTGGGGACGCGATTCAAAAACTTCGGACGTTTCTTCATCATAGGCGCCAGAAACCCGGCGTTCTCAACTCGAAAATGTCGCACAAAGAGCTGTCTGTCTGTGCGTTGGATCGACATGCCGTCCGTCGGTCGTTACTTACAGACATCCATCTCTACCTGCAGATGTCACACAGATGCCGCCAGCATGCAGCCAGCAGCTCCAGCAGCAGCAGCAGCATCAGCAGACTACGGCTGTCATTTTCGGGTTGATTAAGACGTTGTCGACGAGAGAAACAACTCCTTCCGTCGTCGTCGTCGTTATTTACGACTTGTTTTGCGCAAAAGAATAAGCACCCGCGACAACTTAGAACGACGTATAAATAGCTTTCCTTTATGTTTATACTACAGCAGTATTGGACAATGTAATGGATACTCCAACTCAGGGGTCCCATGCTATTAGGCTGTCGCAAAATTAATCCCCGTTTCAAGGTAGGTATGAATAAATAAGGTTTTTACGGTAAACCATTCCGTCTCAAGGTAAGCCACACGTCTTCGGTAGGTTTTTTTCTCCTGGTCTTTCAAAAAATGTATGTGGATGTCATGCTAATTTTTCTAGCCGAGGTTTTTCAGGGCTCCGTAAAATCACGAACCGACTCGGCTGTCGAGTCATCACGCTTTACGAATTTAAATGGGATACTCTAGGGCATAGGGCGCGTGCAGCGCAGTCGGAGGAGGCGCGACTGTCGCGTGCACTCGATACCAGGTTCCTGGTTCGGATTTCCCGCCCAGGCCAACCAAGCCTTCCATCCCTCCGCGGTGGGTGAATTGGTACCAGAATTGTCTGGGAAGGATAAAGCGCTGACCTGTTCATCGGCTGGCCACCGCAAGTCATTGCATGGCCAAATACGCATTCAAATCGCCTCCACGACATCCCGTAGAAGTAGAATGCGTGGCGCATCCCAAAAGAGATTGAGTAACGTCGTCCTTTATCCTTTACTCTAGGGCATAGAGATCCCGTAACCTTAACAGCCCTTTTGGGGCAGACTGCCCTTGCAAACGAATGATGAGACTCTGCTTCGAAGAATTCGCTTCTGGCGATTTTGATCGTCGCTTGACGATGAAGTTTTGAGGACAGCTGTCCAAGCAAATCCGGAGAAGAATACATTACGTTACGTTAGCAGAGGATCTTGGAGTACATCATAGTACGGGAGCAAGATATTTGGCGGGGATCGGCAAGGAGAAGAGGTCGAACTGGGTGCCTCATGGGCTGACCGATGAGCAGCGTTCGGCACGTTTCGACACATGCTCCAACCTTCTAGTTCGCTTTAAAAATGAGCCTTTTCTAAGCCGTATTATAACTGTAGATCAAAAACGGGTTCTTCACGACAACAGGAAACGAGGATTTGTCTGTGAGGATAAGGCCGGGGAAAGGTAAAAAATGACTTCTTCATCGGCTGCCCATCGCAAGTGTATGTATAGGCCAAATACGCATTCAAATCGCCTCCACGACATCCCGCAGAAGTACGATGCGTGGAGCATCCCAAAAAGGATTGACTAACGCCGTCCTTTACACTTTTACCCCTTAACCATACTTCGCTGTTATTTTTACTCCAGCACCAGTGATGAAGTCGACTGTGGGAAACTCGAACAAACATTTCGTTGGAAGAAGTTAATGGTAAGTTTGCTAATAATGGACCTTATCGATTTCTAATTCAAGACATTTGTGTCTAATTTTATGAATAACCAGACTGATAGTTCAGAATTCCAAAAAACTTTGAAGTGGGTCGAAACATCTTCAGAAGTCGGAATGTGCTATTTTCATCACTGCAGAAAATCTGCTTAATTCTGGCCATCTAAAACTGCATGAATCTGAGAAACCAGAGTTAATAGCCTCGTGAAGAAAATCGACGGAATAGTGCGAAAGAACAACTTTTGGTATTTCGAAGCGTGTCACTGCGAGGAACCACAGTAAACAACGACATTTTAGTAAACAAAACAAAAAACTAAGACCTCCTCCCACTACAACTAAACACAACGAGATTTTCTGCTGAATTCTACTAATTTAACGTAAGATATTTTTGCGAGAGTATTCGAAGGTGTCCAGAATCTCATGAATGAAGGGTTGTAGCATATTCACCATCGTGAAACCAGCCCCACTGGCCTATTTAGACGGCGTTTATGTACCTCAGAATTCTCTTGTCCGTTTTAGCTACAACAAAAATTTCAATTTCTTTAGTTCATTTTTCTCTACGGCGTATTAATCCAATGACGGCATAGAATTTCCAACGTTATTTACAGCAGAATGAAACTTAGCATAAACTAATCAAGCCTATAAATCACATTATCGAGTTCGGATGTGCTCCCTGAACTTCTGAGTTACCTTCTGAATTTGAGAGCCAAACGATGTCATAGTCAAAGCACAATATCGCCGAAGACGTGTGGTCCTACAGGTTTATTTGGGTGAAAAATTGATCTATGAGCTGGGATATTTCAGTGTGAATGTGGCACACTAAATCTAGCATTATTTTTGGAACAAAGTCCGAAGAGAGGGTCTACCCAGTATCTCTTCTAAACCTGGATCCTTTACCCCGGCCAAGACAAACAACAGACAACCTGTTGCAGTAATGGTGCATATTTGTCTGCGCTTATGGTCTTCATTTCAGGGTTTTTTTTTGGGAAATTTCTAAAGATTTTTTCGAAAAAAATAGGATCACCCCTTTCTAAGGACACATTCAAAACAGCACACTACCACCTAAGCCATTTGCATTCTCACAGGTTTATTTCGATGATGAAGAAAAAAAAAACTGATCTATGAGAGGGAATATTTCAGTATGAATTTGACGCTCTAAATCCGAAATTACTTTCAGATCAAAGTGCAAGTCCAAGGAAGGGGCCTACCCTGTATAACTTCTTAATCTATCAGCTTTACCCAACCAAACCGCATCAATGAATCATAACAAATGTGATTCATGGCGCGATTTAGTGCCCACTCTGTCTCATGAGTTTTTTGTAATTTGGGCCTAAGTAACCAACAGCAGTAATTGTCCACATTTAGTTTCGCTCCTGGTCTTTAATTCAGGTTTTTTTGTTTAATCCCTCGAAATTTTTGCAAAAAAAATCAGCATGGAACCGCTTTCCAGATTTTTCTAGAAGCACCCTATATTACAGGGCTCCAGGTCTCAACGTGAAGCATAACAATTACATTCCTCTCCTATAGTGTTGGCATGTACATTGCCGGCCGTATCTATTCGTTCGTTTAGATTTAGAAGTTATACAGGGTTCGTTCGTTTATGACCGCGTGTAGCGCAGTAGGAGGAGGCGCCGACTGTCGCGTGCACCCGATACCAGGTTCCTGATTCGGTTTTCCCGCCCAGGCCGACCAAGCCTTCCATCCCTCCGGGATTGGTGAATTGGTACTAGACTTGTCTGGGAAGGATAGAGCGCTGACTTGTTCATCGGCTGGCCACCACAAGTCATTGCATGGCCAAATGCGCATTTATATCGCCTCCACGACATCCCGTAGAAGTAGAATGCGTGGCGCATCCCAAAAAGGAATTGAATAACACTGCCCTTTATCCTTTTATCCTTTATCTATTCGTTCTGGGGCGAGATGGGTACTGGGGGGAAGCACAAAAAAACCCAATTTTCCGCCGTTTTTGATAGCACCCTTCAAAGTTTGCGCTATGAAAAATAGAACCGACATTTGCGATCAGCATCGAATGATCTACTCGATGAAGTAAATTGTTGAGCTTTAAAAAAACCCAAAAGGTCAGATCCCGAATATAGCTCATCAAATCAAGACTTAATATTTACAGAGCGTTTTTAACTTCAGCGGATAGACGGCTCGATGCAAGTCCTAAGCATCAGATTTATTTTGAAAGCAGTAATTTGAAGAGCGCTATCAAACAGCGGTGAAAAAGGCGTTTTTTTCGCTTTTTCCGCTCCAGGACCAAAAGATACGGCCTCTATTGTATTGTAATACTTTTCCAAAATTTGTCTGACCACAATGTGAATTGGGTCGGATCTTAAAAGAACCTCAAACTTGGGTAATTAAACCAAAATAGGTCTAGAAAATAGAACAGTAGTTCTCAAGGTTAGAGAATTAAATATTTGAAGAACTACTCCTCTCATTTTCGAGAGCCAAAAGCGCCATTGGTGCTTCCAAAACGGAACGACGCATCGGAAGCGGGCAGTGTTCATCGGGTCCATTACGTCTAGCGGCCGCGCAGGTTCGTCGACAGCGGCCAGCCCCAGCGCCGCGCACGACCACACAATGTGCTAATTTGTAATTGAATTTTTGAGACGATTGCCTTTGATTTCGGGGCCGAGGCGATTTGCCGCCAGCAGATATGCAAATGGAAGCAAATGTGCCGCGCAGAGCCGCAGCCGCTAACGCCGCCAGGATGCAGCATCAACCGACGACGTCGTCGTCGATGACGACGACAGCCGGGTGACGACCACGACGATGAGGATCGCACCTCATCCGCTTCTCAGCTGTCATCCTCTCATGAGGGGTGAGGAGTGGGGGGGGGGGGGGGGAGGTGAGGGAGGATTCAGAATGGCCAGGTAAGCAGTGAGAAGAGAGACGTGCGCACACACATACATCACGCTTCAATTCGAATTGAGTAGCACACAATTGTTGGACGGGGACGTGGAAAAACCGTTTCAATTCAATTCAGTAGTCACGAAGTTCTCAGAAGTGCAGTTTGAATTCACGCAGAAACAGTGAACTAGGAGTTGCCATTACTCATTACAAGAAGCACTTGCGAAGTGCATGTTGCACGTACAAAGGGTAGTGATTCCTTTACGTAGGTTGAGATTCAAATGGGGATATTCATAAGAACAAGAAATTTGTTTTATACAACAAATTTTCGGTGAAAGCCTAAAAATGGGTGTCCACCATGTATTTTCTTTTGCAAACCTGACAAACTTACCGCGCCCAAAAAACAGTCACAAATCTCCTAATCCTATCTCAAATTTGCATTTTGCTGGCCGCGTGTAGCGCAGTCGGAGGAGGCGCCGGCGGTTGCGTGCACCCGATACCGGCTTCCTGGTTCGGATTTCCCGCCCAGGCCAACCAAGCCTTCCATCGCTCCGGAGTCGGTGAATTGCTACCAGACTTGTCTGGGAAGGATAGAGCGCTGACTTGTTCATCGGCTGGCCACCGCAAGTCATTGTATGGCCAAGTACGCATTCAAATCGCCTCCACGACATCCCGTAGAAGTAGAATGCGTGGCGCATCCCAAAAGGGATTGAATAACGCCATCCTTTATCCTTTTATCCTTTATCTCAAATTTCTTTTTTAGTTTCTATTCGTTTTCGAGTTGTAGTGCGTCTCTGTTCGATCTTTACTTCACAGTTTTTTAAGAAAAATTTCTAGGAAATTGTGGAGAAAAATCAGGGTAGACCTAACCCCTCCCCCGCCCATTTCTAGACTTACACCCAAATTTCTTTTGATACACGAGTTTCATATGTGAGCTGTAAGTTGAAAAAAAAAAACAGTAACAGACCCTTTAAATTCATTAACAGCAAAAAGACAGAGGACGACGTTAATAAATACCTTTGCAGGGTGCGCCGTGCATTCCACTTTAGGAGCATATAGTGAATACCTTTTCAATACGCTTTAAGCCTATACAAATACCTAAGGTATCCAGTCGAAAGACAGATCAATGCTTCCATACTGCGTCAAATACAAACAAGAACTGTCGGAAATAGTCTTACTGTAACACAAAATATATTTGATAAGCTATTATCATTCGTTTAATAAATGTAATGCGCAAAAACCAACAATCGATAAATCACCTCAAACTTGGGCAATTAAACCAAACCGTTAAGACTTTCAATACGTAATCTTTGAAGTGCACACTGGTGTCAAAAACAATGCGCAATTTTGTAGTTTCTTCAATGGACGTAAATACTGGTTGATGGTGTCATGAAAAGGTGCACACAGTAGTGATAGCTGAAAACTTTACAGTTTATTCGACTTTTACGGGTTATTTTGACAACTACGTATTTAAAGTTTTAGAGTGGTTCAGTTACAGGGATAAAACAGAGATTTCAGTAAATCTGTACGGATATGCATTTTACTGCTCCTTTACGCCCATTTACTTGAGAGCCAACTTCTAGGTAAACCCCAGCCTTTATGTGTTTTACATGGTTATATTCTTACAGAATCTCTGGCTATTGGAATGATATCGAATATAAAAAAAAATTCCGGAAATCCAAATCCGAATATGCTAAAAGACTTGATTTTTCTCAATATTCGAACGCTCTCAAAAAGTGTGATACTTTGAATACTCAAATTTAAACACATTAGAAGAAGTTAGTTTTGCATATTGAAATCCGAACAGGTTCGAAAATCGAGATTTTCTGAATATTCAAGTTCGACTAAATTTGAAAAATTAAATTCGTGAATTCAAATTTAAATAAAAATCGTTCGAATACCTATTCGAATAGGTCAGTCAAGCATAGATATAAATTGTGATGGTGTACAAATTCACTGAGTATTCGAATGACACCTTTCGAATTGTACTTGAATAACTACGGCCCATGGGAAATCTCCGAATATTCAATGAATTCGCTCTACGTGAATTTTTGAGCAAAGGATCTGGATATGTTTGAAAAACGTGAGCTTTTTTGATCTTTCCAATTCGAATACTCTACTTTCAAAGAAGGCAACTTCATAGTTCAAATTATTAAGCTGCCATTTTTGAGTGTTCAAATAAATCGTATCAAACTTCAAACAATTTATTTGAGTACATTCAAAATAAAGGCCTTCTTTTAAACATTCATTCGAATTCGAATATTCGGTTGCGAATGAAAATCTTTCGAATAATCTGGCCAATCGCGTATAATTATGGTGGTTAATTAAAATACATTTAATAGAATATTCAGGACTGGAATCAGACTATACCATTTAGCCTTCTGAAGAGTACCAGGTAGCCGCCAGTGGACGTAATGCATAATGAGTCGGCAGGCAGGTGCAATAGTGAAACTGGACGTGCCGCGCCCAACATGTGTAGTGAAAAGGAGCCGAGAGTGGAATACTGAGATTGTCAACTTCTTCAACGTCCATCTCGATGAGTGTGCTTGGAGATGAAGAAAACTCCAGAAGAACCCCTTCTTCCTTGAAACAAAAAGGACGCAAGTGGCATCGCATAGCATAAATGGCACAAGTAGAGAACTCTTCGGACTGCCTTCAAATATAGCCATTCCTCGCTATCTGCGATCTTTCCTTACTTCAGTTCTAAGCGCAAACCAGTTTAATTGCTGTGAAACGGAAGTGGCCGTACTTTCACGCTCACAATGATCGAAATCGTTCACTATAAAAAGGGCAGGAGTGGCAGCTCCAGTCCCAAGAGGTGGTTAGAAAAAGTTCCGGCAGTGAATAAATTTGCATATACCTAAAACCTGCTTAAAATAGCAAAATAACAGTGGTAGAATACTGTACATCGAATCAGACTGCCACGCGGTTGTTTCTGGACCGGCACATTCGAACCAATTCCATCCAGTTCATTGATCGCCTCAAACTTGGGAAATTAAACCAAACCGTCAAGACCTTCAATACATAATCTTTGAAGTAGGCACTAGTGTCAAAAACACTATGCATTCTTGCAGTTTCTTTATTGGATGTAAATACTGGTTGATGTGGTACATAGTGCACTGAGGAACCGTTTTCTGGCAGGGCACTGGGAATTGTTCGGTAATTTCTTGTTGTTGCTGCATCAATAATGTTTTGTCATACTCCTGCACCACTACTTGCGATCGGTACAATTGCCGTTAAAAGTCATTTTCCTCAAAAAAATATTCCAATATTTCTAAATTCCGATTTATAGATCCTGGCTCGGATTTTTTGCCAATGTTAACCCTCTATCCTTCTGTGATTCCGCGAATTCGTACGATAGCTGTCCAGGAAGCATAAAACACTGACTTGACCACAGTTTGACCACCATAAAGGATAAAAGACGGCGTTACTCAATCCCTTTTGGGATGCGCCACGCATTCTACTTCTACAGGATGTCGTGAGGCGCTTTGAATGCGTATTTGGCCATTGAATGACTTTCGGTGGCCAGCCGATGAACAAGTCAGCGCTTTATCCTACCCAGACGAGCCTGGTACTAATTCAACGACCCCGGAGGTATGGAAGGTTTGGTTGGCCTAGGCGGGAAATCCGAACCAGGAACCTGGTATCGTGGCGACAGTCAGCGCCTCCTCCAACTGCTCTACACTTGCCCTTGACCACCATACGTCATTGTAAAGGCCATACGTGTACATGTATGCATTCAAGTTGTCTCTACGATGTGCCGTAGAAGTAAAATGCGTAGCGCATCTCAAAAAAAGTAGGGAGCATCTAGCGCAGTCGAAGGAGGTGCCAGCTGTCGTGTGCACCCGTTCTTGGTTCGGAAAACTCCATCCAGGCGAACCAAGCCTTCCATCCCTCCGGGGTCGGTGAATTGGTACCAGACTTGTCTGGGAAGAATAAAGCGCTGGGTTGTTCATCGGCTGGCCACAGAATGTCATTGTGTAGGCCAAATACGCATTCAAATCACCTCTACGACATCCCGTAGGAGTAGAATGCGTGGCGCATCCCAAAGCGGTTCACTAGCGCCGACCATTGTATTTGCCTCTATTGATTTTAAATTACTTAAACCACTGGTAAGGTCTCTAAATTTTCGCCAGTGTTTTAGAGAACCTACGTAAACAGAATGCAAGCGCCTCTTACTTTTCATTTCCACTTGAATAATTATTGAAGAATTAAGCGACTAACTAAAAGTTATTAACGAAGATTTATTTGTTTGTTTGTTTGTTTGTTTAATCATGGGCGCGTGTAGCGCAGCCGAAGGAGGTGTCAGCTGTCGCGTGCACCCGATACCAGATTCCTAGTTCGGATTTCCCACTCACGTCAAGCATTCCTTCCATCCTTCCGAGGTCTCCGAGGAGATTCGGTACCAGACTTGTCTGGGAAGGATAAAACCCTGATTAGTCTATCGGCTGGCCATCACAAGTCATTGCAGAGCCAAGTACATTCGCATCGCCCCCACGACATCCCGTGGAAGTAGAATGCATGGCGCATTCCAAAAGGGATTGAGTAACGCCGTCCTTTATCCCGTTTATCCGACATTTATTCATACATTGTAAAGAGTGCGCCCAAATCATTGTATTAACGCAAGTAAAATGGAAATATAATAATTATGAAAAGGAAAGAGAAACAGTAGTGACCAGATTCAACTATGAAAATCCCTCAAAAATCAGCAAAATAGAGGAAAGACTAAAATATTGATGGTTGCAGAAATGCAGCCGGTCACTGAAAAAAATACTGTTATCCGCATCAGTTGGCCACGTTAACCCCTATGGGAAGCAACAGGTCTTGAACTTTGGGGCACCGACATGAAACGGAAGATCACGTGTGAAACGGGAAGACGTCGTCGATTCGTTTACGTAAAAGCTGACTAGCGCGCACGGGTTTTTCAAAGCATGTAGGCAGAACAAGTGGGTTTCGAGAAACACCTAAGAAGCTGACAAAAGGGTGTTGGATAGAATACTGGCCACTTACACTTCCAGCAGATGGCTCAGAGGTGACATCCTGTGATTCAGTGCCAGAATCATGAATCCACATAGGGTGGTGGTGTATGCCAGAGTCTAGGTGTTCATCCAGACGCGTAGCTGTGCTCAGTGGAGTCGCCGAAGACGACGTGGTAAGCGTTGACAGGCGGTCGCCGTCGTCGTCGTCGGCGGTGAGCAACCAGTGCTGCTGCTGCGGCTGGCGAAGTGAAACATTCTCACCTCTGATGGACCACCACTTTTCTCTCACATCACCGCCAGCAGCGCCGCGCGTGCACAAGTCGCTGCCGGAGCGACAATTTGCCGTCGGCGGCCGCCGGCCGGCCGGCCGAGTCACGTCTTGTGTGCCGTTGGCATTGTGCGCTGTCGAGCACAATTTTCCCATTGTTTGTCTCGAGTCTTTGTGACGACGTTCAGAAAGACTCCTCGAGCTTTCGAGTAGCTTTTCGGGATGGGTTACACGACTAGAGCGCCGAGCCGTCCGAGAGGAACCGACGAATAGATTCACAAGCAGCGCGACAGCTACAGTAAGCTGGAAAGATGGGATCACGCGCAGAATGTTGCAGGGTGCGGAGTACTTTTGGACGCCGTCTCAGCCCAACGACTCTACATTGCGAAGAAAGCCCGGATCGACGAAGGCATTGCAACGGGTTGTCAAGAATACACCTGGGCGCTCATGTAGAACAACGGAACATTAACTAGGGAAGGGTCTCAGGCGTGGCTCTGAACAGCAGAAGTGGATAGTACTACGAGAATCTCCACCCTTCACATAGTAGAAAATCACGTTTCGATTTGCTGAGTCCTTGAACCCAAAGAGCTACGGGACTCGAAGGCAGCGGTACAGTACTGCACCGTCACCCGTAGCTACCGTAACCTACAGTAATCGGCCAAAATTTGAAAAACAGATGTCAGATTCGTGATCAGCACCCGCAAAAAACCTTCCTGGGCGAGGTTTGAGCGAGAAAATTTTTTTCGACCTCTCCTCGACCTCTGGAGTCGTGAAAGTACAATAGTGCCTTAATGGTAGTTTAAATCAACTTATTTCCTACACATCTCCTACACATTTATTTGACTCTAAATTACTAAGGGTTTACTTTGACCTGCGCGTCACTCACTTTCATCAGTTTCTGAATTATACAATGTTTTCTGTTTTTCAGCGTACGTTAAACAGTGACCTTACAGCAGGTACGGGTACATCGGATACGGGTGACTAGTGCCTTCGAAGTCATAATCACCGATTTCGCGCATACTTCTCCCAGTGGGAGCTATTTGGGATGGTGATCACGAATCTGACATCCGTTTCTCCGTATTACGCTGGAGCGCGTTATGTTACAGTGGATAGAGGTGATTAATGGTAAGGTCATGGTTACCGTTTTTGCCCAAACCTCATGTTTAACACGAGTCTGACCATTATTTGACAATTTAGAGTGATATAAATGTGTAATAGATGTGCAGGAAGCAAATTGGTAAAGGAGGCGGCAGACATGAAAAGTGCAAAAATAGTGCATAGCATGGGAGTCGAGCATCTGACCTAGCACATGTGAAGCAGCGTTTCACCCTGCTGAGCCACCAGCCCGCTGGCGGCACAGCCTTTCGCCACGTCCTGTACATCAGCGCACGCACGAAGGGACATGGGCACGCACTGACGGTGCAATATTGTACCCCCAAGTTCGAGGGCCGGTAGCTCTTTTGGTTCAAGGACTCAGCAAAAACGAAACATGTTTTTCTACTGTATGAAAGTTGGGGATTCTCGCAGTCTATCCGTTTACCCTGCTCAGACCTACGCCTAAGCCCCTTCCCTGGTAAGTAAGAAGCTGAGTTGTGGTATTCCGTACCGCTTTATGTACCATACAATTTTCATGTCACATTGATCTCTTGGAAAGTGCACGAAAAAATTTCATGCGCAAAATGGCTATGCACTGCTCTGGACTTAGCTATGAGTTCATTCCTAATCGATTTATGAGACGTCGTTTGTATGGCATAACCACTTTGCTCGTCAGAAGAAAATGAAATTTGCTTATGATTTTCAAAACTCTCACTGACAGGGCCTCAGTTGACGCATCTGATCTTTTCCCGGTAATTGATTCATACATGAGAAGAGGTAATGAGAAAAGCAGGGTACCTTATCGTAAAAAGCAGGTCGGGGCACAATTCTTCTCCAATACGTAGGGCCGTTGCATTATGTTATTGAAGGAAAATTTGGTAAAGATTCTATGAATTTTCCTGGTTCGCTGTCCGAGTGTAATAATTATATAAAATTTTTCTTAGTTGAAAAAATTAATGCATTACATTTGTTTTGAAGCGCAAAACCAGGCAGCAATTGCTTATTGCATTAAAAGACGAGATCGCGCCATACACTCGAAAAGCATGTCACGATTTTCATTTGATTGACAATGGAAGTGCTGCTTACATAAAATGTCAAAATGAGGATATTTGTGTTCCTTACGACTGGCTTTGTTGCATCGTTTGCAGGTGTGAAACTTCACGTAAACATAAATTTTTCTGTTACGATGATGTTTTGTTGCGATCAAAACTTCTAGCGCCAGGCGGGACTCGAACCCGCACCTCCCTCTAACCGGGCGAGATGTTGCGGATGTTACGTAATCGGTGTGGATGTTGCGTTCGATCAATCTGCGCCGGTGGTGTAATGGCGTAGAGCATTCCCGCCCGGTTAGAGGGAGGTGCGGGTTCGAGTCCCGCCTGGCGCTAGAAGTTTTGATCGCAACAAAACATCGTCGTAACAGCTTACATCCTCGGCACCAGCCAATTGAGGCTTAAAGAAACTGATTTGAATAAATTTTTCTATCAATCGAGTAAAGATCGCGACATCTTTGACGAGGGCATGGCGTTATTACCTTCTAACGCTAAAAATGTCCGCTTTCCTCCTCTTTGAAACAAACTTTAATCCATTATTTTTTCAAAAAGCGAGAATTTTATAAAATTTCAAGCAAATTGTCATCTTATTGGGTAAGTGAATTAAAACCCTAAAAAGTCATACTAAATTTTCCTAAAACAATAAATATTCTAATTTTTTGAAGCGTAATGTGGAAGGAGCTCGTTTCGATTTGGAATCGGAACGTTGTTAAAGTTGAGTAGCAAAGCTGCTAAAATCAAAACGATACGTAGTCGTAAATTTTTAAAGGCTTATGAGAACTCGCAAAAATGTTAATTTTTTGATATTTTAGTTTTTAACGGCTGCTAAAGTGCATGCAGTAATACAAGCAGAGTGGTACATAGTGTGGCGAAAACGCATGTATAGTGTGGCGAAAACGCACAGAGCTCGGAGTTTGAATTTCTAGTTGAACTGATCACAGTATACGCTTTTAACTAAAAAGAGAAAAGAATAAAGAACGGCGAAGCAACTCTTTTTGGGATTCTACTTCCACGGGATATCGTGGAGACAATTCCAATGCGTATTTATCCCATATACAAAGAGTTAAGGTACCCAGGCAGTGGGTAAGTCAGCGCTTTATCCTTCCCAGACAAGTCTGGTACCGACTCGCTGACTCTGAAGGGATGAAAACATTGTTTAGCCTGGGTAGGAAGTCCGAACCAAGAACTTTGAATCCCTTGCAAGGACAACCGCTGGCGCCTGCTCCAGCTGCGCTATCGCGCGACAACACATTTAACTACGAGCAGAAAATGCTGGACATCTAAATCACCCCACAAGGAATACATGCTGGAAACTCTCCAAGTCTAATAGACACAAACGTCACTATTCAGAAGCGAGTTGGAAGTGACTACAGAAAATCTCAGCAAAATTAGCCTCTACCTCTGGTATTAAACGACTTTCATTCGATCACAAGTGCCTCTCTTCTCATGAGTTTTAAAAACAGCATAGAAAATAAGTAGGAGATCTACTAGAGGGAAACGGCCTTTTCATGTCTACAGCCATGGTCGTTCCTGGGTTAACTGTAGCAGCATTAGTTGCTAAAACTACCACCTTAACCTCCATAAAGCCTTGAGTAGATGTAGGTGTAATGAAGTGATCCGTAAGAGCTGTACGGTAGACAGAAAATATCGCGCCCAGTGAGGAGTGAGTGTTCTAAGGACTACTGCCGCTAAAGCTACCGTAGTCCCGAGTGGAGCGAGAGTAAGGTGTGTGGCCAGTTAGTGAGGTGGATCGGTCGACGAGTGTGGGGTGTGTGTGTGTAGTGGCTTCCCTCTCGGCGAAGCTTCATTAGGGCTTGGCGATTCATCTTCACAACAAATGGATTGGCACCATTGTGAATTAGTCGGGATTGCGTGCGTTGTCGACGTTTTTGAGATCTGACGTTATCCAGCTTCCGCATCAGTGCCGTCGTTTCCAGAAGGGCGATCATTGTTGCTGCGTTTGTCGATGTGTCACCAAGAAAAGCAACGTGTCACAATGAACGCGGGGATGTCATCGAGATCCGTCGGTCAACTACACATGAAGTCACTACGTTGGAGGCGTGAGATCTGGGGATGGCTGCATCAAAAGCCTCATATGTACCATTTTCATCTCAAAATGGACACTCTTCTAAGCTAACTTATGACTTTTGAAATGAAAGCGAACTCTGTCAAATTGAAACGAGCTTCTTTTACGTTAAACTAAATAGTCTCCAAAAAGGTTAGAATAATTTTTTTCATCAGGATGAAATTAGAAATGTAGTTTGAGGTTAAATGATAAGAATCTTCTTCTTCTTCTTCTCCTGAGCGTTTAGTCCCGCGCAGTCGCAGGGTCCGCTGTTCTTGTGATCTGTCGCCACCTCATCCTATCAAGGGCGTCATCTGCCGTGGCGCCGACTTCGGCGAGATCTCTCTTGATGACGTCCTTCCATCTTTTCCTAGGGGCTCCTCTCGGACGCCTTCCGGGTGCCTCGTAATCTAGGGCCAACCTTGTGGGGTGATCCTCTGGTCTTCTGAGGACGTGTCCATACCACCTCAGGCGCTGCTCTCTCATCTTCAGCTGGATCGGGGCAGTCTTCATCACTGCCCTAACATCCTCGTTTCGCACCCTGTCCCGACGGGTCCATCCACATGCCCACCTCAGCATCCTCATCTCTGCCGCGTGCAGTTGCCGCTCCTGCGCCTTACCCAGGGCCCAGCACTCACTGCCGTAGAGGAGAGCAGGTCTTACAACTGTTCTATAGAGTTTGCCTTTGAGAGTCCTGGAGCATCTACGGTCGCAGAGGATCCCTGTGGACTCCCTCCACTTGAGCCAGGCAGCGTTTATCCGTCCCCTGACCGCCTGGTCCACACTTCCTTCCTCGGATAGGTCACTTCCGAGGTAGCGGAATTCTTCCACCTTCTCGATCGTTTCCCCTTGGCAGTCTAGGATCGATCCAGCGCACTGCTCAGAGCTGATGAACTTCGTCTTCTTTACGTTCAGCCGTAGGCCGTTGTCCGCAAGGGCTCTCTGCCACAGCTGCACCTTCTCCTCCAGCTCCTCCTGGTTGTCGGCTACTAGGGCGATATCGTCCGCGTAGAGGATCGTTCTGAGAGGGCCTTTCTCAAGGTGGTTCACTATAGAGTCAAGCGTCAGCAGGAAGAGGAACGGGCTCAGAGCCGACCCTTGGTGTACCCCCACTGTGATGTCCACTTTCCTTGTCACCCCGTGTGGAGTTCGTATCGCCGCTTTCGAGCCCTCGTACATGTCCCTTATGACCGTGATCAGACGTTCTGGGACACCCCTCCCTCGAAGGGCATTCCAGATTACAGTCCGAGCTAGCCTGTCGTAGGCCTTCTCCAGATCCAGGAATGCCAGGTAGCAGGGTTTTCGTTTCTCCCGATATTTCTCCATCACCTGACGAGCGATGAAGATGGCGTCTGTGGTGGACCTCTCAGGCATGAAGCCCCACTGCACCTGGGAGATGGGTACCATCTCCCTCAGCCTTGAGTCTACCAGTCGTTCGTAGATCTTCATCGTGTGTGAGATCAGTTTTATCCCTCGGTAGTTGGAGCATTCGGAAGCGTCTTCCTTCTGCTTGAAGATGGGGACTATGGTGCTGTTCCTCCAGTCATCCGGCATCTTACCTTCTTTCGTGATTCTGTTGAGGAACTGCGTCAGCCAGTTGATTCCGAGGTTCCCGAGCACCTTCCAAGCCTCTACTGGCACACCGTCAGGCCCTGCTGCCTTTCCGAGTTTCATCTTCCGTATGGCCTTGCGAACCTCTTCTTGCGTCCAGGGTGGGATGGGTCCTTCCGTTGGCTGTTCTTCCTCGGCCTCTCGACGAGGGAACTCCTCGTTCAGGAGTTCCTTGAAGTACTCCTCCCATCTCTCTCTGACCTCGACCGGCTTCCGTAACACTCTACCGTCAGCACTCTTCACAGTCTTCACTACTCGAATGTCGAGGCTAGCTCTATGACGCGCCTTGGCCAGGCGGATGGCGAACTTCTCTCCCTCTGGCCCGTCTAGTTTCTCGTAAAGGGCATCCATTTCCGCGTTCTTTGCCTTCGCTACAGCTGTTTTTGCCAGCCTCTTCAGCTTCCTGTAGGCTGTGAGATGCTCGGGTGCCCTAGTCTTTTGCCACAGCTTGTAGGCCTCCTTCTTCCTCTTCACCGCAGCCTGCACCTCTTCGTTCCAGAACCATGCCGATTTATCCCCTCTGGTTCCGCCTTTGTTTCTCCCAGGGTCTCCTTGGCACATCTCAGGATTGTTTGGGCTACCCTCCTCCAGGTCTCATTCACGGGACCAGCTGGATCTGGAAGGCCTGCTTCGAGCACTGCCCTTCGTAGCTCGTTCCGCTCTGAACCCCGCAGTCTCCACCATCGGATCCTGGGTTCCGTCCTCACTTTGGGCCTGGTGGGTAGAAGTATGCTAAGGTCGGCTACCAAGGGTCTGTGCTGTGATGCCACGTCTTCTCCCGGAATGACCTTCACATTCCGGACTGTTTTCAGGGCAGCCCTTCGAACCAGGATGTGGTCGACCTCAGTTCTTCTTCCTCCGCTAGCATAGGTCACCTTCTGGCTCTCCCTCTTCGCGAAGAAGGTGCTACAGACAGCCAGGTCGTGGGCGATAGCCAGATCCAGAATTCGTTCTCCATCCGGGTTTACCAGGCCGATCCCTTTTCCTCCATGAACCCTTTCCACTCCTCTTCTGCCACTCCCCACATGCCCGTTCATGTCCCCTGCTATGGAGAGGTAGTCGCCTTCTGGTACGGACCTTATGGCTTCCTCGAGCGAGAGGTAGAAGTCATCCTTGTCGTGCTCGGAGCATCCGGTCTGCGGAGCGTAGACAGACATGATGGTCCAGTAACCCTCCTTCGTGTCCAGCCGTAGTGACATGATGCGGTCGTTTATTCTTTGTACAGCCGCTACTGAATCCTTGAGGGACTCCGCGACAGCTATCCCTACCCCGTTCCTCTTGGTGTCTTCTCCGTTGTAGTACAGCTTGACCCCTTCTCCGATCTCCTTGGCTTTCGCCCCTTTCCATCGCGTTTCCTGCAGACGCAGGACTTGTATCCTTCTACGCTTCATCAGGTCAGCCACTTCCCTAGATCTCCCGGTCAGCGTTCCCACATTCAGAGTCCCCAGTCGAACTAGCTTCTTTAGCCGAGGTCGTTCGGCCCTCGGTAGCCCTCGCATACTGACCACAGAACTCGGGCGGGGGTTCTGTGCGCCACTTCCGGGTGACGTCCTAGCCTTTACACTGATTCTATTGCGACTTGTGATCATGGTTTTGTGACGAGGTTTCTCCATCAGCCGGCCTGTCAACCTGGGCCTGACGCTGGAACCGTTGCCATTTTTGCAATTTTTGCAGGGCATGGCGTGCCCGAGCCGGGAGTCGAACCTGTGACCGTTTGTGCATGAAACTACACTACTAACCACTAGGCTAACTCGGCTCAGGTTAAATGATAAGAATGTTAGGTTTATTTATCTTTTTCCTAAAACAGTTTACAAAGTTAAATTTTTAACAAAAATGTCCTTTAAAAAGATGTAATTGAAATGTGGCTAGACAACGCATACTTTAAGTATAGATATCTCTAAGGCCTGGTTTATACTTGCGCCGTCACGCGGCGCGGCGTGATGGTCGCCATAGATATCGATTTTTCGCGCCGCCCGATCGATACCTATTCCGACTAAGGTGTCCCGCCACGCAGCGGCGCAACTATAAACCAGGGCTAACTCAGCTTGCAAAATATCCATTTTGCTTCTGAATATGTCCAGCTTCAGGTTAAATAGCTTTCAACTTTAAAACTAATAGCTATATTTGCATATGTATCTCACTTCCACGCCGAATTGCACACTTTTCACGTCAAAATGGACACTCTTTCAAGCTAGAAATCAAAGCGAACTGTTCCAAAATCAAAATGAGCATCTTCTATGCGATAAACTAAACTCCCCAAAAAGTTAGAATATCTTTTTGTTGGAGGAAAACTTTAGTACAACTTTCTTTGAAGTTTTAATTCACTTACCTAATACATAAGTGGACAGCTTGTTTGAAGTCTTATAAAAATCTCATTTTCAAAGAGAAATAGTCGTTTTAAGCTTGTTTTAAAAAGCAGGATAGTGGCAATCGTTAGTGTCAAAAGAAGAGATTGCGCCGTGCACTCGACCAAGGCGTCGTGAGTTTTATTCAATTGATAGCAAAATTGCTGTTTACATGAAATTTGACACCTGTAAACAATACAATAAAAACAACTGTGAAGGACATACATATTCCCATTTTCATACTCTATGTAAGCAGTATTCACACCAAGGCTTTTTTGGTACATCCTACCATATATCTCTTATAGGCGAGGCTTTACTATTATTAATTTAAATTAAAAAACATGTTTTGGTCATTCTAAAACGCGCTCTATTTTACTAAAAGCGCTCAGGTTTGAATTGCAAAAAAAAAAAAACTAGTTCGCTATTACAGTATTCTAGGATAATTTCAAGAGAAAGCCTAGTTTGAATCGAAGATTGTGCAGCTCAAATTGAAACTGACACAGTGTGCAAAATTCTGGCATAGATTTGGAGCTGCTGAAAACTACAACAGTTGGCCAACAAACATTGAGCTTTTGTCACATTTGTAGCACCTCCAAACCCCAAATATATGTGTAACCTCCACAAGCTTCGACAATGAAAAAAAGGGCTGGAAACGAGTTCAATTTTTGTAATCACTTGTTTTTGTGAGCCGCTGAAATTGCTTTGTTAACAAGTGCAGTTACACATCATACTAAGTTGTAGCTGGGAAGATAAATTGGCACTATTGTACTTTACGGACTCGAGAGGACGAGGAGAGGTCGAAGAAAAAAATTTCGTCCAAACTTCGCCCAGGGAGGTTATTTGGTGTGCTGATCACGAATCTGACATCCCTTTTTGAAATTTCGGCCGATTACGGTAGGTTACGGTAAGTACGGGCAACTAAGGCCGCAGAGGGCATAATTACCAATTTCGCCTAAACATCACCTAGGAGAGTTATTTGGAGTGATGATCACGAATCTGATATCCGTTTTTCGTTTTACGCTGGAGTACGGTAGATTACGGTACGTACCGGTAACTAGGGCTTCTGAGGTCACAATCACCACTTTCGCCCAAACTTCACTTAGGGGGTTATTTGGGGTGCTGATCCCGAATATGACATCAATTTTTCGTTTCAAGCTGGAGTTTGGGCGAAATCGGTGACCATCACCTTGGTCACCCTATCTCCCGTAACCTACCGTACTCCGTCGTAAAACGAAAAAACTGATGTCACTTTCGTGATCAACACCCCAAATAACACAAATATGCGAAGATTGGGCGAAATCGGTGACCATGACCTCAACAGCTTTAGTCACCGGTACCTATCGCAACCTACCGTACTCCGTCGTAAAACGAAAAACTGATGTCAGATTCGCGATCAGCACCCCAAATAACCCCCTGGGCAAAGTTTTAGAGGAATCTGTGATTATGACCTCGACAGCATTAGTCACCGGTTCCTACCGTAACCTACCGTAATCGGCCGATATTTCAAAAATGGATGTCAGATTCGTGTTGGACCTCTCCCCGTCCTCTGGAGTCCGTAGAGTACAATAATGCCGATAAATTCTGTAGCTGTATCATATGTTCAAAAGCAGTGTGAAATAATATATTTATTTTCCAGCCTTGAAATTAGCGGAATCAAAACTGTGGAATGCTGTCCTTCGAAAAAAATTAGAAAATAAACATAAGGTCCCACTGGGTAGCTTCAACGTATCCTTGAGTTGCGCTCATTTCATGCAGCGTAGCGATTCGGTCATCTACAAGCAAATGCCGTTCAATAAAAATCGTGAAATATACTTTCAGCATACTTTAAAGGCTAAGCATCGACCACGTTTCTCAACTGAAAAGACTTCTTAATCTGTAGACTAAAATCGAACAGAAAAAATTCGAAAGTTTTACCTCGTTCATCATTTCGACAGCTGGCGAAGAGTATCACCGCTAGTTCTTCAGACCTTTGATGTTCAGGAAAGTTCGTAAATTTTCTTCAACCAGTGAAGTAGTCGTTAGAAGGAAGGAAGGCATAATGAACACTGAAGGCTTTGCACTTGCAAGGCTATCTGTGGGAGGTATTTAACAGCAGATCTAGATTCTGACATGAACAGGCAGTGTAATACGACGGAGTATATGAGGTGGACAGACGTCTTGTGCACGTGCTCTAATGAAAAACAGGCAATAAATGCTATATAGGGCTGGTTCTACCCCCGGAAAATCCAACTTCAACCTCGGCATTATTACAGATGGTGGGAAATAGCCCATCGAAATGTTGGTTTTTGTGCAAAAACAGTTTTCCTAAATGTGGGTTCTAATTTGCACAAACTATTAACATGCCTCGAAAAATGCATAAATTCTTTAGAGGACCATAGATTTCCTGCTAGATAAGGATAAGGATAAAGGACGGCGTTGCTCAATTCCTTTTGGGATGCGCAAGCGCATTCTACTTCCACGGGATGTCGTGGAGGCGATATGAATGCGTATTTGGCCATACAATGACTTGCGGTGGCCAGCCGATGAACAATTCAGCGCTCTATCCTTTCCAGACAAGTCTGGTACCAATTCACCGACCCTGGAGGGATGGAAGGCTTGGTTGGCCTGGGCGGGAAATCCGAACCAGGAACCTGGTATCGGGTGCACGCGGCAGTCGCGCCTCCTCTAACTGTGCTACACGCGCCCTTCCTGCTAGGTAGGCTACGAAAATTCTTCAGTCAACGTCACGCATTCTCATTCTACGCGATGTTTTGGAGGCGACTTAAATGCGTATCTGGGAATACAATGACTTGCAGTGGCCAGCCGATGAACAAGTCAGCACTTTATCCTTCCCAGTGGACTCTGGTACCAATTCACCGACCACGAAGGAATGGTAGATGGTAGGTTTGGTTGGCCTAGGCGAGCAATCTGAACCAATGCCGTATTTTTGAAAGAGTAATTAAATCTCATCTATTTCATTACTTGTCCCGCAGTGGAGTCATTCCTGATTGTCAGCATGAGTGCGTGCATAGAAAATCAGTTGAGACCAATATGCTTGAATGTCTAGATGATTGCACAGCTTGTCTCGATTTGAAAAGAGGGCGCGACATAATATACTTGGATTTTTCTAAAGCGTTTGACGCTGGGTCGAGCGTTCTACCCCCTCGTCCCCCTGGCCCGCCCATCCCCACACCCTGGCCTTGCTTGAGAGTCCAGTGGCTGCCTTAAACCCTCCGCACACTTTTGCGGCAGCCGCGTGCTAGAGTTCACGCGGCATTCCTCCCGCTCGCTCAATCACCAACGCGGCAATGCGGCAACAATGCCTTGAAGGATTACTGCCGCCGCCACCGCATCTGCCGCGTCGGCCACGTAGGCGGCACCGCGTCTGCCGCATCTGCCGCGTAGGCGGCACATCAGCTGAAGGCCGTGCGAGGCGAGTTTTGCTTCGCGCGGCGACTCTGCGTCTCTGCCCCATGCTTAAAGATAGGGCTGCCGCGCTGCCGCAAAAGTGTGCGGAGGGCTTTAGGAGATAGTGGAGACGCAGTCATTTGCCACGCCTCTATTTAAAGGGCGGGGGTAGAAGCCACTCCGCCCGTTTGACTGGATAAGTCATTGGAAGCTGGTATATAAATAAGAATAGTTAAAGGTGCACCCAGTTATCTGTAATTATGTAGTTATCTGTAATTGGATAAATGACTTTCTGGCTAATAGGACATTCCAAGTAAGAGTGGGCACGTCCTTCTCCACCATTAGACATGCTATAAGTGCGGTCGGGCGCGTGTAGCGGACTCGGAGGAAGCGCGACTGTCGCGTGCACCCGATACCAGGTTCTTGGTTCGGATCTCCCGCCCAGGCCAACCAAGTCTTCCATCCCTCCGGGGTCGGTGAATTGGTACCAGACTTGTCTGGGAAGGGTAAAGCACTGAATTGTTCATCGGCTGGCCACCGCAATTGTATGGCCAACTATCTCGCCATTCATCTCGCCTCCACGACATCCCGTAGAAGTAGAATGCGCTGGCGCATCCCAGAAGGGATTGAGTAACGCCGTCCTTTATCATTTTTTATCCTTTATAAGTGCGGTTCCTCAAGGAAGAGTCTTGTCGCCACTATTGTTTGCTGTTTACACCTCAGATATTGCCAAACAATTGGAGGACATTGGGGTAGTGGTTAAGCAGTTTTCGGACGACATTAAAATTTATCGGGAGGTGTACAACCTGAATGACTGGTGCATACTTTAGAAAGGTATTGATTTTATGGACCTGTGGTCCCGTACCTGGCGGCTCCCGTTAGCTCCGGAAAAAAATTTTTGTATATGAGACTAGGCGCGTCGGAAGCGGCTGGGGACTATCTAATTGATTTTCATTCGAATTTTGCGAATGCATTCGAATTTGAGTGTTCAGAAATACCGCTTTTTCGAATATATTCGAATTCGAAGCGATTCGAGTATTCGAAAAATTTCGAGAGCACCACTACAGTTCACAAACCTCCTTTGTCAGTGATAACTGGAACACTCTACAGACCTGCGGGATGTTAAGCGCTAGTCATCCTATTCTTAATATGTATGTCCCTGAATCACCTACTTCGTCCCCTTTGCAGTGCAGCCGAACGTTCAACGAGCTGTCAGCCAGCTTCTTTTCGATGATAGTTCGTTTTTCCTTACAGCTGGGAATGTTGTCGGGACGGCCAGCCAGCCGAGTGCAGGTGTCGACTGCCGCTTGTACTTCAGTTATGGTCGTTACTGGAGTCAGCTGATGGCAATTCACGGCCTCTCCCGCTACGATCCGCATTAAGGAGATTAGAAGTTGATCGAAAACGAAACAAGGAAATTGAATTAGTTTGCACCGCATCAGAGCATCACGCGTGTGCACTATTGCTAGTGAGGAGATTGTTCCAGCTGGTAGATTTAATTTCTGAAAAACATAGTCGACGTATGTCCTGGCAGCGCTTTAAACTAGCTGAACGATCATCCAAAGATCCTCATAATCTGCACACGGGCGACTAATAGATGCAGAAAAACTCATCGTCACGGTTGAACGCAGTGGCCGGCCCAAGTCGCGAAAGCGAGCAGCACTTAGAAGTGAAAAGGCGTTGGGCCAATCAAGTCGCAACAAATGTGCGTGCTACTCAGAGGAAGCGCGTATGTCGATATGGCCGCTTTTAGTTGGTGCCTTGCTTGGTTGTGATTGGTTGACGCGGACCCAGTTCACAATGCTGCCCACCTTCTGGACATGGACCTCAAAGCCATAAGAAACCCGTCCACTATTATAAAAATTCTAAAGTTGATGCTCCCTTGTTAGTAAAAAGAAATACCCATGGATCGATCTACTAAAGCGTGTAGGGAGTCACATACCAGTAATACATTATTAGGTCCATGTAGGCTTTCAAAATAAGCCAACAACTCCAAGGGAAAGTAGAGTGCATGGCGCAATCTGAACGGTCTGAACGGAATGACTGGCACCGTTCCTCATTTCACTACAATATCATTACGGCAAACACCAATATTGAGTCATTTCTCAGTAAATAGAACGTAAAATGATATTAGAAATGCTTAACACCTGCCATATAACTTCTTACTTATGAATTTTAAGCGCATTTGCAACAACTGGCAGGAGTCGCCGATTTTGCGTGCGCCGGGAATCGACTAGAAGGTTCCAATGACGTCCAAGCCAGAAAAAAACCAGTTCCCACATGGTCGTTGATCTGGCATCAAATATGTCTGACAAAGGTAGGGCGCTGACTTGTGCATATATTCTGGGCTGCAGAATATATTAAAGAAGGTGAACTACGGGTTCAGGTCATTGTCAGTGGCAATGCACCACATATGATGATCTATTATATATGGGGTTTAACTACCCAAGTTTGAGCTGACGACTGTTGGTTCGGACAATTTATATTGTAAAAGGTGAAATACGGGTTCAGGTCATTGTCAATGGCAATGCACCATATGATGATGATGATGATGATGACCATATGATCTATTATATATGGGGTTTAATTACCCAAGTTTGAGGTGACGACTGTTGGTGTCGGACCAATTCGCGTGGAACTGCAAGCATAAAATCCTCATATGGTGAAGGTCGCCTTACGATATCTTGTGGAAGTGGAATGCATGGCGGGTCCGAAAAAAGACTGACCACTACGAGCACTACAGCTCGACTTGGGATCAGCGCCGATATGCAACAAATCGTTTCCTGATTTCAGAGGAAGTTAGCGATAATATTTGGACTATTTGGTTTCCTATCTAAAACACAGCGAATATGTAGAAGTCATTATTAAAAAGCGATTTCAAATCGTTTATTTTTTGTATTAAAAAAATATCATTTCAGGTATCTATCTGGGATGGACTCTAACGTTTCAGCTGAGATCATAACCGAATTGCCGCTCTACCCCTTTCTAGTAGTTTTTGCAGTGTAGTCCAGAGACACGGAAGTCAAAGCTGGTGTAAGCAGGACCAAACCGGTGTCGAGTCGCCTACAGAGCGCAGGTGGCGAGCGCCCTACGCGATTGCGCCATGTGTGGACCACATCGCACAATTAACAGTGAAGTGTAGCACACAAACAAAACACGCCGGATAAATAGTAGTAGCCGTGAAGCCAGAAGAACTTGAGGCTTATTCGGGGCCAGCGATGGGTTGTATACACTGCTGCTGTATGTGTCTGCTAATGATAAATTGGTTAAGTCAAGCAGATAGTCAGCTGTTGTGATTTTGCGTTAATTGGACTTTTTCTTAGATATTTTGCTTCTGAAATGGTAAACAATTTGCAGAAAAAAATCTGATTACTAGTGAGATCTGCGCTCTACTAGCGAAGTAGGTTTTATTTCATCCTCAATATTGACATTGTAATGATCTCCAGTCTTACCGGTATGCAAATTTCTTGGATTCGAAAGTAATCTATGGATGGAGTGCAGCATATTCAAAGACGATAATCTGAAGGAAAAATTCTTTTTCCGAATTGCGAGAAATCTCTTCTGACGAACAATTGCTGACAGTAGTTCATGAATTGAGTTTTTCTTAAGGAACAAAGAGTTTTGGGTATATGTCGCGGAGACGAGCAGCATTGGGAGATGGGAACGTCCCCTCCAATCAGGTCGCATTGAATGGACATGCTATTCAGTGCGGTCGTGTACAGTCCGTACCACGATCGGCTGGCATTTGTTCGGTCTGTGCTCTGTTTGGTTATTATTGGCTGGCGCGCTCCCGCCCACCAATGCTGCTCACCTTCGTGACATGTACCGAAATTTTTATTAAAGCTCAACTGTCTTAAGAAAAATTAGTGCATCTTCGGAATGAGCGAAAAAATGCCTACTCCAAAACTACGTCAATATGCCTAGGATTAATCAGAAGATGGTGGAGTGATTACGCCGTGCACTTGCCCAAGAAGATCGCAATGTTTATCCGAGTGATCCGAGTGATCATGTAAGGGTTGTTTCTCTGAAGTTAGGCAATGGAAATGGTGGCACGTTTTGCTTTCATTGCGATTGCTTTGCTATTTAAAAATGTAATGCACATGTATACAGCATTTATACTATTAATCCACCAGAAAATGTGCTGCATAGGACACGTGCAAGGCGCAATCTCTCTATATCATACAACAGCAAACGCTTAATTTTTCAGCATTTCAGAATAAGCCACAAAACACTGTTTTTGCCGATAGGGTAAGAATTGTGTGTCTACTCTGAAGTTATTTTTTCCTAAGACACCAAACCTATAAAGTGAAGAACGTATTAGTTTTGATGTGAAGAGCGACCAATTTGGATAGATAAGTGTCCAGAAAACGAAAAGAGTTCCGTTTGTAAAATGAAAATTGCACAGAAACTGCAAAAACAATCGAAAGAAAAACTTTAAAGAATTAAATGCAGACAGATTATCGAAAGGTACCAAGAGCAGAGGGTCGCAAAAGGGGTACCACAATTACTGTTACAACAAATATACCTTTTTGGAAAAAAAAACTAGAGAGGAAAAGCCGGTACGTGCTCCGTCTGTGCTCTGTTAGGCTATTATTGGCTGACGCGCTCCCGCCCACCAATGCTACTCACCTTCGCGACATGTACCGACTTTTGCAAAATACAAAAAACAAGTGTGAACTGTACAATAGATTCAATGAATTAGCACAGCTAGAGAGGCAGACGGGCAGAGTTATTCAATCCAAATAGAATCATTTTTGTTTAATTTATTTGATTCAGTAATAAATAAAAATGCTACTGCTCCATAACTGAAGCCAGACCTGCAGTTGAAACTATGAGCTCTACGTGGACTTCTACATAGAGTTCTGATTATGTAGACCGTTTTTTGTTTGTTTCCGGGCAGAATTAAGCAATCCAAATAGAACCATTCCTACTTAGTCTAATTGATTTAGTAAATAATTATTCAAGCATTCTACGAAGTTTTCGTAGGATTATAAGTTTAGCCAAATAAATAAATAAATAAATAAACTCTCCTCCGCAATTGAATCCAGACCTGCAATTGAAACGCTACTACGAGCTCTAAATGGACTTCTGCATAGACTTCTGATTAGGTGGGCCGTTCTACGTTAGCATTTCAGATACGGGGAGGATTCCCGTTGAGGGAACAGATCCACCGACCGCTTACCGCCCTCTAATGGTGAAAATTCCACCAAACCCCCTGATATGACATCCATCAGCGTTAGGTTTGGCGGTACTTTTCACCGTTAGAAGGCGCAAAGCGGTTGATGAATCTGGTCCTAGGTCAAGCAAGACTTTCACCTCTCCGGGTCTGTTCATTGGTACCAGACTTGTCTGGGAAGGACAAAGCACTGACTTGTCCATCAGTGGCCAACATAAGCTAATGTTTAAGCTAAATACGCATTGAAATTGCCTCCACAATATCCTGTCGAAATAGAATGTATGGCGCATCCCAAACAATTATTGATTAACTCTTTGTTGTTTATTGGACGTCTTGGTCGATGACATCGTGGATATTCGTGGAGTTGAAAATAAGAATTCACCCCGTTATAAGGGAAAACGTTACGATTCAGGCAACCAAAGCTAGATCCGACTCAAGTAAAAATTTCAAAAACTTAATTTTCATCTAGGCGTGATAAAATGGCTAAAGAAATCACGTAGCTGTACTGCAACGAAAAGACTGGCTCGCTATGTGATCAATGAATAAATGTGGCATCCGATTTACGGCATAATTCAAAGCTTCCACTCGTTACTTAATTTCCGTTAATTCGATTATACTTAACTGTGTGGTGTAGTTATCGACGGAAATTTTAGAAGTTATCAGATGACCATCATCAGAAGAACGAGTATATGCCAATATTCCAATTTTTCTTTCCATAAGCGTAGCTAGATTATATAGAAAAAACGTGGATTTTTGAAAGAAAATACCCATTCATACAGCTTGATCAAATTTACCAAATTTGTAATTTGTATTTGTAAGCAGATATGTCTGCATATTAAAAAGTTATTTTTGCAGCAGATGAAGCAGAAAAATTATGTTTGAAAGTGAGCAGCGTCTCTGGAAATCTGAAAAACTCGTCTTTCTCCCAATAGCAAGCTGTCATCAGAACTGAATTTTCAAGATTATTCTCAATGCTATCGAATTTAATTGGTTAAATCTATTAAAAAATTCACCAAGGTTGAATGCATTGTTTATGTTATTATTTTCCCGTTTATTATTGTTTTTGCCATATTGCCATTTCTTTTCCTAATTTTTGTAATTTTTATTTTATAAAACGGATGATTTTTTATACGTTAAAGGGTTATCAATATCAGATATATTTCCGTAACCTTTAATATGGTCATTAATATGGTCATCATACTCCACGATGGGCAACTGTGGCGCAGTTGGAGGAGGTGCCGGATGTCACGTGCACCCGATACCAGGTTTATGGTTCAAATTTTCCGCCCAGTTCAAGCAGGCGTTCTAACCCTCTGGAGTTGGTAAACTTCCAGCAGAGCCGTCTGATAAGGATAAAACTCTGTCTTTTCCCAAATACGCGCTCAAATTGTGTCCACGATATCCCGTAGAAGTAGAATGGGTGGCGCATCCCAAAAAGAATTGAACCACCGTCCTTTACACTTCACACTTTACTGCGTAACGATAGGATTTTTAATCTTAACCTTTTCTTTTTTATATAGGGTGAAGTGGAAACAAACACGACGAGCCAACGAGGAACGTTTTGCGTTCCTAGCGTGTACTAGTCAGCTGTTCAGAGGCGAAAAAACAGCGACCACAATTGTTTTCTCTTGACTTCAAAGGAGTCCCCCAGTGGGAATAAAATACGAGAAAAGACAGCAAAATAGCGGTCGAATCGACGTAGAGTTACTCAAAGTTGGATTTCTACTGGAAAATGCTGCATCTGCTACGTATCTTTTCGTAAAAATTCTAGAAATTTGGTAAAACTGAATTCTAGAAAATGGGTAGGTGCTTTAATAGGGTCCACTTTGAAAGTGTAAAAAATCTTCAGGATCACAGCGAAGACCAATTTTTACTTGAAGTAGTGTTTTCTTGCCAGCCACATTGGAGTTTGCGATGTTCCGCTCACAATTTTTGCATACACCGACAGTTTTAATGACGTTGACCGATATTTTCGGGTAGAGCAACACTCAACTCCATTTTTAGTCTTTTTTCAGCCAAAAACTTTTGCTAAACGTATGTATTTTTTGTTCAAACTCAAGAAACAATATAGGCCTTGTTCAAACAGAAAGTGCACAAATTTTGAGATGAAGTTCCACAACAGCAGCACCTCTATCGGCCTCTTCACGTCATGCATATTTTTTCGAAAAAATTTCTTCCGCTTGACTTTTCGAAAAGCGAAAAGTTATAAGTTCTGACAGCTACATCATGCCAGTGGCATTCAACTTTGAAGCAGACATTCATACATCATTCTGAACCAGTAACATTTGCTGCAAGTGCAGTAACCTTTTCTTTCATGTTCGAAAAATTGAAAATTGCTTAAGCATATGTTTGAGAATTTAAATGCATAAAAAGGTAAAATATTCCTCACAATGTATAGACTGGAAAGAGACCAGCAACTTGATCCTAAGAATAGCTTTTAAACCATTCTTTATTTATACTACATTAATGTTAGATGTGAAGAAAGAACACAGTTACTTAGGACACACGAAGAGCAAATGGTTGGAGCGGCCAACCCTACGAGCACTTTCAATCGAGTTTAGGTTCAGATCTCCACACGACGCCAAATTTCCATTCCTCAGGGAGGTAATTTAAAGGTCGTCTTGTTGTATCTGAGACCACTATAGCAATACCCATTGGCTCGTCGCGCTACTATAAAGGGTAAATGACGGTGTTAATCAATCGTATTCGAATGCGCCACGCATTCTACTTCTACTAGATGTCGTGGAGGAAGTTTGAATGCGAATATGGCCAATACAATACTTTAGGATGGCCAGCCAATTCTCGTGTCAATGCATCACCTCCGGAGGGCTGGAATGCTTGGTTGGCCTGGGTGGGAAACCTGAACCTAGGATCTGGAATCGGGTGCATGTGACAGCCGTCCCCTCTTCATACTGTGCTACCGCAAGCCCTTCCGGTATCAGACAGGTCAAGAACACAAAGTCGGAGCAGGCACCAATCTCTTCGAATTGATTCCTGGTTTAGGTCCTCCCAAGGCCAGCCAAGACTTACCGGATCTATCCTAGTGGGGGGGGGGGAAGGGTGTAGTAGGATTTTTGTCTCATTGTACACTATGTACTATGAAGCTGTTCGAGAGCTTTTGATGTCCCATGATATGTGAACTGGTTTAGCTTAAAAGACGCTGCAGTATGGAAGTGGGGGCACAACTGCAAATTTGGGGTTGATCCACCCCTACCGACTAAGAT
Source organism: Heligmosomoides polygyrus polygyrus (assembly GCA_947396885.1). Lineage (NCBI taxonomy): Eukaryota > Metazoa > Nematoda > Chromadorea > Rhabditida > Heligmosomidae > Heligmosomoides > Heligmosomoides polygyrus. The sequence continues at coordinate 8,743,428 of OX377206.1, read as the reverse complement.
AGTGAAAAGGAGCAACCCCAATGCGGTTTACCTCCGGCTGGTACAGGGTTAGTCTGGGACGGATAAGACACATATTTTTTTAAAGATAGGGTATACAGTGCATCAAATGCAAATTCAGATTGCCTCCACAATCTACCACAGAAGTAGAATGCATGGCCCATCTCACGAAGGAATCGATTAATCGATTTGTTTACATTGCTGATGGTCACATCAACTCACTTCGTGTCCTTTCCGCTTATGTTCTTGTTAACTCTCGATGCTAAAAATTAGCCTAGGAGTAAATAAATAAATAAAGAATAAAATTTAACATTGACCATTATCTAATTATCCTATAGGGTTTTTTCCTACTATGAACTATGCCTATGAGATTCGCTTCAAGAACTGTTTCGCCACATAAACACTGTAAAAATGAAATAAATGCTAGAATATTAAAATAAATAGATTAATGTCATATTAGCTGGTCAAAGAAGTCGCGCTAACTTCCTAAAAGCGGCTTTTGAGTATTTTTTAAAGATTAAAAATGAGAACAAAGAGAAAGATGGTAAAGGACTGGCGAAGTCGTAAGGGAAATAAGTAGAAGTAAAGGGACTCTTACTATAGGATGTCATAGCTGCTGCACTACAGAGTGCTTCAAGACAGCATGGCAAAGTGCCAGAGAGAATGAAAATTACGGGCGGTCCAAAGTCCTAATTAAGAACGCCGCCGTTTTCGGCAAGGGGTTCTCGACACGTTTTTGACGGGAATTTCTTCCTGTCTCCTCAGGCAGAACTATAGGAAAACAACGACGCGGATTGTTGGCGGAAAATCGGATTCTCTCGTCCGATTAGACTTCACCACGACTTCACCACCTCGGCCGAGGTGTTCTTCTTCACCAGCTCGGCGGCCGTGCTAACTCTCTCATCAGGAAGGAAGTCAAGGCGGCGTTTAGCTCGAGTCCGCACGAAAATCCCCGCTCTCGCGTACTGGCAGGATATGTACATGATATTCGTTTGTTGATTACGTTCACTCGACGACGTAGCCGCATCCAAGCATGAAAAGATCCAGAAGTGTGCGTGTGTGTGCGTGTGTGTCACCGTGAGAGTGTGTCTATATACGTGTGCATGTTCGCCTCAGTGAAGGCATTGCAAACAAGCCGTGCACGGATTACAACAATATTAATCCTATTATTGTCCCTAATTTGAATGTCTGCGAGTCTGGCTAATAGTGGAAAAAATGGTCTGGCCTTCTATACTATTTTCACGTCAAATTGGACACTTTCTAAGCTCGCCTAAGACTTTTGAAATCAAAGAAAACTCTTCCGAGCTAAAACAACCTTTATACAGTTGAACTACGGACTCTATAAGATAGATAGAAAAATTTTTTGCTCAAGGAAAATTTAGAATACTTTTTTTGAATTTTTTTTACTTTAGCTGCCCAAATGAGTGTAATAATGTTGTGAATTTTTTACTTTTGGAGAAAAAGTAACAATTTGAATTTCTGTTTTAAAGCGCAGCAAAGCAGCAGCCATATATTGACCTAAAATACCAGATTGCGCCATGCACTTTAAAAGTTCGTTGCGATTTATATTTGACTGGTAGTGTAAATGCTGTTTATATGGAACAACAAGGTATGTGCGTTCTTAGCAACTGTAAAATTGCAAATTTATAAAATTTCAAACATAGTGTTCACTAATTGAGCAAGTGAATTAAAGGTTTAAAGAAATCATCCTGAAAGTTTCCTCGGACAAAAAAAACTGTAGACAATGCAACAAGTGCAATTTTTAAGAACGCACATGCCTCGTTGTCCCATTTAAATAGCATTTACACTATCAATCAAATAAAAATCGCGACGAGCTTTTAAAGTGCATGGCGCAATCTGGTATTTTAGAGCAATATATGGCTGTTGCTTTGCTGCTTTTTAAAACAAAATTCAAATAGTTACTTTTTCTCCAAAAGTAAAAAATTTACAAAATCATCACACTCATTTGGGTAGCTAAAAAAAACTCATTCTAAATTTTCCTTGGACAAAAATTTTTTCTAACCATCTCATTGAGTCTATAGTTCAACCTGTATGAAGGCTGTTTCAATTCGGAAGAGTTCTCTTTGATTTCAAAAGTCTTAGGCGAGCTTAGAAGGGTGTCCAATTTGACGTGAAAAGTGTCCAATGGTTTGAAAAGTGTCCAATTTGGTTTGAAAAATGTTCAATTTGATTTGAAAGTGTCAATCCGACCTGAAAATGGCATAAACCAAACTAAACACTTTCCAATTCAAAACAGACTCTTTCCACATTAAATTAGGCTTTTCAAAAAGGGTAGTATAAGTTTTTTGGCATAAGGAAAACCTTCGTATGGTTTTTTGAAGTTTTAATTCACTTACCCAATAAATGATCACGTTGTTTGAATTCTATTGTCGTATACGGTGCAGTTCTAGAATTTTGTAAAAATTCTCATTTTTTGAAAGAAAATAATGGCGTAAAATTCAGAGGAGTTTTAGAAGAGCCACGGAAAGAGCATAACACAAAGGTTCGTCTGAAGGCAGTGGCGAAACGAACCTTTTTTATGTTTTATATTTTGTGACATGCCATTCTTTTAATTAATTATAATTTTAAAAATTCTATTATTTTACACCTTTCTTCACTTCTTCGAATTTTACATTTTCTTATGTTTCTTATTGTTCTAAAGACCAGAAATGCACCCAAGTTTCAGTGGCAAAATGAGAGGTTACGCGATACCCTTGTCCAAAAGGTCGCGATTTTTATTCGATTGATGCAACATTTCTGCTTCTATGGAGTTTCATACTTGTAAACGATATAACAAAAATAATTATAAAGAACACTCATATACTCATTCACTTTACACTGTCCAACAAGCAAAATCGCAACAAGCATTTCGAGTGCATGGCGCAATCTGTTCCTTCAATGCACTGAATAATTGCTGCCTTGTTCCGCTATTTTAAAGTACAAATTGTTAAAATTATTACATTCATAGTGGACAAACCGAACTGGGCCCCCATATGATCTGAACTAAAAAATTCAAGAAAGTTAAACCAAATTTTATTTGAAAATATTATTCTTAACATCTTAGAGAGTCTGTAGTTTAACCTGCAAAAAGCCTGCTTCAATTTAGAAGACGCTTAATTTGATTTCAAATTTCTTGCGCTAGCGTGAAAACTGTCCAATATGACTTGAAAAGCGTCCAATTTGATATGAAAAGTGTCAAAGTCGACGTGAAAACGGTCTACTTGCGTTTCTATTTCCGCTTCTCATTTTGCTAAAAGGTCACTGAAAACTCACTGCGAAAATTGAACCAAAACCCGCGGAAATACGAGCCCTAACGGCTTCCACCAGTCTCTCAGCTGATGCATTTTACGGAGTGCTTTACCTGTGCTTTGAATTGCCAATCATACGCCGTTCATTGGATTAGAGACTACGCTTAACTGAATGGAGTAGTTCTGTTTCCGCATTACGGAAACTTCTATTCATAGCAGCACAATAAATAAGTGATTTCCTTCTTCTTAGACCAATAAAACGCTCCTCGTTTGTCGAAAAACAAATGGCGCTTTTCACCTCGAAAGCTCTTTGCTTCAGAAGAAGATCACGTAGAAAATGAAGAGAGGTAATGATGACTTGGTGGTGAGGAAGAGGATAAAAACACCTACTTCGAAGATTTCCTTCCGAGAACGAATACAGTCTGCTTCACCGGAAGAAAAATAAATGAGTCAAGTGCCAGATGATTCCAATTTCAAAATTATACTATTGTAGTGGCAGAAACATCTAACTTTGTGAAGCTTTTTAAACTTGTAAGCATACAACGCTTTGTTAAAGCTAATGTATAAATAAGTAAAGCCAATGTATAAGCAAGTATTGGTATATGCATGTATATAAATATATAAATATATATAAATATATAAATATATATATATATATTTGTAGAAAACACACGCTAACGCAGACGTACATAGATAACAGAATCACAGAAAGGTTCCCTAAGGCCTTTGTCATACCATCGCTCACCCCGAGCGACAGCTAATGATATGCACCCATATCGATTCCATCGCGCCGGCCGATCGATATGGGAGCATATCATTAGGCGTCGCTCGGGGTGAGCGATGGTATGACAAAGGCCTAAGCTAGCTTAAAGTCGTTGAAATCCGAGCGAACACTTCCGAATTAAAACGGGCTTTTACTGCATTCATCTAGCAATTCTCCGAAAAGGTTTGAATAATTTTTTGTTCAATGAAAATGTATAACTTTGTACAACTATTTTTGAAGCTTTAATTCACAGAAGTGAACAGTGAACATATTGTTTAAAATTTCATAAAATTTTCATTTTTGAGGAAAAGCAATGTTTAAAACTTGTTTTAAAAAGCAGGTAGGCGGCTATTTTTTAACGTCACCAAAAAAAGAATGCGCCATGCCCTCTTACAAGACGTCGCGTTTTTTGTTCGATTGATAGCAGAATCTCCTTTGCATGGAGTATGATAACTGTTAACGATACAACAAAAACAATTGTAAAGAAAATACATAGCCTTACTTTGATGCTTCATGTAAGTAGAATTGACACTAACAATCAAACAAAAGTGACCACAAGCTTTTCGAGTTTTCGAGTGCATGGCACGATCTGAACTTTTAATGTGTTATATGCTTGATTTTCTGCTGTGCTTTAAGGCAATTTATTATTGTTTCTCTAAACATAAAAATTATAAAATTATTACATTTTTTTGGTGCAGGTAAACTATACAAATTTCCAAGAACGTTATACCAAATTTTCCTTGAACAAAAAAAAAAATATTCTAGTTTGCAGTTTAATCTGCCTGAAGGTTATTTCAATTTGGAAGAGTTCGCTTTAATTTTAAAAGTCTTAAAACTAGCTTAGAAGGGCGTCCAGTTGTTATTTGAAAATTGTCCAATTTCAATTGAAACCTGTCCAATTCGACGTGAATGTGCTACAGCTGTCATTGCCGAGATGGACACTTCTAAATAAATGCTTGCTGTTTTTAATAGAATAGAACTTACATCGCTTTCTAATGCGATAAAGAAAAAGTGATCTACGACTTTTTTGGAATTTTTTGAAGGAGTTTGATGAACATACATATACACATATTAATCTGTCCCCTAGTAAATATCAAGCGTCTATTCCCACCAGTGCGGCGTTCAGTCATACCAGATAAAAATATACGTCGAGAATATTTCGCAGATAATGGGGCGAGTGAGTTTTACGCACTCGTCTCCCGTCCAGCGGCATCGTCGCGGCAGCGGCGGCAGCTTGTAAAGCACGTCTTGAGGAGTCCCACAAGCATTCCCTAATTTGACATTTTTATAGCGCTCCCCGGGGGTATGGCGATGAGCGCGCTCATCTTATCTCGACTTGAGATCGTCGTCTCTCCAGCAGCCCCCGCTCCAGATGTGTGTTCGAGCGTCATCATGTCACCGATGTCATGTCATGTAGACGACGACGGCATCATAATAACTTCACCGACGCGCCCTGTGCTGCTCAACTGCTGCCTAGACGCGGGAAATCCAAGACTCTAGGTTTCGGCTTCAGGAGAACAACATCAACGCGAAATGACAACGTGTTCTTGCTACATCTGACGGGGTAGTGCCTGTTTCAAGTTCAACACGGCGTTGAACGTACGTGTACATACGGCGAACTTTTCCCCGTCTCAATGCTTTCGAGACAGAAGAATATCAATAGCTCCTCCAGTGTGTGGGTGTAGATTAATGGTGCTGCTCTGTGCTGACAAAATACCCTGACATCAGCAGAAAAAATCGCTTATAAAAATTGTTTTGCGTCTGCAACGGCTGAGAAGGAGCGGCTTCTCGAAGAAGAAGAAGCATAGCCAACCAATACGTACGGATGATGATTCACTTGAATTAGGATATAAGAAGTTGCGTTGAAAAATAGTTGACCTATTATATTTGAATATTATATAGAAGAAGGGGAGAGGAGACTGATACAATAACAACATAAAACCTCCAGCTTCTTTTTTCTGTAACCTCGGCATGGTTAGTTCTTGCTGCTGCTGTCAATAATGTGTCAACACGATGTTTTAAGGTGGACATTTATTCGGCCCCGTTTATACTTCCGACGCCGAGCGACACGACGGCATATAAAGTGGCCAAATTGATCGATCGCGTCGCTCAATCAATATGGCCACTATACATTGCGTCGCATCGCTCGGCGTCGAAGTATAAACGGGGCCTTACGTTTCGACTAAATCGTTGTGGACAGCTATAATATGCAGCGGAAATATACAGCAATAATGATGCAGTTTTACACAGAAAGGAGAAGTTCTCCGTATGAGCTATTAGGTCGGACCAAACGTTTCCAAAGATTTAGTGAATAAGAAGAAGAATATAAGAAGAATATAGAAGATTTAAACAAGACATTATGAAATAATTTGGCTATTCTAAAGAAAGCCGTTTCGTGGGAAACTCCTTATTCTACTGATTTACTTTTTTGATGTATTAGTACTCGCGCTTTCAGTGATTCACACATTTGTTATAGCAATTTAATCTTCGACGAGTTTAGATGACTAAATGATAAGGATAAAGGACGGCGTTACTCAAACCCGTTTGTGATGCGCCACGAATTCTATTTCTACGTGATGTTGTGGAAACGATTTGAATGCGTATTTGGCCATACCATGACTTGCGGTGGCCAGCCGATAAACAAGTCAGCGCTCTATCCTTCCCAGACAAGTCTGGTACCAATTCACCGACCCCGGAGGGATGGAAGGCTTGGTTGGCCTGGACGGGAAATCCGAACCAGGAACCTGGCATCGTCGGGTGCACGCGACAGCCGGCGCCCCCTCCGACTGCGCTACATGCGCCCTTAGACGACTATCACCTCGCTATACAAAGGAATCATGTTGTTTTTAGCAGATATAGAATATAGGAGATAAATATAGAAAATAAAAGATTTCGACACTCGATCCGTTTTGGGATGCGCCACGCATTCCATCCCTATGCGAATTCGTGGAGGCGATTTTGAATGCGTATTTGGTCATGCAGTAACTAGCGGTGGCCAGCCGATGAACAAGTCAGCGCTTCATCCTTCCCAGACAAGTCTGGTACCAATTCACCCACCTCGGAGGAATGGAAGGCAGGGTTGGCTGGGAGGGGGGGGGGGGGGAGGGAATCCGAACCAGAAACCTGGTATCGCCGGCACCTCCTTCGACTGCGCTACACGTGCCTGATCTACCGAAATTTTATTGGGTACATGTCGCGTAGGTGAGCAGCATTGGTAGGTGGGTCAATAAGAGCCAAATAGTAACCAAAGAGAGCACAGGGCAAACACATGCCAGCCCATCAGGGTACCAACTGTAGATGGCCTCTGAATGGCATGCCATTCCATGCGGTCGGTCTGATTTCTTCAGGCGTTTCCACCTACCAATACTGCTCACCTACGCGACATATACCTTTTATTATGATCTACCGAATATGGATATTAAATAAAAATTGGTCAGCGATAGCGATATGATGCTTTGTACGGATTTGCGTAAAATACATTTCATCCTACGCCTGAGCCAATATTTGTAGCTGTGCTACAAATAATGGTTTAGGCGTAGGTATGGTCCATCGTCCCACATGGGAGCTGAAAATTAAGTAAGGATAGTGATAAAGGATAAAGGACGGCGTTATGCAATCCCTTTTGGGGTGCGCCACGAATTCTACTTCTACGCGATGTCGTGGAAGCGAGTTGAATGCGTGCTTCGCCATATCACGACTTGCGGTGGCCAGCTGATGAGCATGTTAGTGCTGTACGAGTCTGGTACGAATTCACCGACGCCGGAGTGATGGAAGGCCTGGTTGGCCTGGGCGGGAAATCCGAACGAGGAACCTGGGGAATCGGGTGCACGCTACAGTCGATGCCTGCTCCAACTCTGCTATCGCGCATCCACTTCTAGTACAGTATAACACTTTTGATAAAACGATAAACGGATAAAGGACGGCGTTTGTCAATTCTTCTTGGGATGCGCCACGCTTTCTAAAAAAGGCGCCATCCCTCTGTTCAGTTTAGTTATAGTAAACTTTTGTTGGGTAGCTGAAAATTCGGTCAGTCAAGTTCAGGTCCCGCGCATAGGATGGAAGAAATTGCTGATAAACTCCCATTACTGTAACCTGGAAGCGTATATCGCTGCAACATGAGTTGAAAATTATTTTGTCAACATTTCAATCGCATACCTTCAACAAATCCTTGAGAAGTAGACCTCTCTATGGCAAAATTTCACTAAAGATCTTCTCCATATGACAAATACATGGCGCGATAGCTAATCGATAACCTCTCCGCGAAAAACGAGGTCGCAACTAAATGTGAATGGAAATTATCCCCCCCCCCCCCATCCCCGTATCACGGATGGGTACGGACAGACCTGAAGGATATCGCGGATGTCACTTGCGTCAAACAGCGCCGGGCCTGGAAAGCAAAAGATGCGGGTTCGAGTCCCGCCTGGCACAAGAGTTTTGATCGTAACAAAACATTCTGTAACAACATGAATGGAAAATCTAGAATTTATAGGAGTGCCAATCTAAAGGTGTCTAATGTAGTATGGTTGGGATTTCCTGAAAGTTATTCGCACTCACCGACTGAGGCTCTCAATATTATACAGTCAAAACTGAAATTTTTCAATGGAAGCTGTCTAGATCTATTTTAGATACTTCTATTTTAAGTGTCAAATTGGGATCCTTCGTCCGTTCACCAGTAAATAAGTGACATCAGATGGTGTACTATGAACTATACTGTTTACTGTAACGGCTGTCGCCTGCACCCGATACCAGATTCCTGGTTCGGATTTCCCGCCCAGGCCAACCTAGCCTTCCATCCCTCCGGGGTCGGTGAATTGGTACCAGACTTGTCTGCGAAAGATAAAGCACTGACTTGTAAATCGGCTGGTCACCGAAAGTCATTGTATGGCCAAATACGCATTCAATACTCCACGACATCCCGTAGAAGTAGAATGCGTGGCGCATACCAAAGAGGATTGAATAACGACGTCCTTTCTCCTTTTTTTTATCCTTTACTGACCTGTTATGAAGATCTGGTGATACTGTTTCATGCTGAATAAAACATCTACAACGACAAAAGCCTTTTCTGTTCGAGTTCCCTTTATTACTATTTCTAGCCAGTATGTGTGGTAGAAGAGTTTCTCACGAGATCTAATCGTGGTTAAGACCGACTTACATGTTGTTGTTCCACCGCATGCAATTAATCCCACTTGTTGAGATACACAAAATAAATCAAAAACTGGCGCGAAAACAACCTGTCTCGAATCAATCTCATCCGGAAACGCTTGAATGGATGCTCTTATAACTAGGCTTCGAGCCTCATAAATCAACAATGATCTATCTGGCATGATTAAAGGTAGGAGAGCGTGCTTTCATCAACATTTCTAACTGTAACACCATTAGTCTAATTTGAAAGAATAGAGTGCTATTTCTGCTTTACGTCTAGCTTTCAGCTAGCCATTTGATGGTGTTCATTAGGCGAACTCAAGAAATCGAATTTGTGTGATTATTGCTGTGATTGGGGCGCGTGTATTGCAGTCGGAGGAGGTGCAGGCTGTCGCGTGCACCCGATACCAGGTTCCTGGTTCGGATCTCCCCCCAGGCCAACCAAGCCTTCCATCCCTCCGGGGTCGTTCAATTGCTGCCAGACTTCTCTGGCTAGGAAAAAGCGGCGACTTGTTCATCGGCAGGCCACCGCAAGTGATTCTGTTTCCAAATACGCATTCAAATCTACGTAGAAGTAGAATGCGTGGGGCATCTCAAAAAGAATTGAGTAACGTCTCCTTTATCCTTTTTAGTCTACTTTGCAACATTATTTTTTATCTTTTTTAACATAAAGTATTTAAAAACTGTCTTTCTACGTACGTTGATTTTAAAAACTTCACTAATCTCACACATTTTCAGTAGCATATCTTTCAAAACATCTATTAGGTAAAATATTTGTTTTTTCTTTCATTTATGCTGAGAAACCTAAGACTTTTCGCAAAAGCTTTTTTTCCGAAGCATGCTTAGATGTGGAACTTAAAAAGATTCAAGTACCGGAGGCTTATGACCTATAAAAAATGTCCAACTCTGCGATTCATTGTATACATGTACGTATGTTATGAAACAACTAGGAATCTAAAAATACTCTGAAACTAACCCTATAAAACTAAGTGGTTCAACCAGCTGTCAAATATTAATCCATGAGGCATGAATACCTGAAACAGCACGCATCGGGGCATCGATGCAGCAGCATCGATCGCGTGACTGTAATCGATTAGTACTATTCTGCGCGTAATGAACGTGAAATACTAACGCACTTATTTTGATATTTTATTTGCAGGACAAAGGAAGCAACATACATAGCAACATAACTGAGTGCTATATGTTGTTACAGGACGTTTTCTTGTGATCAAAACACTTGCGCCAGGTGGGACTCGAACCCGCATCTTCCGCTTTCCGGGCAGCGATGTTCGTCTTACACCACCGGCGCTGCTTGACCGCACGGGCGAACATCGCTGCCCGGAAAGCAGAAGATGCCGGTTTCAGTCCCGCCTGGTGCAAGAGTTTTGATCGCAAAAAAACATCCTGTAACAACACCCTCTCTAAAAGCCGCTCCAGGATTAAGCAAATGTGTTAAAACGTAACTGACTGCATATCTTAAGAGTATACTTGGGGAACTCTAACGATGTTCGAGCTTGACGTATTACAAAACAGTTGCTGAGAAGGTCAAGAATTTTCTGTAGCGGCACCAAAATGTTTAAATTTGATTTTTAAAAGCTATGTGATCGTCTCCATGCTTGACCCTTTTTCAACCACAACATTATGTTAAAGCTATTTGAGCGTATTTTTATTTCCTAAAATGTTTCCTAAACTGTCGTGAAAAACGGCTTCAATTGCCATGGCACACCTGTAAGCTGTAAGATCACCAAAAAAGAAAAGATACTGCAGTAGCGATTCTTTACCTCTAAAAAACTACTGAGGTTGCTATGCGTCTGCTTCTAGTACAGCAGTATTGATTCTAGGTAACGACGTACTTAAATGAGTTCTGAATTGATTGTTTTTTCTTTGGTTTGATATCGGGAGCTATGACTTGTAAGCTAGCATTTCCTTTTAGCCGATTAAGTTGATTTTTAACGAAAATATTGAAATAAAAGCCTAGGAGATCACTCCAAAGGGACAATTATAAAGAGAAAGATAATCGATTTTCTGGTAGACCACTGAGAAAACATACATATTTACCGAACCGTTCATGAAGGGAAGCTTTGCTAAAACTACACAATACATCCCTATGTCGGATTGTTAAATGACTTCGAAAGTAAATGAAACCATTATGGGTACAAAAATAAACATTTAAGCCTTTTTAAACTGTACCACAGTGGTTCGAAATATCAGTCGATACGAGGCGAAACTGGAGCGGTTCTTGTGGTCATAACTGCGTAAAGTTTGCTGATTAATATTGCAACGGATCGGCCGACTACTCGAGACGTTATAAACGTCGACCGGCGGCTATTAGTGTTTTTCTGACATCGCATGGAATCCTAACATCGTCGTCCCGTCGTCCTAATCGTGTTCGATGTCACCGACACGGCAATATTAATCGGAGCAATATGTGCTTGTGTGAACGTATTCTACACCACACAAGACCACCGTCCACCTCGCTACGAACGTTGACGAACACGACGGCGACGACGTCAAAGCTGTCGTCATCGTTGTCGTCGTCGTTCTCTTATAGGAGACTTATGAGAGCGGAGGCTATACACTAGTGCTGGAGTGGGGTGGCGGCTTCCGAAACGAGGTTGACGTGAAAATTGTCCTCGACGTTTAATGCCTGGCAATGCCGTCGTCTCTGCCTCCGCCGGCTGTGCTACCTACGCCAGTTTGGCATAGTAGGTAGATATTTTATGGGGAAGAATCTCTCCCCCCCTCCCGATGAACTTGGCCGTGGTGGCCTGTCCTAATTCGGCTTTGAACCGCCTCCACTCCATTACGATGTAGTGGAGTTTCTCGCTAGACGTACACTTTAATGAAGTTCGAAATCCGCGGCCAAGCCGACTACGGTAGAAGAGTGGAGGGCGAGTGAATGAGTGAGTGAGTGAGTGCGTGTATGTGTGTGTGTGTGAGTGTCTATCCGCTGGTCGAGGGAAGAAGTTCGTCTCTCTGATGAGTGGCTTCCAAGTTCGTCGAGTCTCTAATCAAAGCCGGTCGGTCCGTTGCCTCCGGTGCGGCTCACTCGATGATGTGACCAAATTGGGGGCATCGCCGGTGAGATGAGAAAGACGACGACAACGACGACGATGACGAAGCGCCCGGCTCGGGTGGGTGTGTTGTCCTCGGATACCAACGCTTTCATCAACGTCATTAGGAATTGGGCCCACGATAACGACCATCCCGGCGAAGCCGACGTCGTCCCCAGCTGGGAGTTAGGATGGGTCGTGTTTGTGCGTCTGAGTGAGACTGGTTGGTGTCCTTTTTGTTAGTTCATCCACTGCTGCCCGTCTGAGCCGTCAAGTAGCAGCACATCCTTGGCGCCGTCGCTAATCCCCGTTTCACTTCCGAGTGTGGGCACTAATTATGCAAATAATGGTCCGTCATTCCAATTTGTTACCGCGGTATGGAATGGGATGGGATGGGCTGGGCTGGGGTGGGACGGCGTGGAGAAGAGGACCAGTGCGTGACATTGGAAGTCATAATTCGACTCCACTCCGCGTGAGATGAAGATTAGAACGAGATGACGCTGATGCTGACGATGATGCGCACAAAATAGTCGTTCCGCGGAAGAGGACGAAAGACACAGGATAGGAACCTACGAAGAAGAAAAAACTCGACAGAAGAAACACATCTGCAACAAAGGATCCTCCAGGGCCCCATCCAAATGCCGAACGAACTCGATTTGCTAGCTATCCGTTGAATGAGCGTGAATTTGCTGTAATTCTGCACTTTTTTGGGCATCCAGCAGCGGCTTTGAATCGCTGTCTTCGCACAGCTGAATCGGTCTGCAGATGTGGCAACGCACACCCCACCGTAACCGTCGTTGCTTGGCAAATGATTCAGAAATTGTTTTGGCCTCAAGGAGGAATTGCTTCCACTCACACATACCCGACGAGATGGCATGCGTATGCATATAGATATTTGGGTATACATGCTCATCCGACAACTCAGAGGATCTATACGGGTCGCTCAGTGCATAGAGTTAACGACGTCAGCGGCTTCTTCTGACCTACACAGTCCTAGAAATCCGCGTTTGAAAGCAAGGAAAATTGAGCAATCGAAAGGACGTAGGACGATAGACTATTACTACTACATGGGTAGAGCAGTAGCAGTTTGATAAGTTGCCAAATATGGCATGTGATATGGAGGCGATGGGTATGTCAAAACCCATAGGCCGATCCGTCCTAGTCGGGGGGGGGGGGCACCGTTAAAAAAGCGAAACAAGCAGAACGTGTGACCGTTTCCAGATTGGAAATTGCAACAAAAAAAGATAGATCCGCATGTGAGCTGGTTCAGTCTTTAATTTTTGTAAAATAGTTAATTTTTAATTTCGCCGCCGACGTTGGTCTGACAGTATGGAGTAAACCTCTCGACTAGGATAGATCCCATAGGCCTAGTGGTAGAAGGGGAAAACCGCAGCGAGATGAGAAAAGGAAACAGAATCTAGGCACTAGTTTAAGACGAATGATCTACCGAATAAAGGATAAAGAACAAAGGACGGCGTTACTCAGTCCATTTTGGGATGCGCCACGTATTCTATTTCTACGCGACGTCGTGTCGGCGATTTTGAATGCGTATTTGGCCATGCTGTAACTAGCGGTGGCCTGCCAATGAACAAGTCAGCGCTTCATCATTCCCAGACAAGCCAGCCAATTCACCGACCCCGGAGGAATAGAAGGCTTGGTTGGCGAGTAGGGGCGAGGGAATCCGAACCAAGAAACTGGCATCGCCGGCGCTTCCTCCAACTGCGCTACACGCGCACGATCTACCGATATTTTTTTCAGATCTACCGAATAGGGATATTAAATAAAAACTGATGAAGGCTTGCGATATGATGCTTGGTACGCATTTACGTAAAGTACACACCATGCTACGCCTAAACCATTTTTTTGTAGCACAGGTATGCTCCATCGTCCTACATGAGAGCCGAAAATTCAGTAAGATATGCAATTCACATCAACGATCCGTTCTAAGGGTAGGTAGGTAACCGGTCACCTTGTAGCTCTACTAGCTTACCCTGTTGAACCGTTTATAGTTCCCAAAGGCAGCGACTGCGTCACTCGTGTGAGGCAAGGATCGATTAGTGCGGAGCAATCGCGTACCAAAAATCGATACCTGTTCCTTATCCAGGAGATCAGTTGTTCCCGCAGATTATGAACAGGTTTGTAAGCTTGTGCTCTAAGCAATCAGTGGAGCGCGAAAGCTTACTGGGTAAGGAAGGAAGGGTCTTTAGGTTAGCCTTGACATAGGATTTTGCTCAAGGGATCTGAGTATTGCTTCAAGAACGCCCTTTGTTCGACAAGCCGGGCCCAGATGAAGAGCAATCCTTGTGCAGTGGCGCTTTTGGACTATTATGTCTATGAAGAGCTGGCCGACGGGTTCATCGGACTATGAGTGGCGTGGTCATCCGATACGGCGCAGAACATTTCAAAATACTGAAATACGAGCCACGAAAGTCTCGGAACGGACGTGGTTTTCCGAAATGCCTACACGCTGGCCGGTCGATACGAAGTGGAAATTCAGCTGCAGCAATCAACTACCGGATTTTCATGGACACATATATAGGCTGTGAAAAACGAGTGTTTAAGTGCATGACAATGCCTACGCCTGCCTGCCTGCTTGCTTGCACGGCAATTGGGTTTAGTGGAACTTGTGACTACGATTCCGACGATGATGACGATGACGATGACGACGACGACGACGTGTTGAAGTCGTCGAAGCGTCGTTTCTCGAGTCGGGCAGAGGCGTTAAACACACACACGCGTAAATTCAATCAAACAGCTTTAAATCTAATACGATGTTAAGCACTTGTTAAGCACCCGCTGTCTCGACTAGAGGTCCTTTTTCGGCGTTCGTTCGTTCGCCGACGGATGTGTTGGAGTGTGAGTCCAGCTGTCTGTCTGTCGTTCATCACCGTCAATTTGCATATTTCAAGCCGTTCCAAGCTCCCTCTCTCGCTCTTCAGCTTCGTCGTCGGCAATTAGCTGTCAACGGTGTGAAAGTGAGTGAGTCTGAACGAGAAGCGGGACCTTCTGCTGCTGCTGCTGTGGATGCACTTCATTGGTGGATATGGCAGGTGAGAAGTCATCTGCCACGTCTTCTACTAGCCCTCTCGTGCGTCTGCACATACGTATACGTGCTTGTGTGCGTCTGTGTGTGTGTCTACGGGGCTGATTCACGGCCAGTTCAACACTCTCGAAACGCCTCTGATTGCCTCGTTAGAGCGATGAGGTCGATGGGGGGCACCAAGCACCTCCAGTCAACACACAGCAGCAGAGCAGCGTAGAGGGTAATCGCCGACGCGAAGGGCTCTTCATGAAAAGGTAAATCACATCGCGAACGACGTCGTCCGAATCCCATCACCACATATGCAGGTGAATGAGCTGGATATCGAGCGCTTTGAACTCTCCGCTCTGGCTCCACGGGTCTTGGAGGGCATTCCAACGCAAACAAAGGGCGGAGACGTCAAGCGACGAGAAAACGAGAATGACCGCTACGTATCTGCACAAGGACAGCTAGAAGACTTCCGGTTTCAGCCACAGGGAACGGCAAGGAGCACGGACATGACACAATAGGCACTTTAACTTGGATGCCTCCAGATTACGGTGTCGCATGGTGATCCCTGACCGGTTACTTTGTGAACAGATGGGTCTCGTAACTTGTACCAAAAAAGGTCATGAATCAATTCAGCGCTCATCTTTCGCTTCCCTATAATAACGGAAAATCTCTACTAAATATCGGCGCGAGGAGCGCAGTCGGATGAGGTGCCGGCTGTGGCGTGCACCCATTTCTAGGTTCCTGGTGCGGATTTCCCGCCCAGGTCAACTAAGCCTCCCATCCTTCCAGATGTAACGAACTTCTACCAGACTTGTCTGGGAAGAATAAAACATCGACTTGTTGATCGGCTGGCCATCGCATGTCGTTGCGGCTAAATACGCAGTCAAATTGCATCCACGGTAAACGTAGAATGCGTGGCGCATCCCATTAAAGGATTGACTAATACCGTCGCCTATTCTTTATTCTTATATGATCTCTGAATACCCTGTGCGGGAAGTAGAGCATAATTGTCTTTTTCTAACTTATATAGAAAGCTAACACTGACATGACATCTCGTAGAAGTAGGATGCGTGGCGCATTCCAAAAGGAGCTGAGTAACGCCGCTCTTTATCCTTAAGAATAATCTCAGATTTTTAGAATAATAAATCCATTTTTGGTGTCATCTTCTACTCATTCCTGCAACCTTTAACTAAAATGTCTGCCTATAATCCATCCAGATGAAGACAACGAGAAAGAAGCATAGAAGGATTAAAAGCGTCATCACTCCTGATTTCATGCTACTCATCAGACTTGCGCCTTCCACACGAAAATCATCGACGTTTTCATTTTGCTGTTAAGAGTTTTAGTTGGGATAAAATAAATTCGAAACATAGAGAAGAGTCAGAAAATCGAGAGACATGTCGACCTGCTGTAAGGTAAGGTATGAAATTCGTTCTGATCCTTTGCTTAGAGTCCACAAAGAAGCGCACTCAGTGATAAGTGATAGAAAAAGAGGAGCTTGTTGTTGTTGGCGTTTCGTTTTTCTGTTTTTCGAGGTTGTTGTGACGGCCCTTCATTATCAGGCTTAAAGTTTTAACGGAATCGCCTCATACGCTCCAATGGACTACAATCAAATCGAGTTCCGAAAGCCATTTTCAAGGTGATCAACCCCTCTAAAGAATAGACGGACGATAACAAATTAGGCTTGATAATACACACCATTAGGACCACCGTAACAACCTTGAATACCAGACGTCACTTTAAACGTCGATGTTTTACGAAGAGAGATGCTGGAGACTTATGGTGAGAAGAAGAATTGAAGAAGAAGGTAGGAAAGTCTCGAAGACTATAGAACGTCCAAAAAGATCCTTAAGAGCGAGTGTAGTATTTATGGACGACTTATGGACGACGTTAGAGGCTTGTGCAGTCCATTATAGACATCCATTAATATTATGAGGCTTCTTCAGCATTCTGACATTCTGCTCGGATGGTATAGGCGGGATGGATATACGACACAAATATCGTGACGAAATTCATGGCCGAGGGCACACGTAAAAGGTCCGCTGGAAATCGCGCGAGAGCGGACGGATTTGTGTGTAACGTGTTCACATGGCAGTTCATGCATTTCCGATGTGCGGAGAGTAGAGGAAAGAAACCGCGCCGGCGGCCGACTGCACCGAATTCGTTGGAGACGACGTTGACGTCGCCGGCCGTCAACGAGAACACGTCTCGTAGTAAAAGCGCGTATATAACCCCACAAAGTGACAGAGTCAAACAACGAGTTCAACGAGGTAAGAAGACCTTTGAACAAAAAAAGAAAAACTCACGACGAAAGTGGTGCCGACGAGTCTGGGCACGGGCTGCTCGCGAAACACTGGACGTCGCGGATCCGGTACCGGTACGGTGGCCTTCTTTAGCTTCGGCCCACCGTTGGTGAGCGGTGTAGTTTCGAGTACGGGCTCTAGCGGCGAATTCACAAGCGACGAATTGTTATTCAGATGATTGTTGTTGTTGTTCGTTAGTGTGGCTAGTGAATGCGTTGACGGCAGTGGTGACCTCCGAATAGGGGCGAACTGCGCTGAGGTGCTCGATGATAGGGACATGGGGAGGGGACCATAGGGCCCACACGACAGCTACTCGGCGGCCCGTCTCGGCATCAAGTCGTCGGCAATCAAACAGTGAAAACGAACGCCGCTCGCTGAGACACCGACCAGAACAGGCGGACGGACCGATGCCTGATGGGCTGGCTAGAGACGACCGACGCACGGACAGGCCGGGCAGCAACTGCAGCAAGACAATTGAAGGTTTTTCGTGTTCGGTGAACGATGAAGCGGCCGCCGAAGTCGACACACGGCGAAAAGCGCGCTGAGCTGCGAGCTGAGAGCGGACGAGGACGGTGTGGCGGCGGCGAGATAGGCGAGGAGGAGCGTCGGCGGCTTCTGAAACGCCTCGTCGCCGTCGTCGTGGAGGAGGAGGACGCTGACGCTGCTGGCTGGCCTCTGACTGACTGGCCGAGCACCTCAGGTGGGGTGGCGGATACTTCGGCGTGGGAAACGGCTTTTAGCAAGTACAAATAGTAGAGCAAGTAATAGCACGACTGACGCCTGGGTGGGCGGCGCCATTCGAACGCGCGCCCAGGGGACGGCATAAATCAGTCCTCGGGCCAACGCTGGGGCACCACGGGGGGACGACGACGGACACCCACCGGAATGAACGCGTTTTTCCACCCATTCAGCTGGCCAATTGCCGTCGGTCACTTCTCGAACACACTTCTGCCGGTCGAAGTGACCCACGGACCACCGCGAACAAGGCACGTGTGGCACATGCGAAACGCACTCGCCCGCGGTTCGAAGTTCACTTCAAAGACATCAGGACAGCTCCTTCTGCGCTTCTTGCCACTGCCGTCCAGCACGTCTCGCCGGCTCAAGGAGCGCTGGCGTTATTTATGCCTTTCAGCGCTCTCCGAACAGCTTACGATCTAGGCTAAGTGCAGTTTGATGACTATTTTTCAGTCTTGAATGCCACGAGGCCTTCACTTATCAGCCTCCTATTCCTCCTCCGAAGTAAGTGATTCTGACAGAGCTGTCGGATTTGATTCGTTACATCGTGCATATATGCCACGTAGTCTTTCCGACGAGGTCTCCTCGCACGAACACTAGAGGTGACGGCCGATCGGGGAACGAAGAAGGCCTGCTGCTGGCTGGGTGGCTGGCTGACGTGCCTTATGATGCCGAAGGACAAAGTTTCTTCTGGCTTGATAATGTGGTTACGCGCCACGTTCGGCCGGAGCAATATCGCCGCCTCGCGGCTCTATATCGTTGCGTGAAAATCTCCTGACGGGCGCAGGTGGGAATTACTAATGCATTTTCAGCGTCTTAACTCGAAGAGCTCGCGAGCCGAGTGCGACCGACAGAGAGAAAGGCGAACAAGAAATCAGCAAGTCTTTGGGTAGTCACACACTACCCTCTTCCTCTGACAGAAAGTGGAATCTTCGAGCGGTGGCTCTTCGGTGTAACTGCCTTCTCCAGAGAACTCCAAGAACTATTGCAACCAGGAGAACATCTGAGGATCAACTGAAAATGAGAAGGAAACGAAGTTGGAGTGGGTCAACCCAACAAAACTTATGGAGGCAGTCGAGAGGCTAGTAATTCCCCTTTGGGTGGAGGCAGATTGGGTGAATAAGTCTCCCGATTCGCGTCGCCTCATCGGCAACCTCCCCTTGTCACTCTCCTGGGTTCCTCTCTTCCCTTGTTCCACTAGTGAGAGTAGGAACACACGTCAATCTACTCCCGTCTACCGTAATACCTGGCGTCAGCTATGTGCTCCGTGGCGCAGTTACGGAATGATGCTCTAGAAATGACCTTAATTCGTAATTTTGCTCGTATCCGCAGCCGTGTCGCACCAACGAGTATGATCTTTCAATCTACTCACGTCTACCGTAATACCTGGCGTCAGCTATGTGCTCCGTGGCGCAGTTACGGAATGATGCTCTAGGAATGACGCCTAATTCATAATTTTGCTCGTACCCACAGCCGTATCACACCAAGGGGTATGATCTTTGAACTTCATAAAAGGAGTCATCATATGTCCAATGCTGGATCGAAATTAGGTATGACTGGAACACTGCCTTCTTCTGAACCGAATCAACCTTCATCGGAACGGTTCGCAAAGAAGCAACACGCAAATAACACTTGGCGGCAGAACGAAGAACGAAGGACTCAGATTAGTTGCGATATCACCTCCTGAATCCAGCTAGTCGGAGGGGGCTCCGCTAGAGAAGCGGAACAAATGTAAACAGTGTGACATCCCTCGGCTAGGAAACTGCAAAGAAACGCCCTCTCGTAGGCCAATCTGCTATGTTGTCATTGTGAGCTGATAGTTTGCTTGCTTTCAGTGTTGCCGCCATTGTCAAGGAGTCCGAGTGAAGTGCCTCCTCCCCCCCCCCACTCCTACCGACTAGGATAGATCCCTTCTCTCTTGACCTGTGTTTCAGCTGGATCTGTCCCACTCGGAGGGGAGGACAATTAAGAAACCGAAACGAAATTAGAATATATTGCTTCTCACCGCTAGGAAACTGCCAAGAAGGGACCTCTAGTAGACTAGTTCAAGCTGACTTGTTTGTAAAACAGTTTTCTTTCAGGTTTACCGCCATTGTCGAGCAGAATGCACCTCCCCCTCTTATTAGGATAGGTTTATTTATTTGTTTCGTACGTGAACAATCACGCAGGGTTAAAACAGATCCCTTCAGATATCTCACTTTTCCTTATATAGGACTAAAACCCTCAAGTTTCTTTTGTCTTTGTCTTTTTGTATTTTTTCTTTTTTTGTCGCGTGTTGTCATACACGTGTAAATAAATAAATAAATAAATAAATAAATAAATAAATATAAGGTTCGGCATCGGCTCGGAGAGAACACAATGACTGGGAGCAATATTAAATAGAGAAACGATAAAAGTAGTGAGCGTGAAAAGATGATGTACAAAAACCATATGCCGTAATCGGAAGGGATTTCAAAGACCGAATTGTTTCCTGCAGATCTAGGAGGGTCTTGAGACTATCGTAGTCCAAAAAGGAGTGCTATCTTATGAAGGGCGCGTGGAGCACAGTCGGAGGAGGCGTCGGCTGTCGCCTGCACACGATACCAAGTCTCCGGTTAGGATTTCCCGCCCAGGCCAACCAAGCCTTCCATCCCTCCGGGGCCGGTGAATTGGTACCAGACTTGTCGGGGAAGGATAAAGCGTTGACTTGTTCATCGGCTGACCACCGCAAGTCATTGTATGGCCAAATACGCATTCAACACGCTTTCATGACATCCCGTAGAAGTAGCGTGCATGGCGCATCCGAAAGGGGATTGAATAACGCCGTCCTTTACCCTTTACCCTTTATCTTATAAAAAGTAAAGACCCCTATTTTTGGAAGAATTGCAGAAATATCATGGCCATTAGAATCAAAAGGTTTCAGTATTCTAGAATTCCGGGATCAAATTTGGAATAAATGCTTTGGTATTCTCTTCCCAAGCTTAAGGAGAGGCGCTTTTGAGTTGAATAAAATTTCATAAAAGGACTAGTACCTCATTTAGAGGCAACTTGATATATGCGTGAAGCGAAAGATCATAATACAGAAAATTAAGTTGAATTTTCAGAGCGTTTACGCTTGTTTCATTAGCCGTAAGGAACACTTTGAATAAAATTTCAGAAAAGGGCTAGTTTATACCATTTTTTTGCGCACATTTTTCCAGGTTGGCTCCGTCTACCTCTTTTTTTTTTTGCTAACTACGCTTCTTATCCCCTCGAACTTGAATGCTTCTAACGCAAGAATTCCTTTGTGAAACCACTGTGACCTTTCAGGGCAATTCTGCGCTCGTTTCATCACTCTTAGTCAGTTAGTTTCTTAGTTTATTTACATTATGTTTAAACGTCTCGTCAGATTTATTTGTAAACGGCCTTTGCATTGACGGGTTATATGCATGCCCTTGTAAGTAGATTTAAATTACCTCTTTATTACAGGGTTACTTAAGCATCTTTTATGTGACAGCTAGCGAAGTCTCCTCTGGCTTTGTGGTCTTCATTCTTACTTCCATCGCTCTAGGAGAGAATTCTTCGACATGAATGTTAAGCAGAGCGAGGCGGCAAGTTGTGGTGTTGACAGCACCATAAAAAGTACAGAAATTTAGCCTTAGGCGTCGTTTTAGGTGCACACTTTCCGTAGCCGCACCGCAAAGCACGTAACTGACGCCAAGTATTACGGTAGGTGTATGTGAATCGACCTGAGTTCCCATTGCTGTGTTCCGCTACCCGTCGCGTCCTTCCTCCGCATAGTGAGTTTTTCACGCGGATAATCCAATCTTCTCTTCCTCATAGGGGCCAATGTAAACAATTTCACAAGGTCGAAAAACCTTTCAGAGCAACTGCAAAGTGTCCGCGCGTCGCGGATGTGCTCCTTCGACGTCTGGGAGCCGCGTTCTCTCCCTCGCACTTCTTTTCTTTGGTGCTGTTCGGCGATTACGTGCAGCAATTTTCTATTCGACCAAAAGATTTCGACATACACTGAGGACCGATCAGAGCGCGAACATTCGGCTGTGGCAGTAATTCTATTGCCAGTCCGATACAGTTGGAAGTAGATGCTCAATCGTCCGAAGGAAACGTGTGGAAAGATGTCGTAGAAAATTAACAACAAAAGAAGATTTGGCATTTATCAGCCTAACTGCCTTCCGATAAAGCACGACGGATGTTTAGGTACTTCAAGCCACGGTTGCAAAATTTTAGAGAATCGCATGAATTTTGACGTTTTTTGACAAAGATGGACGTCCTGGTGGAAACTGGTATTTCGGATGATTGTGGCCTCTGTAGTTCATAACAGATTTACGAATTGTAAAAGCTGCCCTCTTCCAACAGAAGGACAAAGTCTTCAGAAGTAGCTGCTCTCTACTTGGATTTCGTATGCAGGCTAAGTAATGCTTCTTCAAGTCACCAAGCACCCACTCTTCCCAGCACCTCTCTCCGAAAAATGAAGAAAGTGTAGGAGGCAGCAGTTCTCGAATATTCACAGCAAAGTGAGTAAACGTCAGCACGTTGGAAGAGCTGGTGAGACTCGTCGTCAGAAGAACAAGAAACAGAACAGAATGCTCCCACACACCTGCACTCTACACTCACTGAAGACGTTCCGATCTCGATTACTACAACAAATGCTTCAGAAAGAAAGGATTTATGAAAGAACTGAATACTAGTCGAGATGCTACTTAGGCCTTAGCTAATTAATCATTATTGACTTCTGAATCATAGCAATAGATAGGCTTTCAAAATTTGAGTTCTAGGCTATAAAAAATCAAAATTTTGTCGATTTGCTTCTCAAGAACTAGAGGTACCTCCGTGAAAATTACCTACAGCACTCCAAGAACAAGCCTGAGGACTAACTCATGTACTTGCAGAGCAGGCTCTTTATTCATGTCTTTGAAGAGTGCAGTGGATTTAGTTCCTCCTTTTTTTTCTACTTTTCGACGCAAAGCGAGGTGTCGACTTCTATGTTACTAGTAGGTTCTCGGGAGTGATTGCGTTTTTTCTGATATCTACCTTATGGTGCGTATTGAATAAAAAAATGTCAATAATCGATTAGTGAAGAATAACAACAGCCATCTTTTGCATCTTGAACCGAAGAGATCACGACTGCTATGTAGAATGATGGAACACAGCTGCGGCGCGATCCTAACTCCTAGCGGTCAACCGCGGGTGAATACGGAGAGAGATTTAGGGCGGTGACGTACGATGCGTAATTTGTGCAACTGCCTATGAACCGTCACATCACAAATTCTAAAAGGCTAAACAAATTGAGACCGTTCTTGTTCATCACACTTTCGCCGTACATAGCTGGCTATGTATTTGTCCGTATTCCTATTTTAATATTGCTCTAAGTGCTTTTTTTTACTTCAGTCATGGCTTTTAGAATAATTTTTGAATAATTCTCAGCAAAGCTAAGGCCTTGTTTAGTGTGCGCGCGACGCGCGACGCCATGCCATGTGAAGTGGTCGAATTGATCAATCGCGTCGCCCGATCAATTTGACCACTACACATGCATCGCGTCGCGCGTCGCGCGTACACTAAACGACCCCTAATGGCTTTTCGTAGCAGTCGTTCGTAGACGTAGATGTCCAGTAAGAAAATTAAAAAAAAAATTCTTGCTGGTATGGGGGTGCTGTGAAAACCAAAAAAAAAAGATGTGAATTTAGCTACCGTCTCATTTTATCGGCAATTCATCCGCATTTGACCGCTAGGGACTACATAATCATCTTCACCACAGCTGTATTCCATAGTCCTACAAAACAACAAAATAGCTTAGTATCGTTGCTTCAGCTCAATTCATTGTCTCTGCCGGATTTTATTAATTGCAACATCGTCGGTGCAATCTGTAGCACAGAAAAAGTCGATGTTTTAGTTGACGTTTAGGTTACTCCTTGCAAAGCACATTCAGGCCACTGAAGACAGACGACGATTTCGCCGAAACGTTAGGCCAAATAAAGATCCACCTTAAAAAGCTCGTGTTGGCACAGTATTACAAGAAAATAAATAAATAAATGGTTATTTAAGGAACATTGCAATTTTGCAGCGCAAAAAGCGGGGCCAATAGTTCACAGCCTCTTTAAGCCCTAGTTTATACAAACGCCGTCATGCGGCGCGGCACCACGATCATCATAGATATCGATTTTTCGCGCCGCGCGGTTGCAATCTATCCCGACCATCGTGACGCGCCGCACAGCGGCGTAAGTATAAACTAGGGCTAAGTCATTAAGAACAAACTCAGTCGAGCATCTATTGCTCGTCATGGATGTCACACCACCATTCCCTAACTATTCGTGCGGAATGAAAATTCAATCTGAAAACACATTTCGTAGAAGAAGGAACGATCTAATTATGATCTTCAAGCTGATAAATGGCTTGGCTGGCCTTCCCGTTGAGGAATGTTATTCATTCTCGTCTTCTAGCACAAGAGGTGGGCAGTGGAAGATCGAGTTTCCTAAGCCAAAAAGCGGTATAAGCTCGTCATTCTCCACCAGTGCAGGTAGCACGGAACTTTAGAATTTGAAAAAAAAACAAAAGAAACTCAATGTATGAATACGAAAGACTTATCAGCATTTCCAGGGCTTCTAATAGGATACGTTTTCTATTCCTCACCGTGTTGTTTTGTTGTTTTTTCATAGGTGTTCCTGCATTTGCTAGGTTCGCTTATAAGTTTGTTTGCTTTGTTACACAGATTTCTGTTATAAAATATTCAAATGAATAAAAATAAACGAACTCATAAAGAACCGACCTGGTCAACTGTGGTTATCTATTGGTGATGCAAAAAACGAGGCCTTTTTTTGGACCGGATCTTCGAGTGAAACGTATCTTCACAATTTCAGCGCAATAGCCCACTTTTAGCAGACTTGCTAGATTTCATCTTATTAAGCTGTGTATCAAGACTTTCACCCTTGTCCGCACACTAAGGCCCCGTTTATACTTCCAACGCCGAGCGACGCGAAGGCATGTAAAGTGGCCAAATTGATCGATCGTGTCGCTTAATCAATAAGGGCCGCTATACGTGGCGTCGCGTCGCTTGGCGTCGAAGTATAAACGGGGCCTAAAGAGCATCCGTCAAACTTCGCCAGTCAATGACATTGTAAGAAACGTCAGAGCAGAACGAAGGTCCAACTAAAAGTCTTGTATTTAGCACGTTTCAGTAAGGAAAAACTGATGATTTTGCCGACTCTTATTCATCTACGAAGAGAACACCAACACGATATTCCTGAAGCTGAAAGAGTTGGAGCCGTTCCAAGGGCAGATCTCCCTGGCGCGAACATTAGAAATGGTCCAGAAAAGGTGCATAGGGCATCAGACTGGTCAGCTTTCCTTCAAAAACTCATGGCTCGGCATTTGCACCGTTATTTAAAAGAAAACGACGGTCAGATGAATGCATGGCGGGTGCTGAAACCTGATCGACGTGAAAAGCGCCCGGTTTGAAGTGAAGTATACGGAACTGCAGCATAGTTCCAGAAATAACGGATTCACAACGTGGAATTAGCTCATTGTGATTGCAGACGGCGGGCCGTCAGCTTAACTACGCGAACATCTTCTCATAAGTTTTCTAGTCAAGTCGAAATCGTCTGTTGATGTTTTTCAGCGGTGACGAAGAGTCTTAAGAGGTTTTCGTCGCACCAGGAAGACGCCTTCAGGCTAAATGTATGCTAAACTCATGTGTTACTTCGTTTAAGGCACCTTGGGAACATGTAAACGCTGCAGGCATTGTAGACTAGACGAAAAACTCGGAGATTTGAGCGTCGCTGGCTTTCTGATGAAGTCTGCGCTTCAGATGCCACCACAGATGAACTGAGAGCAGTTTAAAAGACTCGACAATTCATTTCCTCGTAATCCGATAGTTCTTAACACATTGATGACAATCGCGTTTTGCAGCAGAGAGCTACGTGGGACGGGCATTATGAGCCACCGGTGGCTCATAATGTCTCTCGTGGACCATTTTTTGTTTCATTCACTTTTTTCGTAAATGGTTTTTCTGTTGCCTAATCACCTGTGATGGGAAAATGTCCAATGAGCAAACCTGCATGATGAGCAAACCTGCTGATTAGCAAACCTGCACATCAACCCGCGACTCCATGGAATGCATCAGCAGAAAGTGGTTAGTTCTAAGTAAGACCGTTATGTTTTTGCTCCGATCAAACGAACACTTTTATTGATTTTCACTCTTTTTACACAAAACCTAGGGTGTGAGGGGAGACATTTTGGAAAATCGTGTATGACAAAAACCTGCTGGGCGTGGTCATTGTGTTTATTTCATCAGGTTCCCGCAAAGGTAGTATTAAACGCACTATTATTTTGAACTTTCCGAGATCGCTCAACTTTGAGAAATTTTTCATCGAATGAGGCAGAGGCTGAAAACCCACTTCGAACGACGCGCTCCAACTGCGCTTACAGATTTTTCTCTCTACTTTCTTCTCCTCACATCTGAGTCTTCGCCTTATATGTGGGCTTGTAGAGCTTTTCTTGCAGTTTTCTAGAAACTGTAGATTGCTTAGTAACATATTAAGAATAGGGCTGAATATTGCATTTGTTCCAACTGGTTGCGGCATCGTGTATGGTCAAAAAATTAATAGCGTTCTTCTATTGTAGTTCAGATGCGTTCATCTGATGCTCAGTCTTGAAAAGCCTCTGAACTGCCCTACGCAATACCATCATACCGTATGTTCAACAACCAATCTTCTGAAATTTAGTCACGCCGGAATGGGAGGGGCGCGTGTAGCGCAGTCGGAGGAGGCGCCGACTGTAGCGTGCACCCGATACCAGGTGCCCGGTTTGGATTTCCCGCCCAGGACAACCAAGCCTTCCATCCCTCTGGGGTAGGTGAACTGGTACCAGACTTGTCTGGGAAGGATAGAGCGCTGACTTGTTCATCGGCTGGCCACCGCAAGTCATTGTATGGCCAAATACGCATTCAAATCGCCTCCAAGACATCCCGTTGAAGTAGAATGCGTGGCGCATCCCAAAAACGATTGAGTAACGCCGTCCTTTATCCTTTATCCTTTAACCGGAATGGAAGCGCTCCACCACGGGCCAGAGAAGAATTTTCGGTAGTTTTACGTGAGAGCGCATTACTTTGCAATAAGAGCAGGTGCAACCATGATACTTTCCAGAAGTATAGCACAAAGTATATGCTACATAACAGTTGGTATGCGGCTCTTTGCAATTGGAAAAAGACAAACAATAAGGTCGTCTAATTTTGTTGCATTACTTATGGGCCACTCTGTATAAGAACGGGCCGTATCAGAACAAAAAATAGCGCGAAAAGTTATCAGCCACCGGTGGCTCATATTGTCGTCAATGTGTGAAGGTGAAGGAATAACCAATTATATTCCGTGGTAATGAACCTTTTTTTCTCTCTCTCTCTCTCTCTCTCTCTCGAGCTAATGTCCTAATTAATTATCGGCCTAAAGTCGAAGACAACGCATTCCAACTTCTGGGCCGTTTTTTATGAGAGCAATTGGCCTGTTAAAGAAGAATAAGAAAAAGGACTGTGTAGTAAAGGTCTCCCGTACGTGTTTCATCAGCTGCAGCAGCAATTCTCATGTGGATTCTGCTGCCAGATGATGCCACACCACTGCCGCTGGCGTCCTTCCTCCGGCTAATTGTAATTTTCAGCTAAAAGACGGTCGCGCCCGAATCATAATCGGGTTATGGCATCGTCTTTGAGTACTAGTTAGCATGCTTTATTAGGGAATTGCCGAATTCACCCACACGCACACACGCATAGACACACACGCATACACACAGCAGCAGAGACGGCTGCTTCCACTTCCGTGCCAGTTTTCTGCTCGGTTGCATTTCGCGTCGGGAAATCCGCTCAACAATCACAGCACACACACATTCAGCTAATCCGCCAGTTTTTTCCTCGATTTCATTCACAGTCCATAGGACACACTGGAGAAGGAGAGGGAGAAAGAGCTGCCATGTAACCGAAATCCGCACTTTGACCAGGGACCGAATTCATCAACGCGCATACCCACAATGTGGACATACCCACGATTCATGATATACGTTACTCGCAAAATCGTGGGTATATCAGTGGGTCGAGAAAACCCGCCGATCGTTGTGGGTACGTCCGTATACCCACGACTCTTTCGCGCCCCATTGATAAAATGGCGCTCCACTGACAAGGTAACTGTCTGAACGGTACGTCGAAACGGCAAGAACGAGTGCTATAGGGAGAATCTCTGTCCTCCAAATAGTAACAGAGCATGTTTTTGCCGAATCCTTAAGGAAAACTGGTAAGAAGGTGTAATGGTTAAAGGTGCGCAGAGCGAGTTTACCACGGCAGTGCAAGTTCCGGTGTCGTGGACTGGGTGGCGCAATGGTAGAGGGGCTGCCTCATGTTCGTGAGGTCGAGGGTTCGGTTCCCATGCCACGTCGCGTTTTTGCACTCTTACCACAGTACCGGATTTCCATAGAGATTTCCATATCTGAATTTATGTTTGGCTTCACAATTCGTGCCCAGTGGCACTCGGCTGCAGCCCAAGCCTGGAATCGCGACAGTCCGGTCCACTTTCCCCTGCTCTTAAACTTGTATAGGATAACAATTCTAATATAGCCATACCCTTTCCTCCGAAACAATCTGAGTTTGCCCATCCCGGAAGCATGATAGTTAAGATCTGGAAGTCTCTATGGAAATGGGATACTATGGTAAGAGTGCAAAAAAGCGAGGTGGCATGGAAACCGAACCCTCGACCTCACGAACATGAGGCAGCCCCTCTACCACTGCGCCACCCAGTCCACGATATTGGCATCTTGCGCTGCATTGGTAATCTCGCTCTGAGGACCCTTAACCATCACACCCTCCTACTCGTTGCCTCAAGGATTCGGCAAAAACGAAACATATTCTGTTACTACTTGGGGAACGGAGATTCTTCCTATAGCATTCGTTCTTGCCGTTCCGGCGTAAAGTTGAGACAGTTCCCTTGTGAGATCAGCAGTCCTCGCGAGAGGCTTAGTTGTAGCTTACCCTTGGTTTCTTTCGTGAATACGAATCGTACCCGCTACCCACTGCGGGTAGTGGGTACGACTCTCTTAGCGTATCTCTGCCTATACACATTTCTTGATGAATCCGGGTATAGGGGCAGAATTCATCAACAATTAAACCCGAAGTGGGGGATATAGGGGTAGAGATAAGGTAAGAGACAGAAACGCAGGCTTCAACGTATGTAGGTATCCCTACCCCTTGGGCTAGTCGATGATGAATTCGGCCCTACAATTCAGAAGAATCTTCGAGCAGGATGTGCCCCACAGGCTCGGCCAAGCGAAGACGATGTCGAAGGCCTCGGAAACATGAAGAACGCGGCCTTTGCACTGAACACAACAACTCCCGGACAACCCCATCTCTTCAGGGGCACCCATATAGTCATCATCTACAAGAGAATAGACACCTAACATGGCGTTGTAGCACATTCCCAAGTCGTTACAGTATATGGAAGCCTGGTGGGACCGTCACAACCCCTGAAGATCAGGGCTAGCACAATACCGAACTCACGGGAGTATTAGCAAATAGTGGCAGCGGAGTCTGGGAACTGTTGGGATTGTGACCCTCTCTCCTGGTTATTCTGGAAATACATGAACAATCCTGAAGGACATGAAGAACGGCACTCTCGCTGACGCAAAACTACACAGGAACAACCCCATCTCTTCAGGACCTCCTATATAGTCGTCATCTTGACCAGGAAGAGCTACCAACATAGTAACCTAACAAGGCGTTGAAGCAAGAGTAGAACGTTTCCAAACGGTCACCGTATATGCAATCCGAAAGGGACCACCACGCTCCCTGAAAATCAGGAAGGGTGGTATGACGAAAACACATGGGTGTTGCCATTGGCAAAGTTGAAAAATTGAGCGATCTCTGGAAATTAAGGAGCAAAGATCATGACTCTCTTTACTCATTGTTCTGACACAAGTAGAATCCTAGTCTGAGGAATTACTGTTGAGAAACATTGAAGGATAAACGATAAAGGACGGCGTTACTCAACCCCTTTTGAGATGCGCCACGCCACGCATTCTACTTCTACGGGATGTCGTGGAGGCGATTTGAATGCGTATTTGGCCATACAATGACTTGCGGTGGCCAGCCAATGTACAAGTCAGTGCTTTACCCTTCCCAGACAAGTCTGGTACCAATTCACCGACCCCGGAGGGATGGAAGGCTTGGTTGGCCTGGGCAGGAAATCCGAACCAGGAACCTGGTATCGGGTGCAGGCCACAGTCGGCGCCTTCTCAGACTGCGCTACACGCACCCTGAGAAACAGTATAATGCATAAATATTTCAATGTTGTGCTAAACGATATGTGTCGAAAACGTAGCAAAAAATTAATATCTAACTGACTCGTTTACGTATTTTACCGTTCTTTCTTATTAGTTTGTAACGCAAAGACTCATGTCTACGCCTTGAATAAATAAATTAAATAAAAAAGTATATAACGGCCTAGAAATTCAGAGCTCCATCCTAGGCTAGACTATGTATGCACTATGTGTTAATAATTGCTTTTTTTAAATTTTTGTCATCACCATGAGGCAAATGAAAGGCATTCTTTCAACATTCTTAGACTAGGATTGCGTATTTTGATGAAATTTTTATAATAGGAAATGTGGATGATATTTGCAGAAAAACAATCGAAGATTTTAAGCAATAGAAAATTTCTATAGATTCCAAAAATGCGTTGAAATTGCCAGTGAAACCACTGAAGTCGAATAAAATGTAGTTAATTGTGTTTTGAACAATTTCGATTATGGCCAACGTTATATGTGTAATGCATCTGATACTATTCATAAGAATCAATGATTTATTAAAATACTTTTCCTGTCTTCCCTAACCGATCTCTTCTGCTTAAGGCCACTAGGGCTGGGTCATTGTTCTTTGGGAATATTTGTTTGATTCTGTCCATAAATGATGCCAATACTTACTGGGCCCCAAACGGATGTCAGTTTGATATGACGCCTGCATTGATGCGCAGTTTTGCGGATGGTCCCGCCACGATTCCGCATACTGTAGCGGTTTGGAATCGCGCCACACTACATAGTTTCAACGTCTTGTGGTCCACCTAGAGCTGGGCGCGGCTCTCTCTCTCTCTTCAGAACACGAATATCTGGCGCGCGAAATGGTTTCTGAGCTGAAGTAGGGGCGATTCCCAAGGCACTCATAAGTTTCGCGAGTTTTGAGTGATAGGAGAGGTCAACGGTTGCCTATTGCTGTCCCCTAAGAGCTACCGCCGCCGACGGCGTTGAATCTCTCCGAAATGGAAAACAGCGTTCCGTTTCGAAGCTATGGTAACGCGGCGCATCTTCAGAGTTGAACGAAAATTTAGGGACCTGAGTTCTGAAGCGCTCGATCTGCTGTGTGCCTAATTGCACTGCCCTTTCGAATTGTCCAGCGTTGGAACAACCTCCCAGAATTTCTTAAAACACATGCTTCTGATGGACTCGGAATCTAGGCTGTTCTTAGATTTATGTACATGTGGACGGCTTTCAAGCACACAAGCTGAACGAAGAGCTGTCTTTTCGGCTTTAAAAGAAATAGGAAGACAAAAAGACTCATTAAACAGTATTTTCTATTGATGCTTAGTTTCTAGGAAGATCTTGAAAACTCAAATAGCTTATACTAATGACCTTTCTTGAAAATGGACATAGAAGTCGTTCATCTATAGTATAGTTGTGCCCGAATGAATATTCGAGCATTCGAATTCGAACGTTCGAAAAAACGCGATTTTCGAATGTATTCGGATTCTAGTGCTCGAAAAAACGCGATTTTCGAATGTACTCGAATTCGAACGCTCGAAAAAACGCGATTTTCGAATGTATTCGAATTCGAATGCTCGGAAGAATGCTTGGAAAAACACGATATTCGAATGTTATTCGAATTCGAATGCTCGAAAATCGTCGCTATTCGAATATATTCGGTTATTCGAAATTTTTGGGAGAGCATAACTATAAACTATACTAACGGGCTTCAGATCATGTAGTACATAGTAATTTAAAAATGAAAAATCCTTTCGCTATTAGAGGTCAATATTTATTTATTTATTTATTTATTTATTACATGATTATGTTCGTGTGCTAAACTTACAGCAGAAATACAACACAATTAATACACACAAGTAATACAACACCGTCAACAATGATTAACGAAGAGTTCGCAACATCTGAAGTATCTTACTCTAGGAACGTATACGCTCACGGGGAAATTTTTTGAAAGCGTTATAGTTTGATGGCAAGAAACATTTTTTTGCGAAATTTTTGTTTATTTATTGTTATATATCTATTATATATTTCTCCTAAAAAAGAAGAACAGCGCAATTGGATCAACGGCGATTGTTTAAAAGAGCGGAATTCTTCGAGCAAAACTGAATAACTTTATCTTTATTCAGGACGTGACGATGACTACGTCACGTATTCTTAAAAAAGTGACATAACTATTGGCTAAAAAAGCACCGAATAAAACAGTGGAGTAAATTATATTTAAAAAATTCCAAGATCTTACAGAACCTCAGAAACGGCTTCACTACGAATATGAGATTTGTATAAGGTCTTTGATTTTTTTTTTGAAAGCTTAAGGGCGAGACTACAAATAATATAAGTCGCCTAAGAGAATGAACTCTCTACTCTATTCAGCAGGCAAGAAACTCTTTGTGTTAAATGTGCACGCAACCAATGTAGCTGCACGTTTGTGTCCTATATACATGGAGTCCCACTGACTGCCTACAAATGATGAAGACAAGAATTCTTGAAGAAGCACAAGTCACGAAGTGGAACAAGAGGACTGGGTCTGACAACCGCGGAGTGGAATAAACGTTTTATGATCGTTCAAGACGACTTTCGTTACTGAAAAAAAAAGATCTCGAAAAATTGTTTTTTTTTAGCAGTTGCTATCAGCTTATGTCATTTCCTCGTCAAACTGAACAGTTTTCCAATCGAATTTTACGCTTCTCAAGTCAAATTGATCACTTTTCTAATCGAACTTTATGCTTCTGAAATCACAGTGAACGTCTTTCAAATCGCAGGTTAGGCCCCGTTTATACTTTGACGCCGAGCGACGCGACGCCACGTATAGCGGCGATATTGATTGAGCAACGCGATCGATCAATTTGGTCACTTTACATGCCGTCGCGTCGCTCGGCGTCGAAGTATAAACGAGGCCTTAAACCACAGATTCTCGAAAATGGTTAAAATAGTTTTTTGTTCAAGGAAAAATTAGTATAGCTTTCTTTTCAAATTTTTTAGTTCAGCTGAGTAATGAGTATAATAATTTAATAAAATCACGGGCATTCCAGACTTTTTGATCATGATAGCAAGTTTTAAACAATTGTTTAAAAAATTATAAAATGTTAAAAAATGTGTTTTTTCACAATCGTTCCCTCTTTCACAAGTGGGCTGGTTTCAGGTCAAGTGTCCTAAAACCATTGTCCTAAAACGCCTCTCAGGCGAAATGGCTTCGTATGTCGAACAACATTGGAAGTTGCTAAATTACCTATAGAAAAAAATGCTCAAATTGATTTGAAAAGCCTTCAATTTGACATGAAAATGACATATATAGCAGGCTATTTAAGTACTAACTGGGCCTTTAGGTATTAATCGATAGTAATCGATACTTCTCTCGGTACGCTAATTATTTTAATGGACTGACTAGTATTTAAACATTTAAAAATTGATTAGTAAAATCAGTCAAGGAATGAAAGAACATCTACGACTTGACAGCGCTGGGGTTCTATGCGGCTCTGCAAAATATTCTCCTTTCCTGTTGCACAGATGCTTAGAAGAAACAATTGATTTCAGATAAAACGATGATTTCCGTCACACTCTTTTTCATAATGAAAAAGTGCGCGTACAGCGCAGCCAGATAAAGCGCTGTCTGTCGCTAGCACCGCAATGGATTCAAGGTTTCAGTCCTGCACAGGCTAGCGAAATCTTATACCTCTCCGTAGTTGTTTGAAGAGCTGCTACATACCTAGCAGGGCTGTATGGTTAGGATAGAACACTGACAGTCAGCCGACTACGGCAAGACATGGCGCCGACAAAATGAACATTCAAGTTAATTCCAAGATATTCGCTAAGGCCTCTGTTATACTCCCGCGGGAGCATCCGCGGAACGTCGGCGGACCAATGGTGCACGGCGGAGGCGGGCGTGGCGAGGCGCGGCGATTGGCCAGGTGAGGAGTCTCGGCGCGATTCCCGCCCTTCTGCGGATGCTCCCGCGGGACTATAACTCAGGCCTAAAGGCCTTCGCACACTTTCGCCGCCACGCGGCGCGGCACCACGATTGCCATAGATATCGATTTGCCTCGCGAGGCGATTCTGCGTCTCTGCCCCATACTTAAAGATAGGGCTGCCGCGTGGCGGCGAAAGTGTGCGAAGGCTTTAAGAGTTGAATGCGTGGGGCGTCCCGGTTCGGCTCTTCTTTCTATGACTGTGACGAGCAAAATGTTGAACTACCACTTGGATTAATCCGACCAGAGTTAGACCTGCCCGTCATGTGATCGACGACAACTGTTATTGGACAAGAGGTTAGGCCGGCTAGGTTCCTAGGACGCAAAAGGAGTACAAATTGAAGAGTGGATTGAATCCTTTTTTCGAAGTTTTAGATGGCAAACGAAACATAATTCGAGTAGATCGGTTTGCCAAGGTTCTGGAGAGACGAAACATGTTGTCGGGAATCACCACCACCACGTCTCTTCACTAAATTTCACCGAAATTCTGGTTGTTTTAGTGTTAAAAAGTCTTAGGGTTCTAGAGGGAATCCATCCAAGCAGTGAACACCATCATTTTTATGTGCGAATTAATCCATGATGACAATTTTTTCATGAGGTAATGTGTTCTGCTGCACAGTTTATGTTATTGTAGAAAGACTAGTTTTAAAAATAGGTAATAGTAAACGATAGAGGATAAGAGAAGGATGCTGTTACTCATCCCTTCTGGGATATGCCACTCATTCTACATCATTCTACATCCCTCAGCACGTATCTTCGCATTATTTATACTAAAGGATAAAGGACTGTGTTACTCAATTCCTTCTGAAATATACCACGCATTCTACATTTACGGGATCTCGTGGAGGAAAATTGAATGCGTATTCTGGCCATAAAATAATTTGCGTTGGTCAGCTGATGAACAAGTCAGCGCTCTGTCCTTCCCAAGCAAGCCTGGTACCAATTTACCGACCCCGGAAGGATGGAAGGTTTCGTTGGCCTAGGCGGGAAATCCGAACCAAAAACCTGGTATCGGATACACGCGACAGCCGGGACCTCCACCGAGTGCGCTACACCCGCCCAGGTAACAATACAGCCCAGAAATGCTCCTATGCACTTGTGGGGTAAAGTAAGGGTGATACCCTCCCCGTGCTTCGTGCTGAGATCGTAGAGTTCTCCTCGTCGTGAATTTCACAGTTATTAGGCTTTTACTCCTGTATATTCCCATGAAAATGCCTGACGTATATATGTTTTTTGCCATATTTATCGCCCTATTTCATCAGTAATCTTCTCTCGGCCTTATTACTGATTCTTCATCAAATGGGATTGAACGATGTCTGCCACCAACAGTATTAGACTTTATTGACCTAAAGAAGAAGAAAGCAGTTAGAAAAAGGTGTTTGAATAACTTTTTGATCCCCGAGATTAGACATGCAAGTTTCCAGGACCTGGTCCTAATTTGATAATCTAAAAATCAATAAAGGGCAAGTGAGAAAATAGGACCAACACATATTCTTGTAGTACAGAACATTGTCTAACAAATGCTATAAAAAACTGCGCAAAAAATTACAAACCTAAGCGGAGAGAACAAGTGCGCAATTGGCTACTTTTTCATTTTTCACTTCAACGACCTAAAAATTGACAAATTTCATGATGAAAAAAGAAATGCAATACATGCTCTGATAGAGCAAATCATTCTCTTTCGAATGCTGTGCAGCGCTATGCAAGAGACCGCCGGCGAAATCTGCAGTGAATCGTTGAAAAAAAAAACTGCAAGGACTTATGGGACAACCTAATAGCTCACGTGTGTAGCTATATATTTTGAACGCTTTCGACTAATTGGATGTGTTTCTTCAGAGAAGGGTTAAAAATAGAGAGAAGTGCAGAATTCCATCGTGGGTCTAACATAGCACTTGAACGCACGCAGGAGAGCCCGGGTATCATTAGTAGACATTGGATCCGGCGATTCGGATACTTCGAGTCCGTCATTTTTTCAAACTCGCTTAAAAGAATTATGCGGATAGTGGCATTTTTGTAAATCCCGCTATCTGCGGATAACCCAGACAAGAGTAGCTTTCACAAGAACGATTGTCGGTTATTTCTGCATCACACATCGGATATCTGAATCGGATAGGATATCACATTTCTGATCAAAAATAGGTTATCTAAACTATCCGAATATCTGACCAGGTAACAATCACCCCTAGCTGAATCGCCTTAAGACCCGGACTTTCAAAAAATCCCATTCTTCGAGCAATCCTTCTAACCAGAGCTTGAAAAAACTATAGCGCATCCGAATTATCCAAATCGGCGTCGTATCCAATGTCTAATCATTAGTTTTTAAAGTCTTGAACAAGTTACGTACATGGGCGATTCTTAGCTGACCCTACAAGGGTTTTAAACTGTAGATCGAAATCCAAATCGCTAGATATAAGAATACCTAACCAATGAATGCCTTCAGCTTCCTATCGAACATCGTACAGTAACCTAAGCCATGTGAATGAGCTCGAAACGCTGATCACAAATATGTAGACCAAAGCTGCTAAATGGATTTAATAAGCGAGTTCTAGCTGGCCAAATTTGCGCTGCCGACTGCGCGCCGCGAACATTGACGCAGCGTGGACACAGTGTTGCGTAGTCAGCGTAGCCTTTTGCAGCTCCACCAGCTGCGACGGCAGCACACTGGTAGTGTTCTCGCTTCAGAGGAGCGTGGTCATGGGTTCGGTTCTCGCATAGGGCTTTTGTTTTTTGCGATTTATCGTCAGTGAGACCCTTATGTGGCTGGCCCACTTAATTTTCGACGACTTTGACCATACGACCCTCGACCCGTCTCTGACCTTCGAACCCTTAATCCCCAGTTACAACACTATTTTGAATAAAAGCATGGCAACAAACACTAGCATATGCGAGAATCGAGCCACGATCACACTCCTGCGAAGCGAGAACACTACCACTGTGCCGCCGCTGCAGCTGCTGAGTCGCGCTAACGGCTGATTATGCAACACTGAGTGGCACGCAGTGCGACTTTCGCCAGCCGGAACTCGGTTATGAGATTCATTTAGCAAATTTGGTCTACACATTCGTGATCAGCGTTTCGAGCTCTTCCACATGCCATATGAAGGTCTCCACACGAAGTTCCAAGCTGAAAGCATTCCTTGGTAATTCTCGAGCCTCCGAAATTTGCTGCTGGTCGTATGCTTCTAGAAACTAAAATCTATAGCAATGATTCTTCCATACGGCCACAATTTCTACACCGTAATATTTTGCTGTCTGCGCCCTCCTAGCTTAGAGATCGCTAGTGGCGTCCACGTGAGATTCGATCGCTCTCTTGTGCGCCCGCGATAGCACTCCGGGCAAGCGGGTCGTGGCGCAGTGAGTAGGGGGTCGCTTTATGATAGGGAGGTCGGGGGCTAGGTTTTCCTGCATTGTGGCATACTTGCACGAAAGTACTCTCCACACGAACAGCTTGGATGCCACCTACTCTGGAGTCCCTCCCTTCCCTAGCCTGGTTCTGCGATTGCACAAAGTACGCCTCAACCCGACGCCTGAGATTACGGTGTAGATTTTGTGGCCATATAGCAAAATCGTGCTTGTCTAAAATCCTGTGGCTTCATATAGACCGCTGAAAGTAGAATCGTATATTATTTTTAGCCCAACCTAATACGTAATTGGGAATCTGCCCGTGTTGACCACGTCTACCGTCTCCTATGGAAACCGGGTTGCGTGGCGAGCCTTTAGCCGGATGAAGGTGAATTAAGAATTCACCTTCGCATTCGCGTCCACGATCAGCGTCGAACGTGCCGCCGTGCTCCGTCGTCCTGTTTTTCTCGGCTCGTCAACACACGAAAAATATGTAGGTGACGACAAAAGTTCTCGTCACTTGAGAGCCGAAAAACATGATGAAATATTCACCGCCATCCTAATGCATATATACCAAATACTCCAGCTATGGCTGCTGCTTTCGTCGACCAGGCGCAGCTCGCTGAAAATTGTGGAGCATGAGCGGCCTCTCTGGCCGTCCTCATCTCCCCCCGATAGCAGACGATGAAACTGATAGTCGCCGCAGCTTCGGCGACGAACGCCCAGCAGCTTGACCAACTTTGACGGTCAGATGAAGCATGTCCACCCAACGCAAAAACAGGACCCTGGTGTTTTCACCATATTGCAGATCTTCAGAGCCTCCATGAATTGCGGGAAACTTTGAAATGCTCTGATACTATGCGTTCAACGCGAACCCAATATCTTTTCTTAAAGAATCTTAAAGACTTAAAGAAACTGAATTTAATCATCTCCATCAAGATCCTCAGCGCTAGTTCCGTGCTGATATCAGCGGCCGGTGGTTGTTGCGTTCGATTCAGCAGCCCTGGGGGTCTAATGGCGTATAGCATTCCCGCTCGGCCAGCAAGAGGTGCGGGTTCAAGTGCCACCTGGCGCAAGAATTTTGATCGCATCCGAAAAATCGTTGTAACACCTTACGAACTCGATACCAACCACTTGACACTAAAACAAACTATGCTGAATATCTCGCGTTGAATAAAATGCCAGGTAGGAACAATAAAAGTGAATATCGGATTTGGGGCGCGTGGAGCGCAGTCGGAGGAGGCGCCGGCTGTCGTCTGCACCCGATACCAGGTTCCTGGTTCGGACTTCCCGCCCAGGCCAACCAAGCCTTCCATCCCCCCGGGGTCGGTGAATTGATACCAGACTTGTCTGGGAAGGATAGAGCACTGACTTGTTCATCGGCTGGCCACCGCAAGTTATTGTATGGCCAAATACGTATTCAACTGCCTCCACGACATGCTGTAGAAGTAGAATGCGTGGCGCTTCCCAAAGGGGATTGAATAACGCCGTCCTTTATCCTTATCCTTTAGGATCATATAGGATAGCTTCATGAGGGTTTATTGCTCTTTCCTAAATAGTACTGCATCCGGAGGAGGGGCAGGTTTATCGTGTGAGCACCGTGTCGATTTTCTTGGTTCGTGTTTTCACTAGGCCAATATCAGCTTCCATTCTACCAGTTCGGTGTATGTATACCCGACATGTTTGTGAAGGAAAAACCATTGGCATGTATGCTGACTGACCATCGCGTTACACTGTGCACGCCGAAATCGCTTGCAGTGGAAATACGATGCGTGGGGCATCCTACAGGGGGATTGTCAAACGCTGATCATTATTCTTTTTTTTCTAAATGAGGGAGTAGTCGGAAATGGTGTCAGATGCATACGACTTCGGATTTCCCGCCCAGGCCAATCAAGTCTTCGATCCCACCGGGGTCGGCGAATTTGCACCAGACTTGTCAGGAAACGGTAAAGCGCTGACTTGCTCATCGGCTGGATACCACAAGTCAGAGAAGTTGAATGCGTAGCGCATTCCAAAAAAGATTGAATAACGCCGTCTTTTATCTTTATTGTTGTTATGCTCAAAATGCTCAGCAGTGTCGTTTACTATTGTTCGCGACTATACTTGCTGTCGTAAACCAGCCAAATGATGATCGCCACCCTTTGCCCTGATGCAACACATCTGACGGACAGTCGAGGAATCCCCTGATACACAGGGGATCTCGACTGTCCGTCAGATGTGTTCCGACACAGAAGAACGGGGCACATGTTGCGCTCAGATGCGCGTCCTGAATTAACGCGCTCACTGAAAAAAGCCCTGTCCCTTGTTCGTTTGATGCACAATGATTGCCGCATTGAAACGTGGCGCGGAATGTCACCAGAGGAGCCCCTATGTGCCCGTCGGATTATGAGCGAACGTCAGGCGGTCAGCGGACGCTTTTTTCTCCGGCAGTACTTCGTTCGAAGATCAGAGACGCTGTCGCATGGGCCAATTCGTCGAAAATTAGGTGGGCCAGCCACGTAATGCGATTCGCAGACACCCGCTGGACGAGAGCCATCACCAACTGGATTCCGCGGTATGTCAAGAAAACACCAGGGCGCTCAGACTTCTTCGCTAAACCCCTGAACGACCGATATGACGCTCTTCGTGCCCCTCGAGCGAGGAGGGTCCATTGGACCACTCTGGCACGAGACAGGAACGAATGGAGACGCTGCTGGCGCCCGCCCGAGCAAGTCGACGATTAACGGGACGACAGGTTATACAGGTGATACTTCGTACATAGATGAAAGGAGTGGTGATTCTGATTGAGGAGCTACGACACAGCACAGCGACAACAAGTCCTGAACTTTTTCGTAGAGCAGACAGCAGGCAAATCGACCTTTGACGGGGACAATCAACGCTCTAGGACGCGAGCCACACAACTATAGAGACCGTCAGGTAAAACACGAAAAAGGTTGGAAAAAGTAACCAATCATTTGGAAGAATGCGCCACACATTCTGCTCTCCTGGAACATCATGTAGGCGGTGTCAATGCGTATTTGACCTATGCAAAGGCATCAAAATTGGCGACCAGCCACTGTACATGTCAAAGTATCTTCTTTTCCAAAACAGTCCTGGTCTAACTTACCCGGAAGGAAAGAAGATCTGGTTACCTTATCCGCAAAAGCAGCCTACATCAGGGTTACAATGATACTCGCGTGATCCACCGCCATTTCTGGAGTGCGCCACGCACTTTTAGTAGTCGGAGTATTCTGGTGCTCAACATTACGCTAGTGCACATTTTCCAGAAGCTCGTCGTTAAGTTTTGACAAGTCGTTGCTCATCTCGTATATCCTTGATCAGGTGGCATTTCTTTCATGGTGCTTTTCAGCGACGACTGAAGAATGTTGTAAGGGCAAAGATGCGCTTAGATGACTTCACAAATAAACAGAACAACACTTGACTCAAGTCGCGGAAATTCAGAACTTCGCTGTAATGTAGAAAAAAAACGAATCTGTTGTACAAGTTCAGTAGTTTTGAAGCCGTCGTCAAGGTGAACGACGGATACAATGCAGCTTCTTTAGAATAGCATATTATCTAGCTCACTTTTTTGTTACTGAATACTAGACATTGGATCCGACGCCGATTCGGATAATTAGGATTCGTCATTTTTTCCAAATCCTGGTTAAAAGGATTGTGCGAATAATGGCATCATTGAAAAGCTTGGGTCCTTTGGCGATTCGGATAGGGGCTATTTTCAGCAGACAATTTTCAGAAAATTCACAAAACTGATTTTTGATAGAGAAACTGATATCGTATCCGATTCGGAAATCCGATGTGACATCCGAAGATAAAACAGGTATTTGGATCATCTGAAGAGTTTTCCTGTTAAGGCTACTCTCATCTCAATTATTCCAAGGTCCGAAGCTTCTCAAAAATATTACTATTCGCATACTCTTTTTAACCGGATTTGAAAAAAATGACAAGTTTCGAATTATCCGGATCAGTGTCGGATCCAATGTCTACTGAATACTGCCATTATTATTGTTATTGTTGTAGTTTTTATCACCTCTCTTTTTGCACATGGTTGCTTCACCTTGTTTTTTTCCCAGTTTTTTTCCCGAGCGTGTATGAATAAATAAATAAATATGGAAGATGAGACTTGTAAAAACACATAATGGAAGCCCTCAAAACTTGTGTTTTGCTTCCATGTAGTCTGGTTTTAGATTCCTATAAACTATTATAGTACACAAATGGTAAGCTAAGTCTAAATTAGTAAGTGTGGTTGAATGACTATCTCATTGAATTTATTTTCTAATCAATGGAATTGTAGCGCTATTGATGAAAACGCCAAACCAAGGTTTTCGGTCCGGATCCCGACCGGCCAACAAGCGTTCCAACCCTTGGGTGAATTATCACTAGACTTGTCTGAGATAAAAACACAGCCTTGTCCATCGGTTGATCACCGGAAGCCAAACGGATCTTCTAGTGGCTCTTGCGATAAAGGATAAAGGATAAAGGACGGCGTTACTCAAACCCTTTTGGGATGCGCCACGCATTCTAGGGATGTCGTAGAGGCGATTTGAATGCGTATTTGGCCATACAATGACTTACGGTGGCCAGACGATGAACAAGTCAGCGCTCTATCCTTCCCAGACAAGTTTGGTACCAATTCACCGACCCCGGAGGGATGGAAGGCTTGGTTGGCCTGGGCGGGAAATCCGAACCAGGAACGTGGTATCGGGTGCAGGCGACAGCCGGCGCCTCTTCCGACTGCGCCCTG
Organism: Heligmosomoides polygyrus polygyrus; assembly: GCA_947396885.1. Taxonomy (NCBI): domain Eukaryota; kingdom Metazoa; phylum Nematoda; class Chromadorea; order Rhabditida; family Heligmosomidae; genus Heligmosomoides; species Heligmosomoides polygyrus. Next base: position 8,700,856 of record OX377206.1, on the reverse strand, counting down.
TGTTTGAGATATAATATTATTTATTAGCTATCGCGTAGGCCACTCGGGTTTTTTAAGTTTATCATGAGCGAATATCACTCATCACTACGTTGATGAGTGAACCAGTTTAATCATTCATGTTTAGAGTAACTTTAAGGTACTAACTCCAAGGTCCATAATCAGCTAACAGAATAAACTAATTTGACCCTGTAAAGTAGAAAAATGCGAAACATGTGAAATTTCTAACCCACTATGGTCATAGTAGTAACGATATTATAAGGTACTATGATACACAAGAAGAACGAGAGCAAAGAAGTCTAGAGACGTTCAAACATGCCTTAAAGTCACTTTCGTTTTTCGAAAAGGTATTTTCAAGACTCACTTATAGGTGCGGCTACATTTATTAGCAAGACTAATTTAGGGTCGAGATCTTCAGCGGATCTCGGTAAAACTCATGCTGCGGGCGGTAAATTTCACATAAGATCGTCATACAGATGAACAGTTCTGTTTCTATATCGTGTTGACTAATGCACTGGACATGTTTCAATAGCCAGTGACAGTAATTTATGAATCCTGCTTTGATATGAGTTCAATGGATTATCTAAGGGTAACATTATAGAGCAACAAAAGTTAACGGTTCATTTACCCAAATTTGAGGTAGTGCATCTCCATGCCTAAACAGATCACCACTGAAATCAAGGAATTCTTGGTATCAGCACGCCGGAAGGATGCTACGATCGTTAAGATCAGGAAGAAGGCCAACACTTCCACTCGCTTAGAAAAAAATACTGAGGAAAGTAGTCAAACTCGTGCAGAAGTACATTTTTCTCATGGAAAAAAGCAAAGGTGCTAGTCTAGACGTGAGAACGTGGCACTTCCGATATGCTATTGACACATAGAACACTCTGCGTGAAAAATTATGGGGTAATTCTGTTGGAAAGCGAGAGCAAGCATAAACGATTGTTTATGTGGGAATAGTGGTGAGTGGGAGTTCGTGATGGACATCGTCCTACATGTATGCTAGGTACCATAAAAGTGTAAGTAGACTCCTTGTATAGAACGGCAACTGAAAGGATTTTTTCGAAGAAAAAAATACGTTAAGTATTCGAAGATACTTAAACTCTTAGTAGTCCCAAAATCTTCTGAAAGGATTCCTAAAAATTCATGAAAATTCTGAATTCAGTTTTTAAAAGGATAAAGGATAAAGGACGGCGTTACTCAATCTCTTTTGAGATGCGCCACGCATTCTACTTCTACGGAATGTCGTGGAGGCCAGATGAATTCGTATTTGGCCATACAATGACTAGCGGCGGCGAGCCGATGAACAAGTCAGCGCTCTATCCTTCCCAGACAAGTCTGGTATCAAGTCAACGACCCCGGAGGGATGGAAGGCTGGGCTGGCCTGGGCGGGAAATCAGAACCAGGAACCTGGTATCAGGTGCACGCGACAGCAGGCGCCTTTTCCCACTGCGCTGCATGCGCCCACAGGTTTTTAGGAGCATCATAATTGTTCAACTCAAAGAAAAAATAATTTTTCACATAAAAACAGCGATTGATGGATAGAGGCTATAGGGCAGTGTCAACAAATTTCCCTCACGGTACCTGCACCTCCTCTCCCTTGTGCTTTTGTAGGACATCATGGAGGTAGGCTGAATGGTTATTTGGCCTACACTATGATTTGAAGTGGCGAGAAAAGTTTTTATCCTTCCCGAACAGGCCCTGTGCTAATTCGTCGACATCAAAGGGTTTGGTTGACCTGGGCGGAACCAAATGTATCCAGAAAGAAACCCGATTACACGAAAATATCCCATATGCCAACGAAAGAAATTTCAATCTTAACTTACTAGGCTATAGAAGGCTCAATCTGCTGATGTTTCAAGAAACAATGCATGGGTGAAGAGGTCCATAGTTAAGATCTTTTTTTCATGAAGCCTATCTTCATCAGGGTTACCTCGCCCAAGCCTATATTATCTAGGGCTAGATTGAATTGTAGAAAACACTTCCTCACGCACCGCGTTGACGCCGTGTTCCTGTACTAAGCAAGAAAGCGATACTTCCTTCCAGATATTCCCGATATTTCAAAAAATTTCTAAAGGCTCACATAGGTGCCTTATAAATACTTCCTGTTTGACGCCCAGTCAATCAAAATGGTTGTCTGTTTCAGCGTCTTCTTGTCATTTCTTTCTCTTTTTTGCTTGTTTATTCGTTGTCTTTTATGTATGTACTGCTGCGTTGCTATTTGCACATTTTATGAGGATTTTAATCGCATTGTTCTTACCCTCATGGGAATCCTTAGCTCACGTAATAATCAATAAAACTAAAAATGAACAACTTAGACATAGTGTAGACATGATTACGACGTCGGCCCTTGCCACGCGCCATAAAGGTTTCATTACCCAAGTTTGAGATGAACGCCACGAATAGATAGACTTCGTTCAGCGCGAAGCTCTCCTATTCTACAGCTTAGTTCCTAGAAACCTTGTAAACCGTGTCTCCCTTACTGATGAGCACAGAGGACGGATATCCCGTCTGGTTGGGTTTCCGACTAAAGATACATGCGAAGCGAGAACAAAACTACTAATTTGTTATTGTTTGGTTTGGTCTTCTAAAGCTTTTGTTGGGTTCATTACATTCATCAGCCTTTCGTTTTTCTTTTATAACTGGCAATTATACTAGAGCAAAGAGAAATTGACACGCAGCATATCCAACAGCCATTTTAAGAACTGAAAGGCCCCGTTTATACTTCCGACGCCGAGAGACGCGACAGCATGTAAAGTGACCAAATTGATCGGATCGCGTCGCTCAATCAATATGGCCACTATACGTGGCGTCGCGTCGCTCGGCGACGAAGAAGAAACGGTGCTTAAACGACGCTAACGGATGGATTGCTCATCAAATTATTCGTGACAATAAGTTGCGAAATTGTCAGCATATCCAGGATGGTTCTTTAGGACTTACGTGGAAGGGGTTTTTTTTTTCCTGTGAGATTCCTGCTAATACAGTTGTTCATACACTTTTATAGAAATCCGTAGAAGATACGACGTGTTTTTTTTCTGCTGGAAAATAGGCTTCCCTAAATCTCAAAAACGCATGCCTTCACTTAATTATTTCGACTTGGAAAACTCGTTTGCTACAATCACAATTCAGAATGTTCGTTAGCAGCTGCCCTAGGTTCAAATACTATAAGTCTCCTAATTATTTATAGGTCACTATTCCAGCATGACAATGCGTACGACAGCAGTGATGAAGCGCTTAGTAACACTGAAAGAATTTTATTTGTACATAATATATCCAGGAGCGCTGCCTGTTTTCCAAGTCGACTGATTTCCTAAAAGTTACGAGCCCTACTACTGACATATGTCTATTACCAAATTAATTTCCGAAATTACAAAATTACACAAACGTGACACAGCACAAAAATTGTGACACAAAACTTACGCATACACATGACAGCTCGAAATTCCTGACAATCCTAACAGGTTTAGCTGGTGTGAACACCAAGTTCATCTTTAGAGAACGTAAAAGACCAACTACAGCAGTCATTCTCGATGTTGTGAGAGCTGCGTGACTCCAAATATGTTCCAAATTCCCAACATGATGTAGAGTCGACTGCAGAGATGTGATGTGTAATGTCTTTAGAAAAATCATTCAGGTGCCTAGCTACACTAGAAATGTCTTCACACGCAAGCTAGAATTGTAAGTAATTTTTGAAAAGGGTTAAATCTAGCCTGGCTCAGTATACATGCACGCGAATCCGACGAAATGGCTCTGAAGCGTAGCTGATTATGATCTGCTGAGACGGACTATTGAAGAGGACAGTTAGGCCTTGTTTAGTGTGCGCGCGACGAGCGACGCGATGCCATGTGTAGTGGCCGAATTGATCAATCGCTTCTCCCGATCAATTTGGCCGCATGCATGCATCGCGTCGCGCGTCGCGTGCACACTAAACAAGGTCTTATAGTAATCAAGAAGGCAAAATTACAGCTAATGAAAAGACACATTTAGCAAGTATTCATTTATGCACTTGCTTATGAGCCGCTCGATGAAAAGCAAAAAAAAATCCTTGAAGGGATTCTTGTTTTAAAACTGTTTCCCACCATGTAACCCAGTATAACACTGCACATTTGTCCGTTTGCCCTCTCACACATCACGGGTAAATATGCCCTTATTTTATACCCTGAATTTCTTAGAAAATTTGAGTAACTGATATAGCTCAGCAAGTACACACTCCACCACCTAAGGCTGTATAACATGGAACGAACTCACCAGAAGTGGAGATTGCCGCTCGCGTTTGGGATGCCCTGAAATGAAACAGTTTTAGCTTTGGAATAGTAGTCTGAGAATGATGTACTACAGTAGCTATAGGAGGATGTCAATCGATATTGACTAGTAACGTTAGGGTCAATCGATATCGCGAAAATATTAGAAGAAAGAAACACAACGTCGACAAAACATGAGCTTTTTTAAGAGCTTTAAGTGTCAAACGCGCAATATTTCGGCGAGGATACGGTACTTTTCGAAGACGGAATACTGTAGCATTGCTCTTGTGATGAAACTGAACTTGAGTTATCCGTTTAGTGGTAAGGTAGACGTCATCTAAGGTCAATTTCTAGCAGATTTAAGGACAACAGAGCTTCCAAGGCGCATATGTTCCTTTTTCATAAAATCCTGGGACGACAAAGTGGATAGAGAATCATCAAACATTGAAAAAGGAACGAACAATATGATTTCGAGAAAGAAATAAAAATGGAAAAGGATCGATCACAAATCAATACCCGACTAACTAGAAAATTGAAGGTAAGGACGACCATTTAAACAAGGATGATCCTGAAATAGCTCATGGAACTCGAAAGTCGAAACAGTTTTACTTTCGAGATTAATATTTGAACTGCGCTAGAATTACGGAAAAGAAATACAGGTATGTGTATTAGAAGAATATGTGAGATGGACGGAAAAGGAGAGAAGAATCCAGATGACACAAAGTCGACGAACGGCTTGGGCTTCCTTCAGATGATGGTGTCAAGCTTTAAGTGGTCACCAAATGTGTCGCGTGTTTCATGAATAGCTGATAACCATATCAAGAGCAATGCGCTGCTGAGTGCTGATGACCTACACGTACGCGGGTAACAAATTTTCCCGTTTCACTTCCGCTGAAGACGTTGTAACACGTTTTTCCCACGCAAAAGAATTACTACCGACAGAAGTGTCGACCGAGAAATGCCGGGGAAATTGACTGGGAAAATTTAAAATGAGGACGATACCTCCTGAAGCGCGAATTGAGTTTGGAGGGGGTACGTGTGAAGACGCAGAACATGCACCAACCACATAGATTCTTCCCACATGTGAACGGAATACTCGACGAGGTACACAATATGCGAATAATGAGTCGTAATTTTCACGACGACAACGACGACTGTGTATTCCGCCGTAGGACAGCCTGAGAGAGAGTCTGAGGGAATCTGGTTGCCGTCGTCGTCGTCGTCGTTGTCCTGTATAGCTGCTGCTGCTGCAGCTGCACTTGCATCAGTTGACCAGTTTCAATGAAGGCGCGAAATCTCGTGGATTAATCAGCAGCGCTGCACGATTCTGAAGCAATCGAGCAGGAGCAGATAAGGTGAGGACGACGACGTCGCCGTCCTGCGCTTCGTCGGTTTGATTAGCCAGAGAGTCCAAGGCAATTAAATCGGTGAGTCACTTACACGACGAAACTGAGGAATAGTCAACCTTAAACTCTATCAAAGCACCCTTGATGCGTAGAGTAGATAGGAAGCCATTAATTAAAATCATAGTGCTTTACCTCCGGTTACTTTCTACAAGCCGTATACTACACTACCGTTACGCTATTATTAGGTTGGCCGTATAGTTCTGTCGGATTGATTAACTCTTTTCAAATAATCATAACTTTCTTCAAACTCAACGAATTCAGTCGAAATAAGCAACACTCAATCAGAATACTTTTTCCAATGCGATGCTTGTTGAATAGTTCCATCAGCGAAGAAACGGGTGGTGGAGATGCGATAAATTCTAGAAGGCTGTTTTTGAGTTTCCTGATTTGCGAAGGTTCCACCAGCGAGGAAGTTCTGAAGATGCTCAAAAGGTGGTAGTCGGTTGGCGCAAGGTCTGCTGAGTATGGCGGGCGAGCCAGAACTTCAGCTCCTAATTCGGATAAGTAGACGTTGCCGTAGAGAAGAATGGAATCTCTTCTGTTGACCAGTACCGGCTGCAGCTCACGCAGTTTTCGCTCCATCTCGTCGATGTTGTCACAGTAGGTATTTGGTGTGATGGTTCAGCATGGTTCCAGAAAGTTGTAGCGAATCACGCGAACCGCCGACCACCACAGTGTCAGGCCCCGTTTATACTTCCGACGCCGAGCGACGCGACGGCATGTAAATTGGCCAAATTGATCGATCGCGTTGCCCAATCAATATGGCCACTATAAGTGGCGTCGCGTCGCTCGGCGTCGAAGTATAAACGGGGCCTTAAGATCGCCTTTTCCTGGTTGGGATTTCGGCCTTGTGAAGTGCGCTGGAGGTTCGCTGACAACAACTCACTGTCCTGATCGTCTTCAGTTGTCGTACAGAACCCACTTTTCATTAAATGTGACGAGTCGATAAAACGGGTCGCTTTGATTCCGGAGAAGCAAAGAAGAACAGATTTCGAAACGAGACGATTTCTGGCGATCACTCAAATCGTGGGGCATCCACTTTTGGAGCTTCTTCATCCTTCAGAGGTGTTTCGAAAGATCTGTAACAGCAGTTTTACTGAAGCCTAGACCTTCCGCGATCCCAAGGACTGTTTGCGATGGATCAGCTTCCAGGAAAGCCTTAAAATCGTCATGCTGGATTGCTGTAGGTCTGTCGGTCCGGGGTGCATCTTCAGAGTTGAAATCTGCAGAACGAAATTTCTCGAAGCAGCGTTGTACGGTCCTCTGTCCAACACTAATCGACCCACACACATTGTTGATTTGCCGGGACATTTCGAAGGCGGATTGGCTTAGTTTGAAATTGAAATAAAATATCGTTTGGAATTGCTCTTTCGACATAGCTCAATAAGTCTTAAAGAAAAACGGAATTCTTAAGCACAGGTGAAACTCAAATTATTCCGTCAGATAGAGCGAAGAGTTCCGTATTGGATGTTATACAAAAATGCGAGGCATGTTGAATATTGGTTTCGTAATAAACGAACGAAAAACAGTTGCACAAAAATCGCCAGAACTTTCCTGCCAAACTAATAAACAGCATTCCTTCCCAGAAATACAAGAACTACGCAAAGCCCCGTTTATACTTCCGACGCCGAGCGATGCGACGGCATGTTAAGTGGCCAAATTGATCGATCGTGTCGCTCAATCAATACGGCGCCGCATCGCTTGGCGTCGAAGTATAAACGGGGCACAACACGTCAAATTTAGCTTTTCAAAGTTTTTTTTTCTGGAGGCTTCGGTTTTTAACATTGCGAAGCTCTCAATTTGATCTCGATTAAGCAGGCCAACTATTATTCTATCTATATCACGATTTGTGGACATAGCTCAATCGTAAAATATACGCCTTTGCTTTGACTGCATCATGGCTTACTTAACCGGAGAATGGTGGGATTCAGAGCTAGTAGTCACAACTTTTCAGAAGAGCGCGTAGTATATGTACCGGTGCGCTCGAATTTTTTTTCAAACACTGAAATGGTTTCTAATGGCCACAAATTTCCAATATTCGAATTCGGATATATTCGAAAAAAGCGATTTTTTTGAATATTCGACCCCGAATACATTTGAAAAAACGAGAGCTTTTAAATACTCGAATTCGAGCACATTCGAAAAATTGGATTTTTTGAGTATTCGAATTCGAATATATTCGGAAATGTGATTCTTCGAGATTTTCGAATAACCGAATTCGAATCCTTTTGAAAACACACATTTTATGTTCGAGTTCGAAAAAAGATCAGCCGCGCTCCTATTCGAATACATCATTCGAGCACATCTATAGCGCGTACTAGCGCAGTGAGGTGAGCAGCCGGTTGTCGCACGTACCCCGAACCGATCCACGGTTCGGCTCATGCCCTGACCATAGAAGCCTTTCGTCCATACGGGGGTTGGAGAATATGTAGGTGTTAGATCTGTTAAAAGCTTTTCGGATACGCCGCGCATTCTACCTTGACGAGATTACCTGCAGGCAATAAGAATATTTGTTTGGCCTATTTATCTTGACAGGTAACCCCAGCCTACCAGCCAAGACTTTTTCAGTGTTTCATCCTTCCCGACAACTGTGCTGCCAATTCAAGGAAGTAAGCATCTGACAGCACCTTTTCCAACTGCAGTACCCCGCGCCCGAAAATGGAGTACACCAAAACATTTAAATTTTCACTAACATTCTTTGAATCGCGAGCGTTTCAAGGGAATGGTAACTTGAGTCAATGAGTTACTTTTATACAATGAAATTTAAAAAAAATTAAAATAAAAATTAATTAATCTTAGACATATCTGTTTAAGCTTGTTTGTTTACTTAGTTTTTTGCTTAATTTTTGCTCATTTATTTATTTATTTTATTTAAGTTATAGTAAAATTACTAAAAAATAATATTTCATCTATTAAATTGATAACTAAAATGTATTTATATAAAACAGAATTGAAGTATATAAAAAATGTAATAATGTTTTAAATTCAAAATTCATGACAGAGTTAAACGAAGTCTTATTTAATGCTCCTCTTCTTCACCGAAGAGCCACGGGAGGAGCAAAAACAAAGGTTCGCCTGAAGAAAGTGGCGAAACGAACCTTTCTCCTATTTTTTTTTCGAATCCGCCATTTTTCCATACCCGGTTGGATGGAGCATACGAATAATGGTACCTTTGGAAAGCCCGGAATGCTGTCATGATTCAGCAAAAATAGCTTTAACAATAAGAAATTTCCTATGATTAAAACGACAGATTTGTTTTTGAATCTCAAGATATCCGAGTCGGGTAGAACAGCAGATTTCTCGCCAAAATCAGTTGCCATTCAATTATCCGAAAATTCGATCTGATAAAAATCACCCCTATCTGAATAGCCCTATGATCCGGGTTTTCAAGTATCCCATTGCTTGCACAATATTTTTAGCTGGAGTTTGAAAATATGACGGATCAGAATTTTCCGAATCGGCGTCGGATCGAATGTCTGCTGATCACCGTTAAGCCCGAATAGTTTAGGTGTGATTATCCTCTTCTCACTTCTAGAGGAGTAATCTTGTGGAAATTAAATAGATGGAAATCGCATAGGCTAATTCTGCAACCATTAAATAACAACAGAATACTTGATGAAGGCGTGAATTTTTGGGGTATAGAACATGAATCTCACAGCCGTTCTCTAGAGTTCAGCTGCTTACGTCAGATATTGACATTGTCTAAAGAAGGTCTATCGAATGGACAACAGGATTTTTTATTTCTTTTCTAGACAAGACTGTTGACGGCTTTTAGCCAACTAACTTTCACTTCCTACTCATAAAGGCTACAATACCTGTCTTCTGCCTTTTGGTTTTGAGCGGAATGAGCGCAAAAAACCGCCGTTTTTGTCTGTAGTCAAAATCATCGGTGCAAGCAAGCTGTCATGATTTCTCGTAGTACGTTTACATGCGTAACATAGTTCCAGATACCTTCAGTTCCACATCATTCGCTTTGAAGGCCTTGGTTTCGGGTAAAGAATTGAGAACCTTCAACAACAGCCCTGATTCTGTTCTTCAAGAGGTTATGACCTGCAGCGCTGTATACGACGGCAGGACAGCCAAGAAGACTTACGAAAGAAGGAATAGAAGACAACGTACACAGCAAGCCCCAGCCAGTAACTGCAGCAGCCTGATATGAAGCAGCTCCGGAAAGCGGAGGTGTGACGAGGACCGGGAAAAATGATGAAGCGGTAGAAGATGTGCCCTCGATCGTCGTGTACGGCGTCGTCTAATCGCACGATAAAAACGCTCTCAAACCCCGGCCATTGCGCGATTTATCTTGCTTGTCAATTTGTCATCTTCGTGCCGCGCATCCACGGAACGTCTTCTTCGCCAAGCCGCTCGTCGTCGTCGTGGACGGCGAAATTCCCGATCGTAGACCATCACTTACATATGTCGGCTCTCTGCCGTAGAACGACCGCCCGAGTTCAAGTGCGAAGTGGAATAGGAATCTCCGATGACTCACTCTGCGGTGCTTCGTCAACAGCACGCAGTTGCGAAAATTCCTCCAAAAATTCAGGTAATCGTCCCTACTCGATGAAGGTTAGACATGAAGAACACTAAAAAAAGGAATAAAGACGCTACATAACTAATCCACATGTGGGATGCGCCGTGCATCCTATTTCAGCGGTCGTGATTGTACTCTTCTATGTGCATATTTGGTCTGTAAAATGACTTGCGGCGGCCGTCCGATGAGCACATCAGCTCTTCATCCTTCCTAGACAAGTTTTCTAGGAGTTTCCCGAGTACGGAGACATGGATGGGTTGGCTGGCCTGGGCGGGAACTCCGAACCAGGAGTCTGGTATCGGGTGCATGCGACAGCCGGCATCTCCTCTGACTGCACTACCGTTATTTGGGGATTTACTGACGCTGTCGTTTATCCTTCATTCTTTAAGTCAAGTTCCTGATTTTGAGAGCTTCTGAATCTCAAATATTCAATCCCCTGTTCAAAGCGGAATCCATTTCGTTTTAACGTTTCAATGTTTATTTGTTGGGCAATATGTATATGCTAGTAGTAGAACTGATAACGGACCAAAGCAAACATTGGCTATATGTACCATTTTCACGTCAAATTGGACACTTGTCTAGGCCAGCTCTAACAAGGGAAGGGTCTGAAGGGCATGTCCGAACGGGGGGAGCGAGTCATATAGGGGGAATCCTCGCACCTCAGTTAGTATAAAAATGTGTTTGTTTTTTGCCAAGTCGTTAAACTCAAGGAGTAGGGAGACCTTGAAATTGCAATAGAATACGGCGCATCACCGGGGTCTTGTACGCCCGCTATGTCTCGGCAGGAAAGTGGCTCGGAGCGCAGTGGAGGTGACGCTGCTTCATGCGAGGAAGGTCGGAGGTTTGGTTCTTCTGCGCTGTTGCATTTTTGCATTTCAACTGACTGGTTGAGATTTGGGGATTTTGACGTTTGTACCATTTTCAGACTTTTCTGCGCATTTTCCAGCTGCATGCTGTGGTATTCAACATGATGATGTACAAATGTTCAAGGTACAAAGGGCCTGAAGCAGCGCTGTGATGCGTGGTTAGCCACGGAGCACGAACTTTTGCCAGTGCCTACTCCATCAAATACCTTATTTATCCTTGCAGGTTCAACCCTCCTAGTACCATTACAGAGAGCCACAAATAAAATGATTGAGACGATTTCCCTCGGTGAAGGCACTTGGAAGAAAAAGGGAGCAGTAAAATGACTCTACTTCTGTTTGTAGAAATAAGAGTAGATTAATAATTGTATTGATAATTGCATTGATAATTGATAGTTGTATTGATTATTCAGTGTGTAAGTAAACTACGGATTTGGTTAGGTTTTTCATATGCTGTTATTTTGAATTTTCTTCATTTTCCGTAAAAAAAAGAAATCTTTGACGCCTACTCAGTAAACTTTCGGATATGAAATGGCTCAACGATTTCGCCAGTGAAACCCGAACAAGCGAAGCATTAATTCAGGAACGCCTAGAATTCTAAGAAGGACATGTATAGGAAACATCTCATCTACGTCTGACGCAGAACATTCTGTGAAATGCTCGAGATTTCGAAGGAAGTATAACTACTGCTACTGCTCCGGCGGCGAGAGGCGAGAAAGGAGAACATCAGCCGTGTCGACGGTGTCGCGGAAGCGGCAACCACCTTCGAACGCTGGTTAGGCATTGAGCAGAAATTCAATGCGAAACGCGTACTACGAGAGTTCACCTTGAGGCCGAAAGCAGTAACGCAATTAGCGACGTCCATTCTGATGCCGTTTGTACTCAGTCAATGTCACAAACGCTTTCGCCTAAGCACCTTCAGTCAGTATTGTGGAAACGGCACCAGCTTGGAACGAGAGTGTCCGCCGTTTTGGTTATTTTAAGGCTCGCGCCCTGCCTATGCCTCTCACTCCAAGACACGATAAAAAAGAAATTGGCACCGTCACGTAGAAAATCCATGTAGTGTAAGGATATGAAGGCTACTCTCAAAAAAATTGAAGAGTTTGTTCCTCTGTCCAGAGGGATTTCTTAAAAGCCGAAAACCACGTGGTTTTATGGTTGAAACCCAGAAACACTAAGATATAGAGGATATATTGTTGCAGGATGTTAAATGCGCACCTCCTGCTTTCCGGGCAGCGATGATAGCCTTATACCACCAAGCGCCGGTGGTATAAGGCTAGCATCGCTGCCCGGATAGCAGGAGGTGCGGGTTCGATTCCCGCCTGGCACAAGTTTTGATCTCGATAAAACGTCCTGGAGCAACATTTAGCCTCTATGTTATGAAAAATATCTAAAAATCAAAAGCAAAGTAAAGGATGAAGATAGAGAACCGCGTTACCGATTCCCTTTTGGGATGCGCCATGCATTCTACTTCTACAGGATGTCGTGGAAGTGATTTGAATCAATATTTGGCCAAACAATTACTTGCGTTGATCAGCCAACGAGCAAGTCAGCGCTTTATCCTTCCCAGACAAGCCTGGCACTAATTGACAGATTTCGGAGGGAAGGAAGGCTTGGTCGGCATGGGCGGGAAATCCGAACCAGGAACCTGGTATCGGGTGCACGCGACAGACGGCGCCTCCTCCGGATGCATTTCACGTTTCCGAAAGCAAAGTACAGACATAACACTCTTCGAGCCACAGATGGAGATCTTTAAATTGAAACAATGCCTCTGTCAGATTCAGTGGTCGTCTAGAGGAAAAGGTGCAGGCTAAGCCCGAATAAGCTATTCACAAATTAGCCCAGGATTTAAAGCATCAAAAAATCTCCTGCAATTATGCAATCTAAACATATTCTTGCATAGGGGAATGAAGGTTATTCTTATCCAGTGCCTTCGCGAAACATTCCACTTTGTTGGCCATGACTTAGTCTGCATTCTATGATTTGGCGCCCCGAGAAATGGAGTACATTCTCCGGTCTCCCTTTTTAGTGGAAAATAACGACAACTTTTAAAATTCTGGTCATAAGAAAGATCGTATCATGACCAGCAAAGTGAAATGTTTTGGGAAAAATGGATAAGAACTGGCCTCCTAGAAAAATCGCGAAGCTTCTTGGTCACCCAATGATCATTTTTGGCAAGTGATGACTTAATGCTGGTGAATTCGAAATAAAGTCTAGAAAAGTTAGCGGATTAGAGCAGAACGTACCAACGAGAATGCAAAAACAAAATAAATATGAATATCTGTTGAAAATATGTCGTGATTTGGCAAATAAATTGATATCACTCTCGGAACGGCAACTCAAAATATTAGGTTGGTGCATAAGTTCTCGGACATTTGATCCCTCCTGAATTGAAAGCGCATTTTCCCGCCAAATTTCCCACATGTATCAACGCGTAAATGATCGATCGATTGAGAAAGGAAAGGGCTACAAAACCGTTCCTAACATTTACTTCTGCGCTGTTAACGTCAGCTATTATGGCTAAGCAATTCATCCCAACTGAGACGCATATTCGGCACGTCATGTTATTCCTGCACCAATCTGGCCTCAATGCCAACGAATCGTATCGTCGCCTGAAGGATGTTTACAACGAGAGTGCTCCTGCCCGAAGCACTGTGTACCAGTGGCTCTCGAAGTTTGCAGTTGGTGAATTCTCCGTTGAAGATAATGAACGAGAAGGGCGCCCGATGACACTGGATTTGGATGGCCTCCGCAGTAGAGTGGAAGCGGACCCATACCAAACCACTCGCGAACTATCAAGCACTCTTGGTGTTAGTCACTCAACAGTCGCTCGAGGATTGAAGTCGATTGGCAAGGGGCAAAAATTGGGTCGCTGGGTACCTCACGACTTGACACAACATGACATGGATCGCAGAGCCGATGTCGCTCTGTCTCTCCTTACCCTCAGACGTACCCACGGATGGCTGGACAACCTTGTCACCGGTGATGAGAAGTGGATACTCTACTCTAATTATCACCGGCGTGCACAGTGGTTGACGCAACAGGAGAGGCAGGGGACGTTCCGAAACCCGACCTTCACGTGAAAAGGGTGATGCTATGCATTTGGTGGAGCGTTCTTGGCGTAGAATACTGGGAGCTGCTGGACGAAGGGATAACAGTGACGGCAGAGGTTTACGTCAACCAACTGAGGAAGTTGAGGGCCCACCTTCAAACCACACGAGGAGAGCAAGTGAAGGTGTATTTTCAACACGACAACGCTGACCGCATATTGCTAGAGCGACGGCTGCTGAGTTGGCGGGCTACGGATGGACCGTTCTTCCACATCCACGTTACTCATCAGATCTCGCTCCTTCTGATTATCGTTTGTTTTCAAGCCTTCAACGCTATTTGGACGGCCAGCAATTTAGGAACCGAGAGGATGTCAAGGAGGCGCTGCTCACATTTTTCGAATCGCAACCGGCCACGTTTTGGAGAAAAGGCATCCATGACTTACCAGCACGTTGGCGAAAGACAATTGATGTAAAGGGTGGTTACTTCAAATGATTTGATATTGTTGTTCGTATGTTATGATAATAAATATTTCATGCCCCAAATGTCCGAGAACTTATGCACCAACGTAATAGCACACCGCTACATTCAAGTAAGTACAAAAAGCGTAGAATTCAAGTCATAGATCTCTTCTTTTAATCCACAGACCTGTCGCCGACATGACCTTGTTTTCTGAATTTCTTAGAAATCTCGCCGTGTCGAATGTAGGTTGTAAAAAACGTATTCCAACAGTTCATGAGGTAAAATTGCCAAAATGTTGAATGCTAGAAAATCGACCTCTAGCTGATTTCTTGAGATGACAGTTAATCATGATGCATCGTTATGAAGAAAGTTTTGATAGACTGAGATAAATGTCGACAACGGCTTTGACGTTCGGTCCTATCCGAGAGGAACGGAATAAATTCAACGCTTCAATTTCACGACAATTCACAAACAGCAGTTGAAGATGAGTATTAACATAGCGCACTGTGAGATGATCGAAGAATGAGAATCGCTGAAGACCGCTCGCCCGACGAAAAAACGGTGTTAGCGAGAAATTCACTTCACGAAACGCCAGCCTGACACAATCCACCGCGATCAGGTTACAACAGTTGTCAAACATAAAAAATCGGATCTTTTCCGTGTTTCAAGAAGCGATGCTATTGACGGATGATCAGTGTAGCTGTTAAGACAACATTGTCAGGGTATTACACAGAAAACGAATGCGCCGTGCAAGTTGGCAATTGGAATACTTGGTTTTGAAATGGACGAAGGCGCTCGCTATAGGAGAATTCTACTGAAACTTTATTATCGAATGGATCAATCCACAGAAGCTAAAAATTGCTGTTTTCTCCACGGACTTTGAAAAGAGTAAAGATGAAAATATTATAGAAGATTCTTTTTGTGCCGATCGATCCGACGCCTGAAATGATCAGCTCTGGAGAAATTTATCGATTTTTCTCCAGAGCTGATCATTTCAGGTGGTGCGGAAAATTGTTGGCCTTTGAACAGAATTCACAATAAGCAAGCAGCATCGAGTAGATGACCATTGTTGATCGAGAGAACCGATGACTAATTGTCAGCCTCACAACTAGCAAACAATATCGATCGACAATGATCTACCAATCGGTATTATTTGCATACTGCTGTCGATCGATCGATTTTATTCTTGAGATGACCGTCTGGAGAAGTGGGGGAATATTGACCGGTGGACAGATCTCACAGCAACAAACAGTATCGATCGACAATGATCTACCAATCGGCATTATCTGCATTTTGATTTTTGTCCAGAGCTGATTGTTTGAGGTGGTGCGGTAAATTGCTGGCCTTTGAACAAAATTCACAATAAACAAGCAGCATCGAGTGGATGACCATTATTGATCTACAGAACGATGACTAATTGCCAGCCTCACAACAAGCAAACTATATCGAACGACAATGATCTACCAATCGGTATTATTTGCATACTGCTGTCGATCGATCGATTTTATTCTAGAGATGACCGTCTGGAGAAGTGGGGGAATATTGACCGGTGGACAGATCTCACAGCAACAAACAGTATCGATCGACAATGATCTACCAATCGGCATTATCTGCATTTTGATTTTTGTCCAGAGCTGATTGTTTGAGGTGGTGCGGTAAATTGCTGGCCTTTGAACAAAATTCACAATAAACAAGCAGCATCGAGTGGATGACCATTATTGATCTACAGAACGATGACTAATTGCCAGCCTCACAACAAGCAAACAATATCGATCGACAATGATCTACCAATCGTATTATTTGCATACCGCTGTCGATCGACCATTTATATTCTAGAGATGAACGAAAAGTGGGGGAATATTGACCGGTGGACAGATCTCACAGCAACAAACAGTATCGATCGGCCGACTAACATTGATAATTTCATCCAAGTTAATGTCAATGTTTCCATAGTGGTTTTGCGTGAGTATGTTCTCATGTCGCCCGGAGGAATATTCAGCTTCAGAGGCAACGCCGATTGATCAATAAAAAATCTATATTGACTAGCCTCACAACAACTAAACAAGATCGATCGGCAGACCAATGTCGATCGAATTCATTCTGTTTTGTTTAGAGTTGACCGTTCGAGATGAGGTTCACGGAAAATCTAGATGCTACTTAAAACATGTTTTAAGCCATTTTTCCCCAGAAAATAGGAATTTTATGAAATTTCAAACAATGTGTTCACTCATTGTGTAGGTGAATTAAAACCTCAAAAATAGTTATTGTAAAATTTTTCTTGAACAAGACTTATTCCAATCTTTTTGGAGAGTCTATATTTTATTGTAGAAGAAGCTCATCTCGATTTGGAAGAGTTCGCTCTGATTCCGAAAGTCTTAGGCTTGCTTAGAAGAGTTTATAATGGTGCACTAGTCAATATTCGAGCATTCGAATTTGGACAATTCTATTCGAAATCGAGCATTCGTACACGAACGTTCGGAAAAACGTGATTTTCGAGTGTATTCGAAATCGGATGCTCGAAAAAACGCGATTTCCGAATAGCGACGATTTTCGAATATTCGAAAATTGTCGCTATTCGAATATATTCGGTTATTCGAAATTTTTGGGAGAGGGCAAGTATGGAATAGTGTCAAATTCGCCGTGGAAATAGCATATATCGATATTGGCTCATCGACCGCCGAAAATAATATTTTCTCGTCTCAAACGTTCATCCGGTGTCCATACCCGTCAGATCACTTCATTGCACATCATAGGGGAAGCGGCTAATGCAGGCCCGCCTAGTTTTCGTGTTGTTGAAGTCGACGAATGGAAAAGCAACCCAGATGACACAACTGAATAGACTGATTACTGTGATGTGTCGGAAGCTAACCGAACGGAACCGGAGTGAGCGATAGGATACTACTTATCGGTTACAGCTAGTAAGGTTCGTTTAGGGGACGGAGAGCTTGTTATTCAATTGACGACAAGGCGATATGTGCTTGTTCGAATACAATGGCCCTTGTTGACCACAAATCCTGAGTAATTCCGTTCCATGCCGAAAACCGAGGCAGGCCAGGCCTCATTGGAATTACGTTGGCTAACAGCGCCGAAGCTGACCTTGTGCCAACTCCACAGAATAAAACAAAAGCGCCTTTAATTTAAGTGAAATTTTTTTCTTTTCAACGCCAAAGCCACAAAAGAGCAATGGCAATTGGACCCAGACCGAAGAAAAAATCTATTAAAAGGACATTTTTATTGGACCTCGTAATACAGTTGTAGAAGGGGCAGAAGTTAGCGGAGAGCCAGTGAATAGGATTTCACTTTCGAGCAAAGCACGACAAGCATTCATTTCAGAACAAATCGTACATAAATGTCGGTATTGACCAATTCCCTTCTAAAATGCGACACATATTCCGTTTGTAGATGTTTCGGGGTAATTTTGAAAGCGCGTTTCGCATAAAGCCATGCGTAGCTCAGTCAGAAGACGCGCCAACCCTTAAGCCCTCCGCACACTTTTGCGGCAACGCGGCAGCCCTATCTTCAAGCATGGGGCAGAGACGCAGAGTCGCCGCGCGAGGCAAAACTCGCCTCGCACGGCCTGCGCTGATGTGCCGCTCACGCGGCAGATGCGGTAGACGCGGTGCCGCATACGCGGCAGTAATCCTTCAAGGCATTGTTACCGCGTTGCCGCGTTGGCGATTGAGCGAGCGGGTGGAGTGCCGCTTGAACTCTAGCACGCGGCAGTGGAAGCCGCGTACGCGGCTGTTCTGGCCTCTGCCGCTTACGCGGCTGCCGCAAAAGTGAGCGGAGGGCTTTAGGCCTTGTTTAGTGTGCGCGCGACGCGCGACGCGACGCATGTGTAGTGGGCAAATTGATCGAGCGACGCGATTGATCAATTCGGCCACTACAAATGGAATCGCGTCGCGCATCGCGCGCACACTAAACAAGGCCTCACGCGTACCCTGAATCGATGTACAGTGTTCGGCTCCGGCCCGGCCAGCCAACATTTCTATTCCTCCGGGATCTATAAATTTGCACTTGACAATAATTGTGCTGGAATAACCTAGAACCATTCGAATAATAGTCATTCGAATGGTTCTTTTTTCGAATTTGAATACTCGAAATCAAACATTTGAATAATCTAATAATTCGAATGTTTTCGAATTCGAATCCTCATCAAATCGAGTTTTCCAGTGCACTCAAATTCGGCTATTTAAAAAATCTCATCCATCAAATGTGTTCATTTTCGATTATTTTACAATTTAAAATTTTCGGTGCCCAGAACTTTTGATTAAGCTGAAATTTTCAAGAACCCACAACTCTTCAATGATTCAAAATATGTCATTAAAATGCGGAACAAATTCGTGAACCAGTAAATATTGTAGCTATGTCCAAGTTAGATATTAGAGCAGGTGTTCAAGTGATTCTCTCTCGAATTAAAAAAAAATCGAAACCAAATTCTCGCAAAGTCGTATTTTTCGAATGTACTTGAATTTGGGTGTTCCAGATATCAAGTCGTCGAAAATATTCGAGCTCGACTGTTCAAAAAAACGACACATTTATAGAACATGTGACACAGCCACACCCTTTGAAACAGAGTTGTTGTGCCAATCCTTAGCACAGTCTATTCTTCACGACTAGAAAAAAGTCCTATACAAAAAAGACAAGCTCAAAGCTCCGTGTTCCAAAACAAAAAAATAAAAAGGATAAAGAACAACGTTACTCAATCCCTTTTGGGATGCGCCACGCATGCTACTTCTACAGGATGTCGTGGAAGCGATTTGAACGCGTATTCGGCCATACAATGACTTGCGGTGGCCAGCCGATGAGCAGGTCAGCGCTCTATCCTTCACAGACAGATCTGATACCAATTCACCGACCCCGGAAAATTGGAAGGCTTGGTTGGCCTGGGCGGGAAATCCGAACCAGGAACCTGGTATCGGGTGCACGCGACAGCCGGCGCTTCCTCCTGTTGCACTACACGCGCCCATTCCAAAACAACTTAAGCTCAATTCTTCTTTTTTGCAGGCACGAAGCATGTTAGCTAACATGGACTTCCGTGTAATAAACGAATATATTTATTCTATTATATGTATATACCAAGCCCAGCTCTCTTCGAAGTGAATGAAAGCGTGGCGCACTCTGCATTTATTGTGTCATAGTTGAAAAAAACGAATTTTAAATAAGTGGACAACTCTCCCAAAACAAGAGTATAAAGAAATGTGTGCTTATTCCAGCATGGTACACATTTTAGGAGTATTACAGGAAACGTAAAAAATTCCAGAATTAGGCAGGCTCATAAAAAGCTGGGCCTCATGAAAAGGATAAAGGATAAAGGACGGCGTTATTCAATCCCTTTTTGGGATGCGCCACGCATTCTACTTCTACGGGATATCGTGGAGGCGATTTGAATGCGCATTTGGCCATACAATGACTTGCGGTGGCCAGCCGATGATTAAGTCAGCGCTCTATCCTTCCCAGACAAGTCTGGTACCAATTCACCGACCCCGGACGGATGGAAGGCTTAGTTGGCCTGGGCGTGAAATCCGAACCAGGAACCTGGTATCGGGTGCACGCGACAGTCGGCGCCTCCTCCGACTGCGCTACACGCGCACCAAGGTCTCATCCCATCAGTCTTTTTCCAATATGAAGAGCTCAATATTCTGCAGGCATATTTTAGAGTAGGCTACCATCAGAATGATCGGCATAATGCAGCAAATGTCGGTGTTTAGAGTACATGGCGCAACCCTGAAAAAATCAAAGAAACTCAACGCTACTTAGGTGGAAGTGCATGCAAGTTCATCACCTCGTCGGGTGTACTATTGCGAGAAAATAAGCAACGAATAGGAATAAAAATCAGATCGTAGAGCGCTTAATTATTGCCGAAGGGTTTCTACTACTCGCCAGTTTACTCTATCTACTTTGTCTGTCATTAGCTTAAATAGTACGAGATCGAAGAAATTCTGTGTATAGAAAAAGGATTGACACAATACACAGTAGTTTAGAGCAGTGAAGCACGAGCACAAGCATGAGCATGAGCGTGAGGAGCAGCGGCAGCAGAGGCTTGAGTGAGTGCTTCTGAGCGGCTGTGGGATAATATTACTATATTATGAGGAGTCGACTCGCGGTCAAGTTTTGAATTCAATTTGTGTAGCACTCGTCACACTACATCGTCACACAAACAAGCTCTCATGGCTGGTGATGATCACCCCATATAGAAGTTCGGGAGAGGGAGGATGAAAAAAATAGAAGATGGAGGGAGGGGAGGATGGAAGGAAGATGAGCAGCTGGAGCAAAGACGACGATGATCTCATTCTGGCGGCAAAAGAAGACGGCTCACAGACTCCCTGCCGTTCATCATAGGGTGGCGCTGCGCGACGTGGATGCATTCCACTCAGAATACAATATTTATAACTTCGTCTGTCACAGGTGCGTAGTGAAGTGAAAGTACAAGTACACGTGAAATTTGCTTCGCTCACATCCGTCCACCGCACTCACTCCCGACGTCGCCGCGATCTGGCCACTCACTCCCACTGAGTTCTGGAGCCAAAGTCGTCGTTGTCGTCGTCCTCGTCCTCGTCTACGAACTTGAGTGCAGACGACGACGTGATAAAGGGTGTTGCCACGTCTACATCCGTCTACCAGCACCCCCGTCGCCCTCCACCCGCTCACTCCACACACACAGCCCGCCAGAGGGTGGCTCGGGTAACGGCTTCAAGTGTTCTCACCTTGTCGGACTACCGTCGCACGCAATTCTGAATACGAGCCGAGCGCCGGCGGCAGCAACAGCAGCAGCGGCAACAGCAACAGCAGCAGCAACTCGGTCGAGAGAGCTCACTCGGTCACTCGACTAGCTCGGCTCGCCAGCAGCAGCAGCAGAAGCAGCGGCTCAGCAGCGGCTCAGCAGCTTAACTACTACGGCGGTAGGCGCCCCGAAAAGGTGCCGGTGTATTGACTCGATTCTTTTTGCGGTCGGCCATTCATGGCGAACCAATTGACCGACACGAAAACCGCGAGTTATGGCTAAGTTCGGGAATCGGGCAAAAACAACGACTCTCAAGGGTGCGGAGTGTGGGCTGGCCCCGCCGTACGCCTTCTGGAGTTCGTGTCTCCGTGAGCGAGGCGCCGCGTCTGAACTTCTTCAAGTCGGTTGTGCAGCCGGCTCTAACAAGAAGAGCCTCCAAAGGGGTGGTGAGCTTTTGCGAAGCAATTTTTACGGGATGTGGGGTCCTATGTGGGGAGTCCAAAACTATAATGTAGTTATTTTTTTTCGGAATGCTCTTCTGTGATCGAAAAAAACTCGTGTGGAAACGTGAGCGTGAAGTTCATCACGCTCTCCTGCCACTCAACCCTATGTGGTCGGTTGGTGCAATGGATAGCGATGTGGCCTCTCGGCCGCACTTAGATGGTGTTGCGGTTCGACCCCCGGTTTCGCCATAGTGTTCGCATACATCGGGTCGTTATTATTATGTGCTTTCGTGACCACAAGTGTCAATTTGTATACGATCAATGAATTTTGCTAGTGTTACGTATTTACCGATATAAACCAAATTCATAACCTATTCCTTGAAGTGTACGTGTTTATTTGCATTTACAGTATCGTTGTTGATATGATAGAGTGCAAATACGTTCCATTGAGAGATAACACAAATGAAAGCAGAAAAGGGCTACATTTACTTACTAAAAGCATTATAGTGTACAAACTGACTCCTGTGATCAAGCAACCGCGTAATAATAACGACCCGATGTGGGCAAAAACTATGGCAAAACCGGGAGTCGAACCGTAAAACCAACTCGGTTCAGCCGAGAGACCACATCGCTATCCACTGCGTCAACCGGCCTTATACGGTGGGGTGGCAGCAGGGCGTGATGAACTTCGCGCTCACGCTTCCACACATCTTTTTCCGACCGCAAAAGAACATTCCAAAAAAATTAACTACGGTTTTGGACCCATCACACGGGACACTACGTCCTGTAAAAATTACATCGCAGAAGCTCACCGCCCCTTTGGAGGCTCTCCTTGTGAGAGCTAGACGGAGAGCGCCAGACACAACAAAACACCACTTTGCCTCGTATCACATGAAGGTTTATAAGTTCGCCGCAACTTTTATTTGATTGACAGTGTAAATGCCAATTACACGATCCATTAACGTAAGGATATGTGCGTTCTTTAGAGCTGTCTTTGTTGTATCGTTAACAGGTGTCAAACACCATGCAAACAGAAATTCCGTCAAATAAAAATCGCGACGTCCTGGAAGGACGTCTTGAGTAGAGCGCAAATTTTTTTCGTACTAAAAAGTGGCCACCTTTCTGCTCCCTGAAACAGGTTTCAAACCATTATTTTTCCTCAAAAAGTAAAAATTATATGAAATTTCAAACAATTGAAAGAAGTGAAAAGCGAACAATTTGATTTGAAAAGTGTCCAATTCGACGTGAAAATTGCATATCTACAAGGGTTAAGAAATCAGTCATACTAGCAGGAACATTAACGTTAGATAAAAGTATGCTTTACAGTTTCCCATGACTTTGTTGAAAACTCAGCAAAATTGATTATTAGACTTCTATTAGACTTAATAAAGTTGACTATTCAGTAAATATAATTATAGCGTTGCATAGCAGATTACACCGTCTGCAACCATTTGCAGTATAATCCTTAAGGACTGGTTTATACTTACGCGGCCACTCGGCGCGGGACGATGGTCACTATAGATATCGATTTTTCGCGCCGCTCGATCGATATCCATTCCGATTGTGGTGCCGCGCCGCGCAGTGGCGCAACTTTAAACCAGGGTTAACCGATTTCCTCCGGTTTTCTAGGCATGGGTAATTTTCAACTGAGTCTGGTCATTACTGTTCCTCCTTTTTTCTCCATTTTTGTTGTGTATAAATAAATAAATAAATAAATAAATAAATAAATAAATCACCTGTATCACCTGTATCACCTGTCGTCCCGTTGATCATCGACTTGCTCGAGCGGGCGCCAGCAGCGTCTCCATTCGTCCCTGTCGCGTGCCAGAGTGGTCTAATGGATCCTCCTCGCTCGAGGGACACGAAGAGCGTCATATCGGTCGTTCAGGGCTTTCACGAAGAAGTCCGACCAACGCGTTGGTGGGCGTCCTGGTGTTCTTTTGACATCCCGCGGAATCCAATCTGTGACGACTCTCGTCCAGCGGGTGTCTGCGAATCGCATTACGTGGCCGGCCCACCTAATTTTCGACGACTTGGCCCATGCGACAGCGTCTCTGATCTTCGAACGTCGGCGAAGCTCGGAACTCCGAAGGCCTTCTCTCACTTGCGTGAGTCGTGTCACTCCGAGCATCGTCCTCTCGATTCCACGCTGCGCGACGCTGATCGCGTGTTCATCCTGCTTTCGTATAGCCCAGGTCTCTGAGGCGTATGTTAGGGCAGGAAGAACAGTGGAGTCGAATAGGTGGGCACGGAGTCGGACGTTCTTCGTCTTCTTCGCGACTTCTTCGACGCTCTTGAAAGCTCCCCAAGCCGCTCGTTTCCTCCTGCTCAGCTCTGGTGCTAGGTCGTTGGCCATGTTGACTTCGCGACCCAGATACACATAGCTGGAGCATTCGGAGATGTTCGTTCCGTTGAGCGAGAATGGGGCATCAGAAACCCATCCGTTCTTCATGAACATCGTCTTCGTAAGATTCAGCTGCAGTCCAACGCTTCCACATACACGATCGAAGTCGGCCAGCATTCGTTCCGCCTGACTGATGCTCGGTGTTATGAGCACGATGTCGTCAGCGAAGCGAAGATGGTTCAGTTGCCGGCCGTCGACCTTCACTCCCATGTCTTCCCATTCTAGTTCGCGCATGACGTTTTCGAGGGTGGCGCTGAAGAGCTTCGGGGATATGGTATCCCCTTGTCGAACCCCTCTCTTCACGTCAATGACGACGTCGTTGTAGAATGGTGAGATCTTGGTCGTGAATCCACTGTACAGCTCTCGAAGGACCCTGATGTACTGAGTAGGAACGCCCTGGGTGAGCAGGGCTTCCATGACCGCTTCAGTCTCGACGGAGTCGAATGCCTTCTTCAGGTCGATGAACGTAAGGCACAGCGGCAGCTTGTACTCTCGCGACACTTCGATGAGCTTCGTAATGGTGTGTATGTGGTCGATCGTGCTGAATCCTCTCTGAAATCCTGCTTGTTCGCATGGCTGTCCTTCGTCCAGCGTTCTACTAATCCTATTCAGGATGACTCGAGTGAACAGCTTGTAGACTACGGACAACAGGCAGATCGGGCGATAGTTGCCAATGTCGTGCACGTCTCCCTTCTTGTACAGCAAGACGGTTCTGCTGGTCTTCCACTGAGATGGAACCTTGCACTCCGACAGGTAACGTGTGAAGAGCCGCGCCAGGGTGTTGATGAGCGCTGGCGGGAGGTTCTTCAGGTGTTCAGCTCTGATCCTGTCAGAACCGGGTGCTGTACGTTTCTTCACCGACGAGATGGCGTGTCGGATCTCGGAAGGGAGAACAGAGGGGACGACGTATCCATCCTGCGGAAGATGGCATGGGGGCAGGTGGACGTGGCTATCGAAGAGATCGGAGTAGAAGTCGTGGATGACTTTCTCCATGGTCCTTCTGGAAGAGGTGATGGTTCCGTCAGGACGTCGGAGAGCGGCCATCTTGGTCTTGAAGTTGGCGAAGTTCCGGCGGGCATTGCGAATGCTCAGCCCTGCCTCTGCTGCTTCACCCAACACTTCCGCCCTTCTCTCCTTGAGATCTTCCTTTATCGCCGCTCTGCATAGCTTTGCAAGCTCGGACGTCAGTTGGTAGTTGCCTGACGCTCGTGCTGCTCCACGCTGGCGTATCAGCTCAAGAGTTTCCGGAGACAGGCGTCTCTTGGTGGTCTTTAAGCTCTCGGCTCCCTTAGCACTATCGTGAAGATGGTGCACGAAGAGATCGTATTCCTCGTCGACGTTGTCCATGACGGCATCTTCCCAAAGGTCGACAAGAGAGGTGTAGAGATCCCAGTTGATGGTCGTTCTGGGATTCCTCTTCTTGAACTTCGCGGCCTTCTCTCCTTGACGCGAAAAGCGGAACCTCGCGCGAAGGAGGCGGTGGTCCGATCCCGTGTAGAACTTGGGGACAGCGGAGACATCGGTCAGGCAATACTTGCGATTGAAGATGATGTGGTCGATCTCGTTGTGGAACTGGCCACCGGGGGATTCCCAGGTCCATCGTAGGGAGGGAGGCTTCTGGAACTGCGAGTTTCCATGGATGGTCTTGGTCGACATGATAAACTCAGACAGCCTTTCACCTTGCTCGTTCCACTCCAAACCGTGGGTTCCGATGTGAAGTTCTTCCGGCGACCTTCGTGGCCCGATCTTGGCGTTGAAGTCGCCGACGATCACCTTGTAGAAGGTGTGATCTTCCTTATAGAACTTCTCCAGCTCCACGTAGAAGGCCTCGACGTCTTCGTCTTCGTAGTCGGATGTTGGGGCATACGCGACGAACACAGTCAAGGCTGGCACGGAGCCACATCGCTTCAGTCGCAGACGTCCGATTCGGCTTGTCAGAGACTCGTACGAATCGATGTTCATGGCCAAGTGCGTGTTGACGAGGACACCAACGCCGCCTACTCCCCTGCTGTCGCATGTTCCGAGGAACAGTTCTTCTCCGGAGTCGTAGGCGGCGTGTAGGGGGTGGTGTCTTCTCGTCTCGGTCAGTCCGATGACGTCGTACTTGATCTTCCTGGCTTGCATCATCAGGTCCTCGACGGATGCTTCGGACGCAAGCGTGCGGGCGTTGTAAGTACAGATCGTCATCCTAGTCCTTCTCAGTTTACGCAGCCTGGTTAGGCCCTGAGATTTTAGCAGCCTCTCCGTACTCGTCCTTCCCATCGCTGCAGAAATGGGGGCTCTTTCGGGGTCAGGGGAATAAGGCCCTTTAGTGCTGCTGTGTTTGACTGGAATACAACACGGGTAGCTAGTCAGGCTCTGTCGTGCGGGCGGGGTACTCCGGGCAGCCAGCCAGACTGCCCGAAGGGACGGGGCGAGACTTAAGGCGGCCTCGAATCGCCTTACATGTACTCCCAGTCTACCGAGTGCAAGCTTTTGGCCGAGCCGACGCAGTTACAATCCGCACAGTCACGGACACATCCACGCACACTGTGCACGAACATGCCGCTCCCACGCACAAGGAACGCGTCGACCCGACACAGCAGGAGCAAGGAGTCCATCCCCTGCATCCCACCTGCGTCTCTGGGCAGTACACGGTCGCATTTGGTTCGCGTTTAATTCCCCTATCCACCACCCGGGGACGCGCCACGTGGCCCTGCGACAAGCGGCCCGAGATCCCTCTTAACAAGAGAGCCCGAAGGCTCTCTATCGAGGGAGATCCGTGGAAATAAATAAATAAATAAAATATACTTATAAGAAAAATTTTAAAATCTTAGAACAAAGATGAGTATTTATTATATAAATATGAATGCTATAGTATATTAAATTTTATTTCTAGTTGACTTAATTACAACATAACGTGCAAAAATGTTTACACGTGGTCAAATTTCTTAATACAAAAAACACAACATTGAATGATAGCAAAAATTCTATTATAACTTACAGTAATACAGTGTATTCTCTGTCTCTTTCTGTATTCTGTGTATTTTTTTTTTGTTAACTGCTACCATGAATGGTAGGTTTTGTATTGATTATTTGATCAAAAATCATCGGATTTTTAGATAACTCGGGTAACGATGATTTCGCGGAAATACGCGATATCGATTTAGCAGATCAACAGTTGGCCACTGCAAGTCATTGCATATGCCAAATACGCACCCAAATTACCTTTACGATGTTCCGTAAAGATAGAGTGCGTGGCACATCCCGTAAGCGGTTGACCGATGCCGACCTTTATTCTTTGCAAATAACCATTTGGTCTAAAAACAGCGTCCCAATTTTTAATGCTTGCTGGTTTTTTCATACAGCTGTAACACTTTATCTTAATAAATGTCTTTAAGATTATTTCGAACAAAAAAATCGAAAACCTTCAATTTAGCTAAATTCTGGAATTGTGCCGTGCACTTCATTTAGATGTCACGCAATCTGACCCCTTCATAGTACAACTTTCGTTTATGCACATGAAACTATTACGAACTCGAAATTTTGTCTACACTTGTAAATTTTAAATCCCCATTAAATTAAGACCCATAAGAGTGAGAACCAAAAAATGTTGACTAAAATTGGTGTTTCAAGCACCTTAAATTAATGCCACGTTAATTTAAGGTAATCGATTCAAGGTTCAGCTGCCGCATGCGCCCATGAATCCTCCATCTCCCCGGACTGTATGGACTTGTGCTCGTCTTACGAGGGCAGGATGAAGCACTGATCAGTCCGTTAGGTGTGCCCGCCGTGATTATACATATGGGTCAAGTACGCATTGAAATTGACTTGGCGATATCTTCCTGAAGCAGTTAGGCGTCTCAGAAAGGGTGATTAACGCAACGTCGGAACATGTCGGGAAGATGGGCAGCATTGGGAGGTGTGAGCGCGGTACATGTGGGAGGAGCCAAAACAGGGATCGATAATGCCGATCGAAATGTGTTATCTTAATCCGCCACGGGTATCATGGAGACGGACCGACGAACAGACAGACAAACAGAAGGATACAGAAGCATATTAACTCTTTTATATCTTGCAAGGAAATATGTAGGTATGATAGCTCATGTCGCGAAAATGGGCAGCATTGGGAGGTGGTGACGCACCATCCAATCAGAACCAAGCAAAGCACGGGCTAAGCAACTTCCGCCAATCGGAATACTGACCGCACAAGCCCTGTCTGAATGGCACGCTAATTTGATGCGGACGGATAGGCCGGCGCGCTCGCACCTCCCAATACTGCCCAACTTCGCCCGTTATGTACACTAATTTTTAAAGCAGATATCGCGTGAGCACAATGATCTATCGACAGATATGGTTCGGAAAAAGTTAGCAATATCGATCAGACAGTCATTATCGATCGATGTTTTTAGTTTCTCTTCAGAGTTGATCATTTGAAGAAACCGCACGAATATGATAGCCAGTGAATGGGCTTCAAAACAAGTAAAGATTATCGGTTATTCTCATCACGTGAGGCGAAGCACCTGGCTGTCTGACTGCTGATTTGCTATATTATTTTGCACGAATAACAAGTACAAGCGGCAAGGAGGATGGAGCAACGAAGTACTGCAAGAGTTCCATGCACGTCTTCAAGCGTCAATTCGAACAAAGATAAGAGAGTGAGCAGAAAAAGACTGAAAGAGGCGGAAATTGGTGCATGATGTATAAAGTGCACGGGTCATCCTCATCGTTCGCGTTGAGTGAATGCGTGACAGAATTCGAAGCGATTCGTTGCGACACACGCTTGAACGCAGATGGAGACGTCGACATCGACGCCGCCGCCGCCGACGACGACGACGACAGCGACGTCCTCGTCGGCGTCGGCGTCGATGTCGACGTCGACGATCGAATCGCATCCACATGTCGACTCCAACGACACTCAACTAGGTTATTTCGAATGAAGTCCATTTTTTCTCACTGCTATCTCCAGGTAACTGATTGGTTTTGGAGAGCGCGTGAGAAATTAGCTTATACCTTGGAAACGGTAAATTCCTCCAGGATATTAGGGCATGTGTAGCACTGCAGCACACAGAATTCCCTTGTTCCAAACCGCAAATCATACAAATTGTTCGAAAAAGGTAATTTGGTCTCGGGTATCAACCATAGCTGTGCTCTCCAAAGTTTCGAATAACCGAATATATTCGAACCAGACGTTCAACGCCTAGCGGCTGCCAAACGTCTGGTTGGGGGCTTCGCCCCCAAACCCTGAAACCCTGAAAAACTTCTTTACACAGACGCATACCATGCTGATTCGGTTTGCTCATGTCCGAAACCTTCTGCGATTGTGATACAGCTGTTTCATATAACTGCTCTCTTGAAATGAAGTTCCCAATAAAGTCATCACTGTTAGAAGATGGAAAGAATCACACAGATATCATCCATTGAGGAGATAACCTCCCTCCTATGTTTTAGAAAAATGTTTTCCTCAAAACTGTCAATAATAAGAGATACTAAACGGATAAGCGAACGCGCCTGCCTCTGTACGTCGGTGACACGTCTTGCAATCCCAAGCGGCCTTTGACCGACATCGGAGACACGTCTTCTGAACGCGGAAGCCCGTTGCCCCACAACACTGACACATCTTTTGAATCCGGACGCCACCCCCCCCCCCCCCCCTCCCCACCCCACCTTACTGGTTCTCTCGAACAGGTCATCCTTTAGTGGTCCCCTCTTGCCCGCTTCAGCTGCTGGACCCCTTCTTTTTGATTGCCCTTATTGGTAACCATCCTTAATTAACTCCTCCTTTCTTGTTCCCTTATTGGTAACCGTCTACTGAACACCATTATTGGTTTCCATTCCCTTGGTCCCGTCTACTGACCCCATTTTAGAGATCCCGTATTACTGGTTCCCCGTCTCCGTGTCACCTCCAGCCCCCCTCCCCCTTCCAGGTCACTTTCACGAATTTCAAGAATTTCACTTTTCAAGATATTCCCCCCCCCCAAACTTTCCTCCCACGCTCACGGCGTGACATCGGTGACATGCCTTCTGAACCTGGACATCGTTTAATCGACATCGTTGACTCGTCTTCTAAAGCCGGACGTCTTTTGAAGGACATCGCTGACATGTCTTCTGTACCTGCCCCCCCCCCCCCCTTCCCCCTTTGCGCGACTTCGGCGACAGCTCTTCCGAACCCGTTCGCCTGTTGCACGACGTCGGTGGCACCTCTTATGAACCCGGACGTCTGTTGAACGACGTCGGTGACACCTTTTCTGAATTCGGACGCCTGTAGAACGACGTCGGTGACATGGTGAGTACGAAAGCCCTTTGCGCGACATCGGTGACACGCCTTCTGACCCTGTCGACCTGACATGGGTGACACATGGTCTGAACCCGGACGCCTGTTACTCGACGTCTAGGATCTAGGATAGGAAAGGCCAGACGGATAGGCAGACGGACGGACAGACGGACGGACAGACGGACGGACAACCGCTTACTCTTTTATATATAGTAGGATAGCGACGATTTTCGAATATTCGAGAATTGAATGCATTCGAAACTCGCGTTTTTTCGAGCATTCGAATTCGAATACATTCGAAAATCGCGCTTTTCCGAACGTTCGAATGTGAATAATCGACTTCGAATGGAATTATTCGAATTCGAATGTTCGAGTATTCATTCGGGCACAACTATCGTGAAACGAGAAATTTTTTCAGTCAAACTAAACACTTTTAAAAATCAAACTTTGTACCTCTCAAATAAAAATGTACATTTTTCAGATTGAACTATACTATACATCTACGCTTTGAAGAGGTTAAAATAATTTTCGTTTTACAACACTTAATTCGGCTATGCTTGAGACCTTGTTAACTCACTGCACATAAAGTGAATGTACTCATTGATTTTAGTTTTTTAAACTTATTTTGCAGAAAAGCGCATAAAAGCAAAACGTTTTGCTACGTTGAATAGACGGATTGCGCCACGCACTATACCAGTAGGTCGCCACTTTTTCAATCGATAGTAATGGGCCTGTTCTAACAATGTCACGCATTACCAAACGATTAGGCAAGAAGATTGCACTAAAGAAGAGATTTTTATACTCTACAGTGTTGAGTACACCCATTTACCCTGCTGATCAGATGAACTTTGTAAAATGTTCGGCGAATGCATGGCGTGAAGTTTCACTTTCAACGAACCGAAGAATAGTTCATACATTGTCTTTCAAAATAGGCTTATACCCATCCTTGTAGCACAGATAATGGGAATAGATCGTCGCACTAATTCCTTGTGCGGGATACTCCACGCATTCTATTTGTACGAGATATCGAGGAGGCACTCTGAGTGGGTATTCAGCCTATAGAATGACTTTCGGTGGCCAGCCGATGGACAAGTGAATGGTTTATTTCACTCATACAAGACTAGTAATTTCCCGACCCCGAAGCGATAGAAGGCTTCGTCGCTGCGCGGCGCGGCACCATGGTCGGGATAGATATCGATGGGCTGCGCGAAAAATCGATATCTATGGCGACCGTGATGCCGCGCCGCGTGGCGGCGCAAACATAAACTACGGCTGACAGAAAACAGGCGATCATAAATAGATTCGAGGTGTGTGTGCGATAACCGGCGCCTCCACTCACTGCCCACACACGCCCCCTTGTAGCATAGAGAAGGTGAATTCCATGAAAAACTTAACCGAAATTTTCAAATTAAGCATTTAGTTTAAATTTGTTGAAGTGTGTTCAGCTTAACTTGGGAGATACTCACTTTAATTCGGAACGTGTAGAGGTTGAGTCCGAAAGGGTCTAGTCCGGCATAAAACTTCATATCTTATATCCTACTATATATAAAAGAGTAAGCGGTTGTCCGTCCGTCTGTCCGTCCGTCCGTCTGTCCGTCCGTCTGCCTATCCGTCTGGCCTTTCCTATCCTAGACGTCGAGTAACAGGCGTCCGGGTTCAGACCATGTGTCACCCATGTCAGGTCGAGAGGGTCAGAAGGCGTGTCACCGATGTCGCGCAAAGGGTTTTCGTACTCACCATCAGAAGACATGTCACCGACGTCGTTCTACAGGCGTCCGAATTCAGAAAAGGTGTCACCGACGTCGCTCAACAGACGTCCGGGTTCATAAGAGGTGCCACCGACGTCGTGCAACAGGCGAACGGGTTCGGAAGAGCTGTCGCCGAAGTCGCGCAAAGGGGGAAGGGGGGGGGGGCAGGTAGAAGACATGTCAGCGATGTCCTTCAAAAGACGTCCGGCTTTAGAAGACGAGTCAACGATGTCGATTAAACGATGTCCGGGTTCAGAAGGCATGTCACCGATGTCACGCGTGAGCGTGGGAGGACAAGTTTGGGGGGGGGGGGAATATCTTGAAAAGTGAAATTCTTGAAATTCGTGAAAGTGACCTGGAAGGGGGAGGGGGGCTGGAGGTGACACGGAGACGGGGAACCAGTAATACGGGATCTCTAAAATAGGGTCAGTAGACGGGACCAAGGGAATGGGGAAACCAATAATGGTGTTCAGTAGACGGTTACCAATAAGGGAACAAGAAAGGAGGAGTTAATTAAGGATGGTTACCAATAAGGGCAATCAAAAAGAATGGGGTCCAGCAGCTGAAGCGGGCAAGAGGGGACCACTAAAGGATGACCTGTTCGTGGAGAGGGGGGGGGGTGGCGTCCGGATTCAAAAGATGTGTCAGTGTTGTGGGGCAACGGGCTTCCGCGTTCAGAAGACGTGTCTCCGATGTCGCTCAAAGGCCGCTTGGGATTGCAAGACGTGTCACCGACGTACAGAGGCAAGCGCGTTCGCTATATATTAGAATTAGAATATATTAGAAGATATTAGAAGTTCCATATATTAGAAGTTCCAATTTCAGGGTTTGGGGGCGAAGCCCCCAACCAGACGTTTGGCGGCCGGCAGGCCGTTGGACGTCTGGTCTTATATAAAGGATATCCTTCCCAGCGTCTAGTACCAATTCACCGACCCCTGAGGGATGGAAGGCTTGGTTGGCCTGGGCGGGAAATCCGAACCAGGAACCTGGTACATATCGGGTGCAGGCGACAGTCGGCGCCTCCTCCGACTGCGCTACACGCGCCCATTATATATTTAGGACCGCACACTGGAAACTTCATGTTTCTTTCACATTTGAACTCTTCAGAATGGGTAGAATATTTTTTTGCTGAGAAAGAGTTTTAGCATAACATTCTTCGAAGTTTTAGTTCACTTACCCAATAAGTGAACACACTGTTTGAAATTTTATAAAATTCTCATGTTTTGAGGAAAAATAATGGTTTAAAACTTATTTTTTAGTATGTTGTGCCAGTAGAGGTTTCTAGATGGATCTTAATTAATGCGGCCTGCCGTTTCGCTTTTCCGTCGTACTCATATTTAAAACTCGCTTTAGAAACCAGAATGGTGACCATTAACGCTATCAATCAATTAAGAACTGCGGCGACTTTACGAGTGCATGGCGCAAACTCGTCTTTTAATACGCTATATGATTGGTGAGGCGCCTGTAGCGCAATCGGAGGAGGGGCCGGCTGTCGCGTGCACCCGATAGCAAGTTCCTGGCTCGGATTTCCCGCCCAGGCCAACCAAGCCTTCCATCCCTCCGGGGTCGGTGAATTGGCACCAGATTTGTCTACGAAGGATAGAGCGCTGACTTGTTCATCGGCTGGCCGCCGCAAGTCATTATATGGCCAAATACGCATTCAAATCGTCTCCACGATATCCCGTAGAAGTAGAATGCATGACGCATCCCAAAAGGGATTCAATAACACCGTCCTTTATGCTCTATGATTGGTGCCTTATTGCGCTTATGAAAATTGAAATTTCACATTTTCTTAGAAAATGAAAAAACATAAAATTATTACACTGATTCGGGCAGCTGAGTCAAGATATTTCAAGGAAAGTTATACCACATTTTCGTTCTTCATTTTCTTTTCCAAAAAGTTGTCGTAGCCATATTACAGAGCTTGTTGTTCATCAACCTGCAGGAAGCTGGTTTCAATTTGGATTTTGGATTTCGTTCATATGACTTCAAAAACACAACATTGGTTTAGAAGAGTGTACAATTTTACGTGAAAAGTGTTGAATGCGCTTTGAAAGCTGTCCAATCTGACGTGATGTTGGACGTGACGTGAAAATGGCGTATAATATGCTGTCCTGAGCAGAGGTGGAGGAAAAACCTTGATTCGGACGTCTAAGTGTTTGTCTAAGTCAAATATGAAGAGGCAAAACATAAATAAAGCACAGCAAAATGTTTAAGCTACAGATCTCAGTCTCATCACACAGCCGTCATCCCTGGTCCGAAAAC
Organism: Heligmosomoides polygyrus polygyrus; assembly: GCA_947396885.1. Classification (NCBI taxonomy): domain Eukaryota; kingdom Metazoa; phylum Nematoda; class Chromadorea; order Rhabditida; family Heligmosomidae; genus Heligmosomoides; species Heligmosomoides polygyrus. Next base: position 8,666,474 of record OX377206.1, on the reverse strand, counting down.
AGTCACTACTCAACTAATCTCAGGATGAGCAGAACAGCTTTCGATGGCAACCGACTTGGCAAGGATTGCTTCATCAACACTAACAAGAAAAGGCATCCCACGTATCTGAAGCACATGAGCAACCCGGAATGAGCCCTATCACTGCCTCTACGGGGACGTTCAGAGCCCAATTTATCACCACGCGAGACGCGACGAAGTGACAAACTCCCATATCGATTCATTCCGTGGTTCGATCGATAAGCGAACTTATCAAAACATCGCATCACGCCTCGATGGAGCTCTAAACGTCCCCTAAGCCCTAGTTTAAACTTGCGTCGCTGCGTGGCGCGGCATCATGGTCGGGATAGATATCGACCGCGCCGCGCGATAAATCGATATCTATGGCAATCCTAATCCGCGCCGCATGGCGGCACAAGTGTAAACTAGGGCTCCTTTTATACTTCCGACGCCGAGCGACGCGACAGCATGTAAAGTGGCCAAATTGATCGATCACGTCGCTCAATCAATATAGCCACTATACGTGGCGTCGCGTCGCTCAGCGCCGAAGTATAAACGGGGCCTAACATCGTGTTAGCTAGTGAGAGCTTTAGCCTCTTCATGAGTGCCTTCGCCAATAAGACCTACTAATAGGTTGGGTCTCGATGTATTAGTTGCTTGAGCTGCTTGAATCAAGTGACGGTTTAAGGTGGATCTTTTGAATGGCTTCATGTTTCTGCGTTATCGTCATGTACGTAAAGCTGAAGATGGCGTAACACCTTGACTACGAAATTGCTACGTAAAAGGATGTAAAATCACATTACGATCCACCAAGAGTGATTATGTTTTCTACTATGTTTACTAGAACACGAACCATAGCTTTAAGTCTCTGGTCGAAAAAAAAACTCAGAAACAAAACGTTATAACACATTTGCTAAACCTCTACTGGCTGGTAGAGAGACTACATGTTGTTAAAGGATGTTTTGTTACGATCAAAACAGGCGTAACTCGACCCGCATCTTCTGCTTTCCGGGCAGAGCTGCTAAGCCTTAAGGCCCCCACACACTTCGGCGGTAACGCCGCGGCCCTATCGGCAGGGACGCAGAGCTTGCCGCCGGCGGCGCTCCTGCCTTAAGGCCTCCACAGAGTTCTGCGTCAATGCCGCTCGCCGCAATGGTTAAGGATAGGGCAGGAACGCCGCCGGCGGCGAACTCTGCGTCTCTGCCCTATGGTTAAGCATAGGGCCGCGGCGCTGTCGCAGAACTCTGGGGGGCCTTTATCCTTAACCATAGCGGCGAGCGGCGTTACCGCAGAACTGTGTGGGGACCTTTAGAACTAGTTGCGCCACGGCGCGACACTGCTGTCACAATATATATCGATCGAACGACGCGAAAAATCATGGTGCCGCGCCACGTGGCGGCGCAAGAATAAGCTAGGGTTTACACCACCGGCGCTATTTGACGGCACGTGGCAAAAAATTGCTTTCTTCACCGCTTTTCATTGAAAGAATAACGATTAAGAACCACGTCATTCGTTTCCTTCTGGAATGTGCCGCACATTCCAGAAGGAAATGAAATTCTGTTTTTACGGAAGTCGTGGAGGCACTTTGAATGCGTATTTAGTGTATACAATGACTCACGGTGGACAGCTAATGTAGAATTCAGCTTTGCTGTTTCTTCTGCGTCAACGAGGTTGCTAGCGAAAATTTTTGTTAGGATAAAGGATAAAGGACGGCGTTATTCAATACCCTTTGGGATGCGCCATGTTCTACTTCTACGGGATGTCGTGGAGGCGAGACGAATGCGTATTTGGCCAAACAATGACTTGCGGTGGTCAGCCGATGAACAAGTCAGCGCTTTATCCTTCCCAGACAAGTCTGGTACCAATTCACCGACCCCGGAGGGATGGAAGGCTTGGTTGGCCTGGGCGGGAAATCCGAACCAGGAACCTGGTATCGGGTGCACGCGACAGCCGGCGCCTCGTCCGACTGAGCTTCACGTGCCTCAGCGAAAATTTTTATTATAATTATAAATTGAATATGTAAATAAAATAAATATTTGACCTACCAACTTCGTTCGCACAGAAGAAATAACAAATGGGAACATCAAAGCCAAGGTTGCAAGGTGAGGGGGCATGGAGACTATTGGAGAAGTCAGTGTTCCAACCTTTCCAAACAAGTCTGGTGCCAATTCACCGATCCCGACGCGATGAAGCACTTCCTTGGCCTGGGTGGAGACCGACTGAGGTGCCGCGAGAGTCGGCGCCTCTTCGCACTGCACTATCCAAGTCTTTCTTCTAGCGTCACGCATCGAAATTCCAGGAAAAATACCAGTGTATCCTTCTTTTTTGGAGTGAGAAGATGCATGCGTGGCGCAAACTCTGCAAGACAATGGCGAGCTGCTTCTACTATTAGTTGACGCATTGGAAGATGAAAGAACTGCACACGAATCGCCGAGTGTGGTCGTGCTAGAACAAAAGCCACTCGAACTTTTAGCGACGAGATTGGTAATGTTCGCTAACAAGAACGCAAATTGAATGGAACCCTCGAAAGGACGTCGCTAATGGGTGCCTGATATCCCTTGGGCACCCGACTGGCTCCATTCGAACACGATCACGACACACGCAAATCTACTCCACGACGCACGCCGAAGCTACACGACGACGCAATTCTGGCCCCGAATTCGGAAGGCAGAGCCGGAAATTGGAGCAGCTCACCGCGCGGCGGCACTCAGAGCTTCTTCTCATTTATGTCACCAAGCTGCCGTCGCATGCTCGTCGGGGAGGGGGTATTCAGATGATTAAAAATTCTAGAAGTGTAGGAGGAGACCGTCCGTCATTGCCGACCGCGTCGAGCAACAGCTCAGAAATCTCTCACACGAGGAGATGCGCGGCGGCTTGGATAAACCCCTTGCTATTGTCTGCGCCGAACACTTGAATTCTCGAAGGCTCACATGCTCGTAGCTGCAGTCGTGGACTTTCAAGCACACCGCTTCCGTACACTGCACGAGGGAGGCTCTCCGACGAGTACGAAGAACTTGAAAATTTGGCGAAAAAATAGAGCTATACAACATTGTGACGTGAGCTTCATGCTTAAACAAATACATACACTGATTGCTCATCGAGATGCCGATATTCAAAAGATAATAAAAAAATTTAGAGGGGAAGGTTAAAAGCAATGGTGAGTTACCAAAAATTAAATAAAAAAGGATGTCGATGTAAAAAAGCCCATATTGGGATGCGCTTCTACTTCTACGGGATGTTGTGGAGGCAATCTGATTATTTGGTCCATATGAGTACCTCCGGTGGCCAGCCAATGAAAAAGTCAGCGTTTTGACTTTTCCGTCCAAGTCTCCTACCAATTCAGCGAGCTTTGAGATGGAAGCTTTAACCGGCCAACACGGGAAATCCGAACCAAGAACCTGGAATCGGGCGCGTGCGACACATCCTCCGAGTGCGCTAGAATGCGTACTTAAATGATCACCAAAGGCACTACTAAATAGTGACATTTAAAACCCTGTGTGTAGCGCAGCCGGAGGAGGTGCCGACTGTCGCTTGCATACCAGGTTTCTGGTTCGGATTTCCCGCCCAATTCAACCAAGCCTTCCACCCCCTCCAAGATCTGTAAAATAGAGCCCGCCCTTTGTCTTTTTTATCCTTTAGTGACATCCATTTAGACTAAACCAGGATCTGTCATTAGTTACGCTACAGGTCGTTCTAGCAATTTTAATTCAGCCAAAGATTGGTCTAAAAAATTACTTGTAATGCTGTTCATTACTTCACAAAGTGCAAAGTACTTATCAGGAAGTTGCACACTTGTTTGTCACCTTTTCTTGGTTCCTTTTCTCTTATTAGATTGTAAATAAAGGAAGGGAAAGAAAAGAAATAATTGTATTATATAAGGCCTTTGTTATACCAACGCTCACCTCGAGCGTCGACCAATGATGTGCTCGCTTATCGATCGCGCGGAGCGACGCGATCGATACTGGAGCATATCGTTGGCCGTCGCTCGGGGTGAGCGTTGGTATAACAAAGGCCTAAAAACAAGAGAGGAGACCAGATAAGATCAAGGAATCGATGGCAGGCAAATTCATAAATATGAAATGAGCAGGGGAAATGCTCATATCGCCTGTAGACGAGAAGCATATAATAAGAAAAAGTTTAACTCTGTCAAGTATTAGTATTTATTGTACTTTTAAATCATTGTATTTTTTATTTCAATTTTTTTACTTGTTATATTTCCAAATTATAGCATTGAGCTTGTTCAGCAAATTTTTCTTTTTCTTTCTTTCTTATTAGAGTTAGCTACTCAAGCATGCTGCTAGAGTTTGGTTGTGTTACCGCTGGAATTGTGCAATATGCAGTTCTTCCGTTGGATGTCTGCTATAGTTGTGCTCTCGAAAGTTTTTCGAATATTTCGAATGCTCACAAATTTCGATTATTCGAATTTGAATATATTAGAAAAAAGCGATTTTTTCGGAAAATTCGATCTTGAGTGCATTTGAAGAACGCGATATTTTAAACGTTTGAAATCGAGTGCATTCGCATAACGCGATTTTTGAATGTAAGAATTCGATTATTCAAGTTCGAATGAAAATCATTCGAATAACTAATCGAATAGGTCATTCAAACACAACTACAGTGTATAAGGATGAAGGTTAAAGGACGGAGTTATTCAATCCCTTTTGGAATGCGCCACGCATTCTACTTCTACGGGATATCGTGGAGACGAGTTGAATGCGTATTTGGCCATAGAATGACTAGCGGTGGCCAGCCGATGAACAAGTCAGCGCTCGCTCTATCCTTCCCAGACAAGTGTGGTAGCAATTCACCGACTCCGGAGGGATGGAAGGCTTGGTTGGCCTGGGCGGGAAATCCGAACCAGGAACCTGGTATCGGATGTACGCGACAGTCGGCGCCTTCTCCGACTGCGTTACACGCGCCCGCTACCAAAATCGAATACATTCATAAAAGAAAATTTTTGTATGTTCGAATTTGAATACATACGTTGAAAAAGTGCGATTTTTGGAATATTCGAATTTGAATATTCAGATTCGAATACCTATTCGAATATGTCATTCGAGCATAACTGCACTGTATTTTATACGCCATATTCAAACACTATAGTTGTGCTTGAATGACTTTTTGAAAAGGTATTCAAATAATTTTAATTCGAATCTGAATATTCAAATTCGAATCTGAATATTCAAATTCGAATATTCAAAACATCTCACTTTTCGAAAGTATTCGAATATAAAAAAATTTCATTTTTTGAATGTACTCGATTTTAGGTGTTGCAAAAATCGCATTTTTCATACCGAAAATATCCACGAATAGGAGTGAGCTCATCCCCCCCCCCCCCTCCTCCCTCACTAATCCGCATTGCGCCCTTTATAAGAACATTAAGAACATTAAAATTGAACTATTTATCAGGTTTGGAACGGTGGTGAAGTAGCAGAAGCGGAAACATTTCTTCAACCGCACCCAGCTCCTCCAGTGTCGTGAGCTGTAGAGTATCGAGAACTTTTGAGCCTTCGAAAGTTGCATGTGCACATCACATAGCAAAACGCCGGATTGAAGAGTCTGAACTGCGTCATCACTACGTATTAGGAATGTCAATCGTGAGAGCTAAACAGTTGCCCAGGCGAATAACAAGTCTATCCGAGTGATATGCAGTCTTATCAAAAAAAATGTCACTCGAAGAAGGCGACAAAGATCAGGAGCATATTGCCGGATATAAAGTGATGGACTGCCTAGGTTCACTACAGCCAACAGCCTTAAAAAGCGAAATAAGGTAGCTGGTTAACGCTGGTTTTGAGAAGGTTGTTTGAAGAGCAATTCGCGGTGGCAGAAATGTATCGGAATCATTGGCATTCATTGGCTTAGGCTCCTTGAATTTGGGCTTCTGAATAGCTGCAAAACGCTCAAAAAATAAGAATTTGAAGTGCACAGTGATATTATGTTTTGCATTCTTGATCCGCGGAGTTAGCCAAGATTATACAAGATTAGTTTGTTCGTTATTTCCCTGTCTTATGAGCGCACATAAGGTGCAGAGGTATAATAAATAAATAAATAAATAAGCAAATAAATAATTTACACCTGGATTCGGTCACAGTAAAAGGATAAAGGATAAAGGACGGCGTTACTCAATCCCTTCTGGGATGCGCCAGCGCATTCTACTTCTACGGGATGTCGTGGAGGCGACATGGATGTGTGTTTGGCCATACAATGACTTGCGGTGGCCAGCCGATGAACAAGTCAGAGCTTTATCCTTCCCAGACACGTCTGGTACCAATTCACCGACCAAGGAGGGATGGAAGGCTTGGCTGGCCTGGGCGGGAAATCCGGACCAGGAACCTGGTATCGGGTGCAGACGAAAGCCGGCGCCTCCTCCGACAGCGCTCCACGCGCCACCGGTCGCAGTATCGAGGCAAAATTGAGATCAGTGATTCAGAAACAACTTTTCGCAAAAAGTGTTGGCTATGTATGTAGGACGTGATTGAGAAAATGATACCATACTTGTCCAAAAAGGATAATGCCCTGACAAGGAGAGCCTTAAAGGTGGCGGTGAGCTTTTGCGATGCAATTTTTACGGGATGTAGGATCCCTCGTGGGGAATCCAAAACCGTAGTTAATTTTTTTTTTCGAAATACTCTTCTGTGGTCAAAAAGAAGGCGTATGGAAGCGTGAGCTGCCAAGTTTATCACGCCCTGATGCAAACCAGCCGAATGTGATCGTCTGGCGCAGTGGATAGCGATGTCGCCTCTCGGCCGCACCTAGTTGGTTTTACGGTTTTACGGCACGGTTCGACCCCCGATTTCGCCATAGTTTTTGCACACATCGGGTCGTTATTATTATGTGCTTGCGTGACCACAGCAGCCAATTTGTACACGATTAATACTTTTAGTAAGTAAATGTCGCCCTTTTCTGCTTTCATTTGAGTTACCTCTTAGTGGAACGCATTTGCACTGTATCATATCAACAACGATACTGTAAACGCACAGAAACACACTTCAGGGGATAGGTGATGAATTTGGTTTATATCGGTAAATACTTAACACTTGCTAAAAGAAATAATCGTGTACAAATTTCAGATCGATATGGAATTGTTGAGCTGATATCCAAGGTTGGTATCACGTTTATTCAACTCGGCTTACGTTTCGGCGACCTCGCCTTTGTCAAAGAGTGAAAAAGTCGAAAAACATTTACGAAACTGTCCACCCAAACACCATTTCATCCTACAGGTACTAATCTTGAGGAAAGATGTACGTGTACAAATTGACTCCTGTGATCACGCAAGCACCTAACAATAACGATCCGATGTGCGCAAAAACCATGGCGACACCGGGGATCGAACCGTAAAACCAACTAGGTACGTCCGAGAGGCGACATCGCAATCCACTGCGCCAGCTAACCACATCCTGTTGGGTGGTGGCGTGGCATGGCGATCTTCACGCTCACACTTCCACATGCCTTTTTTCGACCATAGAAGATCACAGAAGGGAAAATTTACTTCGGTTTTGCACTCGCCACACGTGACCTTACATCCTCTAAAAACTGCATCGCAAAACCTCACCGCCACTTTGGAGGCTCTCCTTGTGCGTTGTCCATGGACTGACCACCGCAAGTTAGAGCCTAAGGGACATACGCATTCAAACCACCTCCACAACATCGGAAAATATAGTGCATGGCGCATTCCAAAAAAAGATTGAATAACGCCGTCTTTCATTCTGTTTTATTTTAAGAAGTTAAATTTGCCTTTTTCATGATCTTCTAAAGCAAAAATTCACATTCGCAGAATGTATTAAGGAAATAGTAGCTACACTGTTGGAGAAGATGCACAGCTATTATAGTTTGAAAAAGTGCAAAAAAAATGTAAATAATTCTATATGTTTGGAGTAAATAAATAAATAAATAAATGTCTACAGGTAAAGCCATTGAGGGAAAGTTATGAAGCGTTTGCCTAAAGAGGAGGCTGCAATGGCTGATAGGTAAGAAAGCATAACAACATGACGGGACAGAAGGCTGCAGTTTCAGGATGAATAGGCTGTTGAAACGTCGGACGTGAAGCGAGTGTTTCCGTGGAGCAGCGAGCGATGTGTCGTCGTCGTCGTCGTCGTCGTCGTCGAGACTCGTTCAACGCTCTCCTCGCCGCGCTACGGCATTTTCACAAAGTGAAGTAGGGTGTGGGCCATTTACGGACCTCCTTCTAATCTTTCCTTCATAATTAACCGGACACGGGTCGAAATGCAACGTCATTACTCAAAACGCTCCCTCCGCTGCCGCCGGCGCGCCGGCACCAACCGAGGATCGCCGCGCAAAAGCCTCTACACTATGGGAAAACGGACGACACGACGTCTTCATGTCACACATTCACGATGATGGCATTGTTCGTTGACGTACGGGCACAAACACACAGAAGACGAACACATGAGAACAGCGCCGAACAGCCTTAGGGCAACATTGGCTTCCCAGCCGTTTCAGAGCATACGCTTGAAGGCCAGGTCAAAGCGAAATTCCTGCCTTTCACAGATCATGGAGAAGTAATGAGTGAAACTCTGAAACGCTTAATCCCTTACCTTCCTATGAATGTAGGGATCTTTCAAGTCTGTTTTATCTACCCTACTTCTTGTTCATCACATTCTCCTTTTGATATATCAGTTTTTGTTCATCACGTGCTCCTCTTGAGAGGGCATTTTTTTTGTTGACATTTTTGATACATCTCGCGAAGAGGGGGGTTGGGAGGTGAGTGCGCGCCAGCCAATCAGATCGCTTCAAATTGGTATGGCATTCAGAGAGAGAGAGAGAGAGAGAGAGAGAGAGAGAGAGAGAGAGAGAGAGAGAGAGAGAGATTTGGGTTTCATAAGCTTGGACGTGGGCGAGTGTAGCGCAGTCAGAAGAGGCGCCGGCTATCGCGTGCGCCCGATACTAGGTTCCTGATTCGGATTTCCCGCAGGCCAACCAAGACTTCCATCCCTCCGGGGTCGGTGAATTGGTACTAGACTTGTCTGGGAAGGGTATCGGCTGGCCACCGCAAGTCATTACGGCCAGTATGGCCAAATACGCATTCAAATCGCCTCTACGACATCCCGCAGAAGTAGAATGTGTGGCGCATCCCAAAAGGCATTGAGTAACGCCATCCTTTATCCTTTGTCCTTATACACTATAGTTGTGTTTGAATGACCTATTCGAATAATTATTCGAATCATTTTCATTCGAACTTGAATAGTCGAATTTTTACATTCAAAAATCGTGTTTAGCGAATGCACTCGATTTCAAACGTTCAAAATATTCTTCAAATGCATTCAAGATCGAATTTTCCGGAAAAACCGCCTTTTCAAATATATTCAAATTCGAATAATCGAAATTTGTGAGCATTCGAAACTATTCGAATATTCGAAAAACTTTCGAGAGCACAACTACAGCAGGCACACAGCAGTTTGGACGTTGCTCTGCTTGGTAATGTTTGGCTGGCGTGCCAGCACCTCTCAATGCTGCCCGTCTTCGCGACATGAGCCACATCTTTTTAGTATCCTTCATGAATTGTTAATGTTTAAGTTTCACGTATAAATAAATAACTAAATAAGCCAATGTTTTCATAGGTCCGTGAGGAAAATCAGTTTATCGGCTGCAAGGAAAATAGTTTCTTAAAATTACTAAAGTTTAGTTTCTTAAAATAGTTTCTTAAAATAAATCTACAACCTCTACATATATCGAGATTTCCAAATACGCTTTATCGTCTAGAGATATCGATCAAACATCCTCTTAGAAATATGGTTGAGCCCGAATGAATATTCGAGCATTCGAATTCCATCAATTCTATTCGAATTCGAATGCTCGAAAAATCGCGATTTTCGAATGCATTCGAATTTGAATGCTCGAAAATTGACGCTATTCGAATATATTCGGTTATTCGAAGTGTTTGGAGAGCACAACTATACTTAGAAATAACGTCACATAAATAAACAGAAACAAAGTCAATCATTTATAGCAATACAGGTCAACGAGGCACGTGATAGCGCAGACGGAGGAGACGTCGGTTGTCGCGTGCACACCCGAATTTCACATTCTTGGTTCAAGTTCCCTGGCTAGGCCAACCAAGCTTCTCATCCCTCCGGGATCGGTGAACTGGTACCAGACTTTCTCGGAAAGTTAGAACACTGGCTTGTTCATCGAGGGACACCGCAAGTCATTGTATTTGCCAAGTAATCCTTAAAATCGCCTCCACGACATACCGTAGAAGTACTGTTTGGCGCATCCCAAAAAGGAATGAGTAACGCCGTAACGACGTCCTTCATCCTAATTCTTCAATTTTAAATCAAAAAATTTCTTCGAGTTTTCTAGAGAGCGTCCTGCCCAGGATTCGATTTATTTATTTATTTATTTATTTATTTATTTATTGAACACTCGACAAAATGTAGACATCAGAGAAAACACTCGGCAGAACCTGCTAATCACATAGAAGTCAACACCTAGCTTTGCGTCGAAAAGTAGAAAACCAAGGAGGATTTCAATCTGCAAAGATTCGAATAAAGAGGCTGCTCTACAAGTGTAGTAAAGTTGGACCTTGGGCTTGTCTATGAAGTGGTGTAGGTGACTTCTGTAGTGTTTTCGACAAGGCGACATGCGTTAGTACTCCTATTCAAAAAGTGTTAAAAGAATTGGTTTCAAGAGGTCCCGGAAAGTAGAATCCGTGGCGTATCCCAAAAATACATTGATTAATGCCGTTCACAAAGCGAGCAATTATCAACGCCAACGTATGATGTTAGCCCACTTTCAACCATTGGAAAAGAGATGTTCCCCCAGTCTATGCCGATGATGCAACGCCTTCACGATATGCAAGGTAAATAGTGATCGCTTTCAACGGATCTATAACTTTCACCGAGCGTTTAGTGTGCACGCGATGCGCGACGCGATGTAATGGTATGTAGACTCCCGTATCGATTCATCGCGTCTTGTGATCGATACGGGAGCCTAGCATAACATCGCGTCACGCATCGCGTGCACACTAAACGATCCCTTAATGTCGACCAGGGGCCGAGTTCATCAACAATTAAACCCTTGGGTATGCGGGGAATAAGAGGTAGAGATGAGTCAAGAGTCGTGGGTATCTCTATCCCCTATACCCGCGGGTTAGTCGTTGATGAATCGACAGCTTGATTCACCAAATCCTCCTGCTAAATAACCATTGATGTTAGTACAGTCACTGACTACTTTCACTTTGAGCCATTTTAGGGAACTTCTAGCTAGAGCAAGACACTGACCTGATTGCAGCAGCTTCGCGCTATCCAAAGCACAATCGTTTTGCACTTCTGAATGGAATCCAGCCAAGAGGGATTGACGCCGGGTCCTACCTGGCGAGCCCTACGTAGCCATTAGCTTGGAGCTTTTTAGAAGAGTCGAGTAAAAATCTCTTGAACCTATTGGGAAAACTGTGCTGTAGTAAAGTTTGAGCGCGGTCTTCGTTTACGTTTACGTTTTTTCATTTTTTACGTTTTTTTTACGGTTTTCGTTTGAAAAATCACATTATTTAAATCATAGAGGATGGCGTTCGGATGCGCCACATATTCTGTGTAGTTCTGTGAGATGGGGCAAAGTTAGAAATCAACGAATTTGAGAGCGCATTTGGCTCACACAATAACTCGCGGCAGACTGCTGATTGACAAATTGCTGTTTAGTCTTTCACATACCTTTCAGCTACCAAAAATAATAGAGGGGTATTGGAAGGCTTGGTTGGCCTGGGCAGGGAATCCGAACCAAGAAAAATTTTACAAGAAAAAATTTAAAAACTTGAAACGAACGCATGCGACAGCTGGAGCCTCCTGGGACTGCGCTTCCAAGCGCCCTATATCAATTACTTACAAGTAATCAATATTGGGCAGTAGAGAATGGAATCGCTTAAATGTCTGAAGAAAACTTCGAACTCTTTAAAGCGCTGCGTCTATCATAACTTCACGTCAGAATTCTGATGATAAAGGATAAAGGACGGCGTTATTCAATCCCTTTTGGGATGCGCCATTATACTTCTACGGAATATCGCAGAGGCGATTTGCATTCGTATTTGGCCATACAATGACTTGCGGTGGCCAGCCGATGAAGAAGTCAGCGCTTTATCCTTCCCAGACAAATCTGGTACCAATTCACCGACCCCAGAGGGATGGAAGGCTTAGTTGGCCTGGGCGGGAAACCCGAACCAGGAACGTGGTATCGGGTGCACGCGATAGTCGGCGCGTCCTCCGACTGCGCTACACCCGCCCAATTCTGATGAAGATTTCAAAATTAGCTTGATGGCGTTTTAGGTTGAAATACACCAGAAACCATTCGAGGAGCAAATTCGTTCAATCACGTTCCTCCAAATATACAAATATTTCCTCAGGCAAAATGGTACAGCTTTGTAGAATGTAAATACAGTTTGCTATTTTTGAAAAAAATCATTTTCATCAAAAACCTTTGCTTTATTAGGGCCTGATTTTTTAGTTCCTGAAAAATTGGGGTTTACTCCTCTGAATCGCTTGAAGTGAAGTTTTTTTTTTGAAGACTTTTAGTAGTTTCATTGGTAGTGGCTGCAACAACATCCTTTCTTCAATTCGGTTCTTTAACACTGTCTAGGTTTTATGATGAAGCTTCAATTCTCTAAATGCCTAAACTTGCGTCAACATAACCTTCGGGCCAGTGGAAGACATCCGCGAAGCTCAAGCTCAGAAGCGGAAGTATGTGGAACGGACATATGCGCCGCGCAATGCTGGACAACGCTCGTAGTGACATGTTTCACTCAGGTAAGACATCCAACAGTGTCAGGTGTTCCCGAGTTCACGTCCGAAGATCAACCTCCGCTGCGTGGGTCCACTTGGAGAAGAACAGATAGAGATGACCCGAAACTCGGTTTGGAACAGCCGTTTGAAGAGAGGCACAGGTAGCGGCTAGGAAGATGGTCAGCGAACAATTTTCTCTTCGTAGTGGATGCTGTTCTAAGCAACTCTCATTTCTAAAGCTAAAATGCACATCTTCCAGATCATAACGAACGTCTTCTAGGTGGAACCAACACTTTCTGGGCTAGATAAATGTTTTGTCCGATAAGGGTTTAGTATAGAAGATTCTCTTTATAAAATCCTCATTTAGCTTCCCCAATAGGTGAACTCGAAAATTTACAAAATTTGGCACATGTTATCGCGATTTCTCGTGATCACAGGACGAATTCGTGGGATATTGTAAAAGAATTTCGCTTAGAGCTTTATCAGATTGTGGTGCTATGCAAACAAAAGACTCCTTATAAAAGAGTCATATGGGGAAATTAACATGGCGCTCTTCTCATGTTCCTTTTTTATTCTTCACATTTAACCTCTTGTAGGATGTTATTAACATACTCTATTGTGTATGTTATGTAAAAATACAGTTTTGGTTCAATTACCCAAGTTTGAGGTGAACTGTTCAAGAAGCCTTCAAACCGGCGATGGACATGGGATAGCCCAAATAAAGAAATACGTTCGGAGATTGACCATGTTCTTACAAACAGGCGCTGAAGTCTGTTCGACGTCTCCGTGCTGCCTTCATTTGACACCGGCTCGGATCACCGTCTTGTTTGTGCGAAGATGGCTCTCGAAAAGAAAGATGTTCAAACGTGACGCTCATAAACCAGCACCGGTGAGGATCCCCACATTCAAATCGAGGAGTTGCAATATGCAATAAAGTCGCATGATTGGAATCTTCTTGAAGATCCATCGGAAGACCACGACCTTCTCTACAAAGGACTGTTGAAATGTGCTGCCAGCTCTTGCGAAGCCACATCACCGTGTGCTTCAAGAATTAACGCACATGCGATTAAGCTCTTGGAGCAAAGAAGAGCTGTCAAACTGGATCCTATGTAATGCTTCCCATCTGGAAAGAGTGACCATCTCGAAGGCCTGTCGAATTGCAGTGAAGGAGTCCATTAAAGCCTAAAGAAGATTGAAGCTGTTGGAAGCCGCTGGGAAAGGTTCAAGCACAAAGCGCTGCAAATGAGGTCTCTGCGACCAGAAGGCAATAATTTCAGCCCTTATGGATAAGGATGGAACAACGCAAACGTCTCGAAGAGGAATGGAAGCCACCGTTCAGGAATTCCACGCAGATCTGTATCGTTCTTCAAGCACTGTCGCGAAATGCTTGATGCCACCAGCTGAGGAAGTACCTCCCATTCTGGAATCAGAGGTTGCTCATGCCGTCAGAAGGATGAAGCTAGGCACTGCTCCCGGACCGGACGGCATTTCTGCTGTCCTCCTCCGTGCGGGTGGCAGTGCCCTCTGCTCACTTCTTGCCAAGCACTTCAACCACTACCTTCGACTTGGTAGGATTCCGGACTCATGGAAGGAGTCGAAAACAGTTCTGATCTTCAAAAAAGGTCAGCAGGAGGATATCAACAACTATTGACCCATCAGTCTTCTTTCGGTTGTCTACAAGATCTTCACCAAGATACTGCTCAATCGTATGGAGCGTTGCTTGGATAACTAGCAGAGCAACCAGCAGAGCAAGCAGGGTTTCGCAAGGATGTCTCCTTCATGGACCATGTTCAGACCATCTCACAACTCATCGAAAGGAGCTGCGAATAACACATCCCACTGTCCGTGTCTTCGTGGATTACTTAATTTGTGGTATGAACAAACCCAAACCCAAAATCTTCAGCGAAGTACAACCATTCAAACAAGAACAATGAGTGCTATCTGTTGAATTTCAATGCCATGTAGAGCTATGAATTCTGGCGTAGTCTTTCTTAACTGACAATTAACTAACGACAAGACGAGTCAAAATAAAGACGCAGAATAACGAAGCTATCTAAAACTCCGACTGGCAATCCCTCCCCACTCGCGTCATCCGCCCGCATATCCGAGGACACTTCTTCTTGTCTCGTCGCATCCGAAGCACCACCACTATGAATTACTAATTTTCTACAGCATATTGAATTTCGTCCTACACAGCCGCACATACATATCTCTATGTGTATTTTGCCGCGCCATCTGTCAACGAAGCAGGCGATGCGAGCAGCGAGAGCGATATGTTGACCGAGGAAGCGTGTTCACACGTTCAGAAATGAGTGCAAGGTGTTCGCTTTCATCGGCCGACCGCGAAGTACGATACTGGCTAGCGTATTCGGAATGTGTTGCCAGAGGGTCGCACGATCGAAGCGGGTGCCGTCCAAAAACGGTCATTATGGGATCCCATGACGGATGACTGAATCGGTCACCCGTTAGCCCGTTAGGGCGCAATACCCTGGGGTTGGAACATTCAAAACGTTTTTGAAACTGCGGCTGCAGAGTTCAAAAGCGATGCGGCCAACTTTTCCCGTGTCCTTGTCACTGGGGCGAAATGTGGGATTTTTTGCATTATACGCTTAAAGGGTAGCCTTAAAGAGTTCGAAGTTGAGCAATCCGCCTTTTTCTCGAATATGACAACACCTTTAAGACCGTGTTTAGTGTGCGCGCGACGCGCGACGCGACGCCATGTGTTGTGAATTGATCAATCGCGTCGCTCGATCAATTTCGCCACTACGCATGCATAGCGTCGCGCGTCGCGTGCACACTAAACAAGGCCTAACACCTGCGGCCTGTTTACCCTATTCAAAAAGTCGTCGAGGGCGCGTGTAGCGCAGTCGGCGGAGGTGCTGACTGTCGCGTGCACCCGATAGCAGATTCCTGGTTCGGATTCCCACCATGCTAACCAAGCCTTTCACCCATCAGAGGTCGGTGAATTGGTACCAGCCTTGTCTGGAAAGGATAAAGGGCTAACTTGGGTAAACGTCCCGCAGATGGGTAGCATTTGAGAAGTGGGAGAGCGCCACCCAATCATGACCAAGCAGAGCACAAACCGGCCAGTCAGGGTGCTGACCATAGACTTTTTTTCTGAATGGCACGCTCGCTTGATACAGAATGATTGTTTAGCGCGTTTCCACCTTCCAATGCTGCCCACCTTCGCGATATGTGCCTACCGTAGAACTCGAATGCGTGGCGCACCCCAAAAAGGATTGAGTACACCGTCCTTTATCCTTTGTCCTTAACAGTTGCCTTTCCAAACTAGAAGAATGTGCACAGCCTCTTTACAAAAAGTTTGAATGTTTCGGTGACGTTTGCAGAAAAATTGATCAGTAGATCAAACCTACGAAACCAGCGCCCGATACGGACTGCGACACGACTGCCCAACTAGTCACCAGACAAAATTAGGCAGGAAATGCCATACAATTAGTTATGGGCACGAATACTTCCTCGTCCATTGAACTGATACCAATAATACAAATAAAATGGAAAAAGTGAGGAAAACAGAATGTATCAGCGTGAATGTGCCATGCAGTACGTTCAATACGCAAAAACTTTGAGCTAATTGAGCACATTGCGCCTTTTCAGCTGTCTGCATGATCATGTCGGCTATTTATGTTTTTCTAACGTGATTGACCGCATGATTTTAACAAAAACAATGGAGGAGTTACAGGGTGTAGTTCTAAATAGTGTTTATTTTTCCTAATTGTTACAGGCTTTGGGTGCGTGTACATGTAGCGCAGTCGGAGGAGATGCTGGCCGTCGCGTGCACCCGATACCAGGTTCCTAGTTCGGATTTCACGCTCAAGCCAACCAAGACTTCTATCTCTTCGGGTTCGATGAATTGGTAGCAGACTTGGCAGGGAACGACGAAGCGCTGATTTGTTCATCGGCTGGCTACCGCAGGTAATTGTATGGCCAAATACGCCTTCAAATCGCCTCCGCGACCTCCCATAAAAGTAGAATATGTGGCGCATCCCAAAAGAGATTGAGCAACGCTGTTATTTACGCCATCCTTTGTCCCAGTTCTTACAAACTTCAGTGAAACTAAAGTTTTAGACATGTTCAACTCTCCTTTAACTTCGGCCCAAAGAAAACCTTATTCCACATGTTACTGATCAAATAAGTAGAAATTTAAATATTTAAGCTTTTAGGAAATGTACGTCTAAATAAATAAAAAAAATTCTATACTTAAAACGGAAAATAAAACAATTACATTTTTATACAAACTCATGACTTTAGGATCGGAAAAGGTGGCGTCACAACACCAGAGCAGCGGACCCCGCGACGAAACGGGACAAAGGTGAAGAAGAAGAAGAAAAAGAAAAAGAAGATACAAACCCTTGAATTTTATTCTTAGATCACTCTGAATCGGATAACTTTACGCAGAAGCGTATCGTGATCTGTTTGTCTGATTAGGACTGTTAAGAATTTAATCGCAGCCACTCAAGTGCTGTTAAATTCACTTCAATGGAAGTGATTTTTCTTGAAATACTCCAACACTTCTGACGAAAGTGTGACGTTCAGAAAAAAGCTAACTTGACGAAGAAGTAAGAGTATGACCATTTTATGAAAGATTTTCTGGTGATTCTGATTTTTTTCTGAGAGTTAACATTTTCTGGCATCTCCACACCGTCTGCTGACTGAAGTTCTTAAACATTCAAGCATATTTCAACGAACCAAACAACTTTTGTACATAATGAAACATATAGAAAGGGTTATTGATCAAAGTTCAAGTTTAAAACCTCGAAAGATAGCAAAGATTAAGTCACATAGACCCCGGACAAGTTCGATTATCTACAACCAGCGGGAACATGTCAACAGAAAAAAAAACCTTTTATATAACTAAGTAGGAGTGTATAGGTAGAATGGGAGAAAAGGACGAAAAACTGAACGCCATTCGCATAGTTTTCACAATATACATATAGCTCTTCAATTATTTTAAGTCCATAAAATCTTCATCGAAGGGAAAGATCGAAAAAAGGAAGAGCAAAACCCTTCAGAAGACGAAGAGAGTAATTGAGAATCAGATGATCCTAGTATTATTATGGATTTCGAGCGAAGTTCGGAGAACGGTCTTTCGAGCAGCTTTTTCCCTTTATAGACAGAGACAAGTTTGGAATTAGCTCCACAGTGAGCTGATCTGAAATTTGCTGCTAAAAACCGTTTACTGTACATAATGTTTTAACCTATCAGGTATATGCCCCTAAATAAGTTTATTAGTTGATAATTTAACTATCGAGGCCACTTCATTTTATATTGAGCCCTGAGTGGGTAAGCAAGTCATCACCTAGGGCCTCACGTCGAAAAGAAGAAAAATTTCCTCACACTTTCCCACATATTTTGATACGTGGACTAAGATCGGTGTTAGATAGTGAAGCTAAGAGTCTTAAACGAAGGATAGGAACGTTCTACGACACTAGGACAGCACAAGGAATCCTCACGAATTCTGAAGGCAGTAGCTGAAGAGCATATAAAGTAACTGCTGCTGTTGCCGCTGCACAGCACAGCACAGCAATCACAGAGAGGCGAGTTGAGATGCATGGCAGCCCTCGTTTTTTCACCGAATATCTCAGAGCTCAGTGACTGCACCCGAAATGATGAAGTGCATGGTTCAATAAAGTGAAAGGCGGGTGGCAGAAAAATCCGCAAAGAAGCGGACTGTCATCCGAAGGAAATGTTACAATATCTTATAAGCGCAGAAAAGGAATGCGGTGTGAAGCGTATGCCTGAACTGAGGAAACGAGACGTATAGGAAGAATTGCCACTCTTCATTTCTTTTGCGAAGTCACCAAAAAAAAGAGTATGGGGTCCGCGAAAGGTTTAATTACCCAAGTTTGAGGATGGCCATTGTCGCAAGCCAAGAGGGAACGCGCTTCGGCGACATACGCAGGTGCGCTTATCTTTTATATATTCATAGCAGCTTGCCTCCTTTCTGAGGAGTTCAGGGAAGCTCTTATGTGGTTTGAATTTACTTTCTTAGATCCGGATCAAGTAGAAACAAGACGGTTGTAGGCATTTCCTCTTACCTTCTAATTTTTAACTTATTTACTACGCAGTCACGGTGGCGCTCAGGAACGCTCACTTGAACGCCTACGATGCTTGTTCTGGTAAGCGGCTCGAGGCGCAGTGGATAGAAGCGCTGTTTCATGAGACGGAGGTCGGGAGTTCGGTTCCCGCGTCCTGGTCGGCTGAGATCTTTCGGCAGGTAAATTCCGGAACCCCCAATTTGGTTTGGTTTGATGACTTGGCAAAAACGAGTTACAGTTTCATACCGAATGGAGGATGGCGATTTTTTCTATGTAACTCGTTTGACCAGTTCAAACCCTTCACTTGTGAGAGCCGTGGAATGCGGAGTACTACAGTGCCTTTCGAAACGCCGTCAACACGAGATCTCGAAAAACAATTCAATTCAATTTGGGCGTGCTGAAAGCTTTGCTTCACGTTCGTTCAACGGGAGTACAAAAGACTCGCTGGGGAGGCAACTGTTTCCTAGACATTGAAAAGTTTCGAGAGGGTCAACGCTAAGAGAGAGACCTTGGATTAGCGATTGGTGTCGCTTCGCTCATTTGAGCACTTTTAGCGCTCTCACTCTATAGAAATCGACCAGAATCTGCTGCCACCGTAATCCGGTATTCGACTGACGCGCGCCTTGTCCTTTAAACGATCACAATCAAACCACGCGTTCGTGGCGCATTCGGGAGAAAACGATGGCAGACCATGGCTTAAATAGGGTAGAATCGGATTTATCTATTAATATCAACCTAAACTTCGTCAGAACGTTGATGCTAAATTTCGCGTGTGTAGCTTCCGGTTTCTCATATTCGGTTAATCAGTTCTGGTCTTTGAAAAAATTGCGCAGACCATGTGGGCACTACACCGCATACCTTACTTTTAAAGCACCAACTCAAGTGAAGTTGTCCTTCTCTATTTTGGCGCTCCTTCCAGTCTTCATTCACTTCCCCTCGAAAATGGGGAACATCTGATTTCCATTGAAGTGTGAGGTTTAGAATCTCATGTATTACGTTTATCATAGCCAATGACCATTAAGTCAACAAAAACGAACATGTCAAGTCATTTAGGTGAGCCACTATTGCCTTAATTACACTTTCTTTCAGGAACGTGTTTCTTCATTTCAATCAGAAGATCTATTTAGTTAATTACAGCTCAACATCCGAGCGCGGTTGTAAAAATGGACTATTATGATGGGAAGGAAACAGCCAGCGAAAATGTCTGAATGCTTCTATGAAACCATTAATCTTCATGTATCCACTCTTTCTAACAAGGGAAGGGTCTGAAGCGTATGTCTGAACAGGGGAGCGAGTCATATAGGGGCAATCCTCACCACTCAATTAGTACGAAAATGTGTTTATTTTTTGCCAAGTCGTTAAACCCAAGGAGGAGGGGGTCACAATGGGATACGGCGCAGCACGCGTTTGTGAGTCTTGTATGACCGCGATTCCTTTGCAGCAGTGGCTCGGAGCGTAGGTGGGTAGGGGTTTGTCTCGCGTGAGAGAGGTCGGGGGTTCGGTTCCTCTACGCCGCCGCATTTTTGCATTTCAACTGATTGGTTGAGATTGCAAATGCAAAAATGGTTGAGATTGGTTGAGATTGCAAATGCAAAAAATGCAAAAATGCAGCAGCGCCGAGGAACCAAACCACCGACCTCTCTGACGCGAGTCAAACCTCTACCCACCTGCGTTCCGAACCACTAGTTGCAGAGGCATCGCGGGTGTACACGACCCACAAACGCGTGCTGCGCCGTCTCCCATTGTGACCCCTACTCCTTGGGTTTAACGAATTGGCAAAAAATAAACACATTTCATACTAATTGAGGGGTGAGGATTCCCCCTATATGACTCGCTCCCCCGTTCAGACATACGCTTCAGAATTCCCTTGTAAGAGTACCCACACACTTTAATCATCCTTGAAATCGTATCCCATCTGTACCGTCTGTATGATAATGGGAAACGTACTCGTTCTGAACTAATTACGTGAAAGCGCTAGGTCGTTGCATATGAAAGGGCCGATTTTGACTGAAAAACTTGACAGATCATAACTTTGCTTGGAAGTATTTTATTAATAGAAATAAATACCATTACAATTAATACACTATTCCCAACACGACAATAGCTTAGACACTTCATCTTTGTAAAAATCAGAACTCGAGAACTAATAAAACATGGGAAGTCATTTTCGACATCATCTTGGTTTTTTCACCAATCACATGACGGTATAAATGCTTGAAAAATAATGGAGGAGAGATCTGGTGAATACGCTGGATGTGGCAGAGTCTCCTATCCCAATTCATCTAATTTCTGGGCAACAATTTTTGAAACATGCGGACGCGCGTCGTCATGCAGTAGGATTGAGCCTGTTCGATTGACCGAAGCCGGCTGTTTTTCAACCAACTTTTGCTGCATCACTTCCATTTCGGCACAGTACTTCTCCGCTAGTGGGCGCGTGGAGCGCAGTTGGAGGAGGAGCCGACTGTCGCGTGCACCCGATACCAGGCTCCTGGTTCGGATTTCCCGCCCAGGCCAACCAAGCCTTCCATCCCTCCGGGGTCGGTGAATTGGAACCAGACTTGTCTGGAAAGGATAAAGCGCTGATTTGTTCATCGGCTGGCCACCGCAAGTCATTTTATGGCCAAATACGCATTCAAATCGCCTCCTCGACATCCAGTAGAAGTAGAATGTGTGGCGATTCCCAAAAGGGATTGAGTAATGCCGTCCTTTATCTTTGTCCTTTGGAACACCCGAATATCACGTTGATTCATACTGTGACTACAAAAACGCGGCAAGAGGCATTCGCGTCACGAAAGCTATAAATGTTAGGAAAGCGGAGATTCTGCGCTTTCAGAAACTATGTACAATACCTGAAAAGGATACATTCGGAGCCATGAAAAATCGACCAGAAATTGAGGTAGCAAAACCGGTCATTTCATATGTAACGACCTAATATTCAAAAAGGAGCACCATAGAATCTAGTGAACATTCGAGGAAACACTAGAAATCTGGCAACAATCCACTATGAACAGCCTGACTGTGCCGCAAAGCGCTACAGCTACGCTACAATCAGAATTGGACTACGGTGGCAGCAAATTCTGGCTAATCTTTATAATTCATTTCACTGTCGTACACAAAATAAATAATAAATAAATAAAACTTTCTCAGGCTCTGTGGGGAGCAGCACCTCCTTGGGCCCGAATTAAGGCCACGAAAAGGTGCGAAATCACGGCATCATTATGAATACACGACTTTCTGACTTACTCGATAGGCGTCTTCTGATGTGATGACGTTGATGTCAACGAAGGTGAAGACGAAAGCTACACTACAGAGCGTAGTAGTAGCAGCAGTGGAAGTGGTGGTGTTGGTGTCTCGGTGGAGGTGGTCTGTGTTGAGAGCGCGACGGGGAAAGAGGAGAGAAGAGTAGGCTTCTACCCCGAATTATAGGATTTTGAGACAAGCGCGCGGTGAAACACAATTAAGGACCGGTAATGGACGATGCACGGGCCCCATGGGGGAATTGAGAAGTTTCGAGAATACACACACACACTCGCACACTGGCACACGAGACGAAATCCACGGAACAGATTTCGGCGGGGAGTCGGTCGGTCGGTGGTTCCACCCGACACCGGAGACTCAAGCATTGCAACGCTTAACGTGGACGAGACACAATAAAGAGGATCCCTCCATCGGTCGGGGAGCGCGGACATGGCGAATCGGGGCATCGCGGATCTTGTTACCACTTACTGGAAGCGGAACGTCTGCTTTGAAGAATACCAAGTGAAGCCGTGGTCTTCGGCAGAAGTCGAGCGGCCTGCCAGAAGTCCGGCGCAACAATAGCTTAGGGAGTGTGGAATTTCAGCGAATTTCAGCGTAGATCATGTCGTGAGCATATAAAATTTCTAAAACACTAACCTACTCACAGAGAAAGCCCTTGCGAATTAGTAAAAGTGAAATGGAAATGTATATCAGGTTGTCCAATAAGTCCCCGCCGTTTTTTTCAACGATTCACTGGAAATTTCGCCGGCAGTCTCTTGCATAGTGCTGCACAGCCTTCGAAAAAGAATGATTTGCTCTATCAGAACATGTATTGCATTTCTTTTTTCATCATAAATTTTGTCAATTTTTAGGTCGTTAAAGTGAAAAGTGAAAAAGTAAAAAAGTAGCCATTTGCGCACTTGTTCTCTCCGCTTAGGTTTAGGTTTAGATTTTTTGCGCAGTTTTTTATAGCATTTAGAAGACAATGCTCTGTGCTACAAGAATGTATGTTGGTCCTATTTTCTCACTTGTCCGTTACTGATTTTTAGGCCATCAAATTGGGAATTTCGACTTTTCCGTCCGAATTTTTACCAGAACTCCGGTGCTGTGGTTGAACTTTTTTGCTTGGTGTTATACGTCGTTTGGAAGAGGATGTCTTGCTCAGTAAGAATTGGTGTCGCGTTTATTGGCTCACGCTGATATCTGTCGAATATCAACAACTGAAGAAGGAGAAGGAGTTGTTGGTGAAGACGATTTTTCTCTTTTTGGCATTTTGTTGATATTCAGTAGAAATCAATAAACGCGACACAAATTCTTATAGAGCAAGACATTCTCTTTCGAATGACATATAAAACCAACCCAAAAAGTCCAACCACAGAGCAGGAGCTGTCGGCAAAAATAACCATCCTCCTTCGGACGTCCCAATTTGATGACCTAAAAATCAATAAAGGACAAATGAGCAAATACACTAACACATATTCTTGTAGTACAGAACATTGTCTTTCAAATGCTATAAAAAACTTCGCAAAAAAAATTCCAAACCCAAGCGGAGAGAACAAGTGCGCAAATGGCTACTTCTTCACTTTTTCACTTTTCACTTCAACGACCTGAAAATTGACAATTTTTATCATGAAAAAAGAAATGCAATACATGTTCTGATAGAGCAAATCATTCCCTTTCGAAAGCTGTGCAAGAGACCGCCGGCGAAATCTGCAGTGAGTCGTTGAAAAAAAAACGGCGAAGACTTATGGGACAACCTAATAGCTTTCACAGGAACACAAGAAAGACGCGAAACCTAAAGTGGGTCTCTCTAGCTCCCATCAACCAGTCATCTGCCACCCTCCCCACCTGCTATATTTGAGAAGCATAGCTGAAGAAACAAACAACTGCAATCCACACCAGAGGGTGCACCATTAACGGTCAACGATTTAACGAATTTCACGAATTAACGACATTTTATTCAGGTTTCATAGCTGACAAGATGCGCGAAGCTAGCTTGCGATGGTACGGCCACGTTCTGCGTGGAAAGGAAGACAGCGTCCGCAAGATAGGCCTTAACTTCGAGGTAATAGGAAAGCGACCTAGAGGGCGCCCAAAGCAGCGCTGGGCTGATACGTAACATATGGACTTGAAAGTAGCTGGTGTCCACCCTGATCTAGCACTGGATCGGGAAAGGTGGCGTCATGGCACCAGAATAGCGGACCCCGCCACGAAGCGGGACAAACGCTGAAGAAGAAGAAACGAACTAACGGCATTTTCCGTTAAAATCAGGCTTAACGACGGAAATTTTTAGAAATTTAACGAAACTTTAAGGAACTTTTTTCGGGGTAAGTTTATCATTGTTCCCTCAGTCTTCACTAATATTGCATTTTATGCCATTTTCATGCCTACTATGGCGCACTTGAATTTTTGGAAGTAATGCAAATGGAGCTAGAAAAGTTCTTCGTCGAGAAGCCAAGCACGTCATCAAATCCACAAAGTTAGTGGTCTGACTCCCTCGCAAGATATGCTTATCCTCACTTGCGCTGCCTATCCCAGATTACTTTACTCCCCACCTAAAGCAATCGAAAAGGAGAGAATGCTTTCAGTCGGTGAGAGTATTTCAAATAGTTTGAGCAAAACGCTAGTGAAGGGATAAAGAACGCCGTCAATCAGTCCCTTTTGGGAAAAAAAGGCTTGATATATATTACATAAGAATAAAAAAGGATAAGGACCGTGTTATTCATTCCCCTTTGGGATGCGCCACGCATTCTACTTCTACGGGATGTCCTAGAGACGATTTGAATGCGTAATTGGCCATGCAGTAAATCACCTGTGGTGGTCAGCGCTTTATCCTTCCCAGACAAGTCTGATACCAATTCGTCGAGGGGTGGAAGGCTTGGTTGGCCTGAGCGGGAAATCCGAACCAAGAACCTGTTATATGATATGCATGCAAAAGCCAACACCCCCTCCGACTGCGCTACTCGCGCCCTAATAACAAAAATTTGGAAAGCTTCTTTCCTGGGGTCGAGTTCATCAACGACTTACATAACTTTAGCGGAGAATTCACAACGGTAAACTCAGACAAGGCGGGTTATCGCTCACCATATCGCTTGAGAAGCCGAGCCATCAGGGATTTCGGCTGTAGTTTTTTTCTGTTAAATTACTCTTAGTCGTTGATGAATCCGGCCCCTGAACGTTATCACGTCAACGATCCTGTCACACCCTTTCGGCCGTGTGAGACCGTGTGACACGATGTCGTGTCAGAGTTGCGAGGATGTAAAAAAATCGATTGGTCTCTCGCACAGGGCACGCGAAAATCTTGCGTTCGTCAACATGTTAACATTCCTTTAATTGTATAGTTCTTTCGGTACTTGGCGAGCTGGTTCCCACATCGAGATTGTACATATACGCTCGTATAACAGTCACACAAAACGGTTTTGAAATAAACCAGGAAAGGGGGGGGGGGGGACTTTGGGTTCTGCCTGATCTTACATCTTAAGATGCCTTGTCGATGCGGGCACCAGCCCACCAAATATCGTTCTCCTGACTAACAATCCTATACCTGGTGTCATTCCATACCATTAAGATAATTTGATGGTTTGTTTATTTTACTGTCCGTACCTTGTTGATAATGAATTGCTTAAGTTACATTGTAGTGTTACACTTCATTCCTTGAACATTAGTTGCTGATCTGTTAAAACATGGTGGAACGTTTTTTTTTATTTTTTTCATTTGAAATAACAGTTTTCAGTTAATTGTATTTGTTAACGAAATTTAACGATTTACCGGAAATTTAACGAAAAATTTCCGTTAAAAAATTCGTTAAAATAATTTAAGGCACAGAACTTTGTGTGCACCCCTGGTCCACACCATCCAAACCAGTATTGCACCATAAGTGCACTTCTTCGTGTTTCAACTGACCATATAGTGTTCCAACGTAGTCGTCAAATGCTACGCTCTATCCCTTCAGCAGACTCCAAAGCCTCTATTTTTGCAAAACATTCAAGAGATAGCTTGCAAACTAGGACTATGGACGTTCTTCAAGGGATAACCTGCTCTAAAACTCATTACAGTACCGCCTGTACCTTTTCGTCTTTTGGAGGAAAAGCGCAAAAAACGCATTTAGGATGTAGGATTCTATAGAAGAAGCCCAGTAGTAGTTTTTCACTGAACCTTGAGCGGCTGTTATCAGCACCTATATATAAAAGAGTTTGCCCGTCGAATGATCTAACCTAAGTGAGATACGCCGCATCATCCACAGCGAGAGCAGTCGATTGATCTAACCTGAGTGAGATACGCCTCATCATTCACAGCGCGGGCAAAATTTGCTATTGAACGTTGGATGTTGCTGCAGCAGGGGAAGTGCAGCCTTTTACAGCTTAACACAACAGCACCTATGTGCGTTTCTGAGCGTCCGGATTCAAAAGCCGTGCAGCCCATTTCGTGCTGTGAGTGTAGGAAAATCACTAAAGAGGTAATCGTAGAAGGGGTTTTTCGAGGGTGGAGAACCGACAGCAACCAGGAGGAGCGACCTGGAGGAGGCATCGGGGTCGATAGGGGGAGCAATGAAGCAGGCCAGGAGGTGGTACCAATAAGGGTTTAGGCAATAAGGAGGGGACCCAGTAGGGAGTTACCAATAAGGAGGGGGGGGAGGGCCAGGTAAGGAGGACTAGCAAGTGGATTCATTACGAGGGAACCAGTAAGCGAGACCGGATTTTAGAAGATGTGACATGTCGTGCAATGGCCGTTCACTCGCCGCCGTCGTCGTGCCATGAGCGTGCGAGGGCTACTCAAATTGGGGTAGAGTAGTAAGGATGACCGCGAGATGGGGGAGGGGCGGGGGGGGGGGGGGGGGGGAGGAGGGGTCGACAGCGGGGGCAGACATAACTCCAACGCCGCGCGACCCCCCCTGGCGTCGCGCAGCGTACGCGACGAAAATGGACGAGTTGTCGCGGTCCGATGCTTCCGACGGCTAGAAACGCTTCCTACAGGACATGCGGCACACCTTTGCCTTATTTCAACGTTTCTTGGAGAAAGTATATAAATGTGGTTTCAGTAGGACGATCAGCTACAGTTTATACAGGCATCCTGATCATGTGGATGGTTTCTAGCGTCAGTATTTGCCATCTACAACTTCTTCGGTCAATTTTTACCCGTGATTATGGTTATACTACGGAAAAAAGGTCACTATCACCCATTCTCGGGTCAATTGTCCTACTGCAGACTGTTGCCTACCACATTCTGTGGAGTCTTAAGTTCCTTGCTAGAAATTTGGTTTGGGAGCTTAGACACTGAGAACATTTTGTGCTCCGCGGCTGACAATTCGTCACCGAGCGCACGTCCGCGTTTCAGCGCCGCAACGTCGCACGCGGCTAGCGCGCGACGTCGCGTTGGAGTTAGGTGCTGGAGCCGGTCGACAGGAAGAAGGGACCTGGAAGCGAGACCGGGATAGGGAACCAGCAAGAAAGTAATTTATACGAGGAACAAGGAATCTGCTATCTGTGCAGTCTCTTCAAGCTCAACACAGCGGCAACTGCACGCGCTTCTGAGCTTCTGGTTTCAGAATAAGAGTTCGCTACTACTGTGCGCGTTTCTAAGCGTCATGATTCAAAACCCGTGTCGCAGACTTCGTGCCATGAACATGGGAAGACCACTAAAGGGGTAAGAGTAGTAAGGGTCTAACTTCATGGAAACGGCTGCAGGGGAGCAACCTGAGGGACAGAAGTACAGAGCAACACAAACGAATGACGATACTGGACGGTCCGGTGAGAATTCCTATGACGAAAGTAGTGAACGGGTTCACGCCGATAATGTAAGCAGCAAAGCCTAGATGTTAGCGAATTTTATGTTTTGCAAAAACTGCTTTCCATAGCTCAATGATGCTGCAAAGTCGCACGAAGCGCGCAAGTGCGAGACACACCGTTAGCCTTAGTTTATACTTGCGCCGCTGAGCGGCGCGGCACAATGGTCGGGATAGATATCGACCGGAGAGCGCGGAAAATCAATATCTATGGCAATGGTGATGCCGCGCCGCGTAGCGGCGCAAGTATAAACTAGGGCTTAGGCGTGTCGGAGCACTTGTATTATAGAAAGTAGGAATAGTTAGAAAGATGCTTAGTTGCGATCAAAGCTCTCACACCAGGCGAGACTCGAACTTGTACCTTCTGCTTCTCGGGTAGCGATACAACGCATTTACAGCACCAGTGCTGTTTGATCGGAACATCCACGATATCTTCGTAGCAACTACATACAATACCTCTCCAGTCTTTTGGTTTTTAGGCGGAATAGTCGGAAAAACCCGCCGTTTCCGCCGCTTTTCCATAACTCCTTTCAAAGTGCCTTGATCAGAAAATAACTGCGACCATTTGAATCTACTCTGTATGGTCTATCCAACGATGTAGGTAGCACTCAGTGGTTCTTAAAAAGGTTGATTCGGTGACCTATATAGTCTCGACAGCGGCGACCTCCCTTCGTCGCTCGATATAATTGCTCCCAAAGCGGACCACCTACTCGACTGACTAAAACCAGCAGGTTTTAGCTTTTTCAGCACTCACCCATTCACTCGATCAAACATCGTTGGTGGTTACGGGTTCGAGTCCAGCCTGGCGCAAGAGTTTTGATCGCAACTGAACATCCTTCTAACTGCCTAGTAGTAGGTTCAGTCAAGAAATGCGGAGGAGTTTTAAAAAAGTGGATATAATAGCGAAAGATTTATACAAATGGAAACCGTCGAAATCTTCGTATTTAGTCCGTAATCAGAATCATGTGGACGGTACATCAAGTTCAGTGAGAATGGTAATGAAAATCGAACTAGTAGAGTTGGCAGCGTTAAAGCGCGAATACAGCTACTCGGTTCCGGCTTAACTCTTCTAGTCCACTTCAGAATACGCTTTGTCCATCCATCTCTTATGGCTGGCGAACACATTTTTACACAGCGTGTCGTTGATGCGCTATTAGGCCCAATTAGCTGAATGTGTGGTGGTCATCAGAGCTAAAAATGGACGACGCACGCATCGGCCGAGATGACCATTGTCGTCGTCATGCTTGACGTCCTCCTGGTCGAATATAGCTCGTCCTAATGTGTCCAGAAGCGACACGAAGCTGCAAAAAACGTCGCTTTGGTTACGCTCACACCAGGGATGCACACAGAGTTCTGGGCGTTAGATTTTTAACGGA
>OX377206.1:8446177-8637098 GCA_947396885.1 Heligmosomoides polygyrus polygyrus | reverse complement strand
TCATGTGATTAACGGTGTCGAAAATTTTCGGCAAATGACAGAAATCGGAGCTTCTGTTCACAAAGGATCGTTTCAGAAAACAGGTTTTATTGCCATGTGTCAAACGGGGGCTTAAAATTTTATTGGGTACAAGTTCACTTTCTGATGCTGTTTCCAGCAGAAGAGAGAAAATTAGTTCCGTGACAAGTCCATCCTCCGGTTGCCATTCCGTCATCGCTTCCGAGAGTGTCTAAAAAATGTTGTGGATAAAGCACTTAACACTCTGCATTGTATAGAGTACAATTTCGAATGCAGATGTTGCTCCTTCACGTACAAAAATGTTCCGTGTTCACGAGATGCTCAGAAAACCTGAAAAGTTGAACTCGTTGTGATTAATTCGACAACTGCTCTCAAAAGTGCTTTATTTTCAACTGTAAACAAACAAAATATTATTATCAGAAGATTACATAAACAAAACCTTTATCAGCGCTTTTTCTAACAAATTACTAAATCAAACAGTTGTCCTCTTTCTTGAGCTAATCTGATACAGTCGACGCTGCACCTGGAAAGAAGGACCTATTAAAGGGTACAAAAATTGCATAGAAAATTTCAATAAATCAACGCGGATAGGAAATAAAACGGTGGTCTACACAAGGGGGGGAGGGTCGTACCAGATCCGCTCTGGGAGGGGGGGGGGGGGGGTCGTAAATTTTCGTCAAAAATCGAACCCCACGCTTGACCCTGGTTGGGGCTTCGCCCCAAACCCGGAGTATAGAACACCCCGAACGTCTTCTCCTCCTCTTTAGGCCTTCTCTCATTCATTAAAAAACTGGTTTTGCTATATAGAATGGTATAGCGGAATAGGGCAAAGCAGGCCCACCACTTTCACTGGACCCCTTTAACTGCTCCCTTATCACTGGTTTCCCTTTATTGTCAGCCCATTTCTGGTTCACCCTTCACTGGTCCCCCTCCCCTTCGTCGGTCCCTACTACTGCAACCACCTTCACTGGACCTCCCTTTGTCCCCTCTTCACTGGATCCCTCCCCCTGCTTCACCGGTCCCCCCTTTCACTGGACCCCTCCCCCTGCTTCACCGGTCCACCCTTCACTGGACCACTTCCCCCCCCCCCCCCCCCTTCACCGATCCCCATTACTGGTCCCACCCTCACTGGTCCCCTTTTAACTCATCAACCCTTTTCCGGTCCCCCTTCACTGTCCCTTCCCCCCCCCCCCCACTACCTCACCGGTGCCCATTGCTGGTTCCTTCCTCAGCGGTCCCCCCTTCACCTGGCCCCCTCTTCACTGGTCAACATTCTACCGTCCCCCTTTCACTGGATCCCTCCCCCTGCTTCACCGGTCCCCCCTTCACTGGCCCTTCCCCCCCCCCCACACTACCTCACCGGTGCCCATTGCTGGTCCCTTCCTCAGCGGTCCCCCCTTCACCTGGTCCCCTCTTCACTGGTCAACATTCTACCGTCCCCCTTTCACTGGATCCCTCCCCCCTGCTTCACCGGTCCCCCTTCACTGGCCCTTCCCCCCCCCCCCCCCCACTACCTCACCGGTGCCCATTGCTGGTCCCTTCCTCAGCGGTCCCCCCTTCACCTGGTCCCCTCTTCACTGGTCAACATTCTAACCGTCCCCCTTTCACTGGATCCCTCCCCCTGCTTCACCGGTCCCCCTTCACTGGCCCTTCCCCCCCCCCCCCCCCCCACCCCCCCCCCCTTCACCGGTCCCCATTACTGGTCCCTTCCTCACTGGTCCCATCTTCACTGGACCCCTCCCCCCCCCCCCCCCCCCTTCACCGGTCCCCTTCGCTGCTCCCCCCCCCCTTACCGGCCCCATTGCTGGTCTCACCTTCACTGGTCCCTCCTTTATTGGTCAACCCTTTACCGCTCCCCCTTACTGGAACCCCATCCTTCACCGGTCCCCAATTACTGGTCCCACCTTCACTGGTATCACGTCGTCTGAATCCGGAATCCTCGCGCGACAGCGGTGACACCTCTTCCAAACCCGGTGGCCTGTTGAACAACGTCAGTGACATGTGTTCTCAACTCGAACGTGCTTTGCGCGACATCGGTGACACGTCGTCTGAATCTGGAAGGCCCTTCGCGACATTGGTGACACCTCTTCTGAATGCAGGCACCTGATGAGCGACGTCGGTGACATGTCTTCTCAAGTCGGACGTGGTTTGCGCGACATCGTTGACACGTCGTGTGAATCCGGAACCCTGGCGCGACATCGGTGACACGTCGTCTGAATCCAGACAGGCCTTTCGCGACATCGGTGACACCACTTCTAAACCCAGGCACCTGATGAACGACGTCGGTGACGTCTTCTCAAGCCGGACCTGCATTGCGCGACATCGGTGACACCTCTTCTCAATCTGAACGTCCTTTGCGCGACATCGGTGACATGTCGCCTGAACATGGACGCCCGTCGACAACTACAACAGTTGACAAACTGGTGACAACTGCAACCTCCTCCCCCCCCCCCCCCCCCCCCCCTTCCCACCACTTCCTCCCAACACACTCCCCCAGCACTTCTGTGCAAACAAACACACACACAAACAAACTCACCCACAGACAAACGACCGTTCTCGCTTATATATAGTAGGATAGTTGTGCTTGAATGAACACATTCGAATGTTCGTTCGAATAATTTATTCGAAGAATTATTCGAATAGTCGAATAATCGATATTTCTAAATTTTTGAATAATTCGTCCGAATTCGAACATCGAAGGGGATCCAGCCATATTCAAATATTATTCGAAAATCGAATATTTCAACTTTACTGGAAAATCGATTAATTTTACTCGAATATCGAATAAATTTCTAATCTTCAAGCACAGAACCTGATTCAAACAAATTATTTAACTATTCGAATATTCCAACAGACAAACAATTGGCCTTATTTGATTTTCGACAAGTGGAAAAAAATTGATGAGCGAATAAATTCATTCGTTTCTTCGCTCGAATCTTTTCGCTATAGAAAAAAATTCGTTCATCCATTCGCTCAAAAAGGTTCGACATGATACCTATTCGTCCACTCATTCGTTCGAATCAAATTTATCAAAAGCACAGCTATATTGCCTACTTTTTATTGAGAAGAATTCTACAACATCATATGTATGTGAAAAATGTATGTGTGAATAGAAACCTCCGTCTATACGTTCGAAAATTTTCGTCCTCGAATTTTTTCGTTCATTCATTTGTTCGAATATCGAATATCGAATAACTCCATTCATTCGCTCGAAAATTTTCTACATCGAATTTGTTCCTTCGTTCATTCGTTCGAATATCGAATATCGAATAACTTCATTCATTCGCTCGAAAATTTTCGACATCGAATTTGTTCCTTCATTCAAGCGTTCGAATATCGAATATCGAATAACTTCATTCATTCATTCATTCATTCGAACATCGAATATCGAATAACTTCATTCATTCCTTCGTTCATTCGTTCGAACATCGAGTATCGAATAAATTCATCATTCGCTCGAAAAATTTTCGACATGGAATTTATTCGTTCATTCATTTGCTCGATAAAAATTTTCAAAATACAACTGTACTGCCTACGTCTTATCGAGAAGTATTCTACATCATATGCATGCATTCTCACAGTTATCTGCTGGTGGCGCGTGGAGCGCAGTCCGAGGAGGCACCGGCTGTCGTCTGCACCCGATATCAGGTTCCTGGTTCGGATCTCCCACCCAGACCAACTAAGCCTTCCATTCCTCCGGGGTAGGTGAACTGCTACCAGACCTCTTACCTCTTGTTAGGGTAGGGTAAAGCGCTGACTTGTTCATCTGGCCACCGGTTGACCATCGCAAATCCTTGTGTAAGCCGTTGTGAAGCGTGTACAAATCGTCTCCACGACATTGTAAAAGTACAATGAATAGAGAAATTCCAAAAGGACTAACGCTGTCCTTTATATTTTACGTATGCACATGTGTATCTTTATGTATCTCGGTGCATGTGCAATTTAAGCACGTATGTACGTACATATGTAATCGTGTATACCTTGTGAAACCAAAGCATCAGATTAGGCAAGTCCTACTTCAACAAAAAAAAAAACTGCGCGATCTGCAGGTGTTGAAACGCTCCTAAAGATTTCGTTCGTGGGAAATGGGAGAAATAATGCTCATTGTAAGAGGGAACACCGAAAGGAATTTATGGGATCCATTCCACGGACAATTCCTCGAAAACGTGCTCCTGAACTAGGTCTCCTCAGGAGGATCTTTAAGGCTTCTTTTTTTCGAGTACAAAACGGAAAAATTGGAGCATCAAAGCTAGTGCTGTATTTCCTCAAATCCGATTATGTGACAATTGCCTTTTCTTGCGTACGCACACATCAAAGTTTGTTACCAAAAACTGGGCGACTACTGCACTAATTGAAGCAGATATAGAGTATTTCTTCGTAGTTACAATGGACAGCGATCTTCTGAAATCCTTTAACAACAGCGCAACTCTAGCCTCTTCCACAGTCGTTTTGAAACCGGAGATTTTAGTGAAACTCCGAGACAGTTTTCCCTTGGTGTCAGCGAGATTTGTTTGTCCAATTCGATCGCACTGCCCATCGTCATCCGCCCACAAAGGATTTTTTGCTGGTTTCCTGAAATGAATTGTGGGCGTCTCGGTAAACAGTGTCGGTTCAGTGAGTTTTCTTCTAACCAAAAAGGCGCTTGCAAGGTTAGCTACTCCGGAAAGTCTTCACATCCGTCGCCGCCACCTCGAATGCTCTGAGCATTTCAGCACAGTACTCTCATTGCCTGCTGCATATCTCTCGAAAACAGCACTAGTAACAAAATAAAAATTAAAACACTCGAAAAAACTCTCCATTCTCCGATGTGTGGGTAAGTATGGATTAGTATTTGCCAGCAATTATGTGATAACTTCAGCAGCGTAGTGCTAACAAATGCTGAAGAATACTTCAGTATGCCTTCCGTGTCACTTACTTACTTTGATACTTTCATGGTCCTTTTGTCGGCTGGAGGTCTTCTCAGCGGGGACCACAACTCTTCCAGTCCGCTCGATCTCTGGCTGCTTGCATCCAGTGAGGCAGACTCCGCTCTCTGAAAGATCTTGAGAATGAGTCTGCCCATCGCGTTGGCGGTCGTCCCAGTGGTCTCTTATGGTCTCTCGGGAGCCATTCTGTGACACGGAGACTCCATCTATCGTCCTCTCGTCGAAGCAGGTGCCCGGCCCAGCGATATTTGGACTTCTTCATGTACTGCAGCGGGTCTGCTAATTGCGACTTCTCCCGTAGCTCTGAACTTCGTAGGCCTACTTGCCATTGCTGACGAAGGCTTGTCCTTAGAAGACATCTCTCCAGTGCACGATGCGTAGTTTGCATCGCTCTGGCGATTGTCTTGTTGTCGGGCCAGGTTTCCGTCGCGTAACACATCGCAGGCAGTACAGAAGCGTTGAATATCGAGGCTCTGAGGCCGGGATCCTTGACCTGATCGGTGACTTCGCGAATCGAACTGAAGGCTGCCCATGCTGCGCGTCTCCTGCGGGCGATTTCAGGAGCGAGGTCGTTACTCATGTTCAGCTCTCTTCCCAGATAGACGTAGGAGTCGACCTGTTGCAGAGCGACTCCATTTAACCTTACGAGTCCCGTGTCACACCACTGGTTGACCATAAACTGCGTTTTGGACATATTCATGTCCAATCCAATCTTCATACCTGCCACATTGAGCTCGTTCAGCATTTCCTCGACTTCTGCCGTGCTGGTAGAGATGAGAACCATATCGTCGGCGAAGCGAAGGTTGCTGATCCGTTTACCGTCGACAAGGTAGCCTTTATCGTCCCAGTTCAAGTCTTTCATAGCATCCTGGAGTGCCGCTGTGAATAGCTTAGGAGAAATCGTGTCTCCCTGCCGTACTCCTTTCCCGATAGGAATCTTAAGCTTTCGATCGAACAGCTGGATGGTAGTCGGTGTGTTCGAGAAGCATTCGTCGAGAAGTCGGATGTAGGGCGATGGTATACCAGCGTGCACAAGTGCGTTCAAAACGGCGTTGATTTCCACAGAGTCGAACGCTTTCCGGTAATCCACGAAGACAAGGACAAGTGGGATGTGGTATTCGCGATGAGCTGTGAGACAGTCTGAATATGGTCCATGCAGGAGAAATCCTTGCGAAACCCTGCTTGCTCCATTGGCTGATATTCTTCCAAGCAGCGCTCCATGCGGTTAAGCAGTATCTTGGTGAAGATCTTGTACACAACCGAGAGAAGACTGATGAGTCGATAGTTGTTGATATCCTCCTGCTGACCTTTTTTGAAGATTAGAACTGTTTTCGACTCCTTCCATGAGTCCGGAATCCTACCAAGTCGAAGGTAGTGGTTGAAGTGCTTGGCAAGAAGTGAGCAGAGGGCACTGCCACCCGCACGAAGGAGATCAGCAGAAATGCCGTCCGGTCCGGGAGCAGTGCCCGGCTTCATCCTTCTGATGGCATAAGCAACTTCTGATTCCAGAATGGGAGGTACTTCCTCAGCTGGTGGTATCAAACATTTCGGGACAGTGATGGAAGAACGGAACAGATCTGTGTAGAATTCTTGAACGATGGCCTCCATCGCTCTTCGAGACGTTTGCGTTGTTCCATCCTTATCCAAAAGGGCTGACATTATTGCCTTCTGATCGCAGAGATCTCGTTTGCAGCGCTTTATGCTTGAACCTTTCCCAGCGGCTTCTAACAGCTTCAATCTTCTGTAGGCTTGAATGGACTCCTTCACTGCAATTCGACAAGCCTTCGAGATGGTGACTTTTTCCAGATGGGAAGCATTAGGATCCAGTTTAACAGCTCTTCTTTGCTCCAAGAGTTTAATCGCATGTGCGTTGAGTCATGAAGCAGACGGTGATGTGGCTCCGCAAGAGCTGCTAGCACATTTCAACAGTTCCTTGGAGAGAAGGTAATAGTCTTCCGATGGATCTTCAAGAAGATTCCAATCGTACGACTTTATTGTATATTCCAACTCCTCAGACTTGAATGTGGGGATCCTCACCGGTGCCGGTTTATGAGTGTCACGCTTGAACATCCTCTTTTTGAGAGTCAGCTTCGCACGGACAAGACGGTGATCCGAGCCGGTGTCAAATGACGGCAGCACGGAGACGTCGAACAGACTCCAGCGTCTGTTTGTAAGAACATGGTCGATCTCCGAACGTGTTTCTCCATTTGGGCTTTCCCATATCCATCGTCGGTTTGAAGGCTTCTCAAACATAGAATTTCCATGGTAGAGACGGCACGCGGATAGGAAGTCTATTAGGCGCTCTCCGTTTTCGTTCCTTGAGGAAGTTCCATGTGGTCCTAGTCTCCATTCGTCGCGATCATTCGAACCGACGATAGCGTTAAAGTCACCAACGACAGCATTGTAGTATGTAGCTCTTCTCGTCGTTGACAGTCCTTTCGAACAGCTTGTAGAATTCCTCCTTTTCTTCATCTGTGGCCGCAGATGTTGGAGCATATCCATTTATGATGGAGATGGTTCCTTGATCTTTGGTTTCCAGACGAAGAACAGCTACTCGCGGACTGATGATCTTGTAAGAGTCTACTAGGTGGTGAACTGTCGAATTGACGAGGAATCCAACTCCGCCAATATCCGTGTCACTTACGTTTTTAAATCATCATATATTCATTTACAAGTGCTGCGACACGCCTAACGGCGTATCTCGCACTTGCCCGCTTCGCGGGGTGATACAGTTAGTCTTTTTCTCAGGAACTACTCTTGTACAAAGAAAGTTGTGCGCTTCAAAAAAGATTTATTCATAGCGCAACGAAAATGGTTTAATTTTTACTCAAACATCTCGGTGAATACTACGTTTGATATAGTCTTCCGTCCTGGTGGTAGCCAAATTTTCAGATGGGATCTCTGTCGAACACGTGAGCACGCCGCGTACAGTTGACCATGAGAAAAAACTGGGCTGGGGAGGTATACACCGACCCAGTTGAATGTTTGTCCCTGACTCTTGTTTATTGTCATTGCGTATGTAGGCCAAACGCACAGGAAATCGTCTCCTCTTAAATCTGCACGATAATCCATATGCCTCCTGCCTCTTAATCCAGATGCCTCTAGCGCGACGTAGAGGACCTTTTTTCTGAATCGAGACGTTTAGAAATCCGTGTAGTTGCCGTTGTGTCAAGCAGGAGGAGGCCATACTTCCTCTGTAGATCAGAATCCCATGTTGAATTCTGAAAGCGCCTGCACGCCGCAGCACGCCGGTGACACAATTCCTTAATTCAGATGCTTCTAGGGCAGCGTAGAGGACCTGTCCTCTGAAACCAGCACCACAGAAGACCCACCTTCTGAATGCAGAGGATCAGAAGCGCGCACAGTTGTCATTGTGTCGAGCATGAAGAGGCTGCGCATATGGCAGATTCCTTGTTTCGCGTATAAATTTTCTTACGGCTCCCTTCTTGCTGGTTCCCCGTCCTGGTTCCGCCTCCAGGTCCCTTGTTCCTGGTCGATCTCTCCCCCCCCCCCCTAGGGATCCTCGTTAATACTCTCCCCAATTAAGTAGCTCTCCCACGCTCACACACAACGACGGCGAGCGAACGCCCATTGCGTGTCATCAATGTCGCATCTTCTAAATCCGTACTTTCTTATTGGTAATGGATCCCCTTACTGATCCTCTTAACTTCTCCCCCCCCCCTGATTGCTAACTCCCTACTGGCCCCTCCTTAATGCTTCATTGATCCTCTTATCGACCTCCCCCCCCCCACCTCCTTCCCGATGCTTCCTCCAAGTCGCTACCTCCTGGTCGCTGTCGATTCTCCACCCTCGAAGTCCCCCTTATACTCTTCCCCCTTTAGTGGTCTTCTTATGCTAATGGCACGAAGTCGGCGGCACGGCTTCTGAATCTGGACGCTCAGGAACGCGCGTAATTGCTGTTGTGGCAAGCAGTAAAAGGATGCGCTTTCTATGCTGCAGCTATTCCCACGTTCAATGGGAAATTTCGACCGCGCTGTGGATGATACAGCGTACCTCACTTATTAGATTAGATAGATCATTCGACCGCTCTCCCTGTGGATGATACAGCGTACCTCACTTAGGTTAGATCACTCGACCGCTCCCGCTGTGAATGATGCGGAATCCCTCAATTAGGTTAGATCATTCGACCGCTCTCGTTGTGGGTGATGCGCGTACCTCACTTACGTTAGATCATTCGACCGCTCTCGCTGTGGATGATGCGGCGTACCTCACTTAGGTTAGGTCATTCGACCGCTCTCGTTGTGGGTGATGCGCGTACCTCACTTAGGTTAGATCATTCGATCGCCCTCGCTGTGGTTGATGCGGCGTACCTCACTTCGGTTAGATCATTCGACCGCCCTCGCTGTGGATAATGCGGCGTACCTCACTTAGGCTAGATCATTCGACCGC
The DNA here is from genome assembly GCA_947396885.1 of Heligmosomoides polygyrus polygyrus. Taxonomy (NCBI): domain Eukaryota; kingdom Metazoa; phylum Nematoda; class Chromadorea; order Rhabditida; family Heligmosomidae; genus Heligmosomoides; species Heligmosomoides polygyrus. The sequence continues at coordinate 8,627,745 of OX377206.1, read as the reverse complement.
TCTCGCTGTGGGTGATGCGGCGTACCCAACTTAGGTTAGATCATTCGACCGCTCTCGCTGTGGGTAATGCGGCGTACCTAACTTAGGTTAGATCATTCGACCGCTCTCGCTATGGGTGATGCGGCGTACCCAACTTAGGTTAGATCATTCGACCGCTCTCGCTGTGGGTGATGCGGCGTACCTAACTTAGGTTAGATCATTCGACCGCTCTCGCTGTGGCTGATGCGGCGAATGCGGCGTATCTCACTTAGATTAGATCACTCGACGGACAAACTCTTTTATATATAAGTGGTGATTTATTCAAGGCGTAGACAGTGAGTTTACGCATTACAAGCTAACAAAAAAGAACATGGTAAAAAAACAATTAAACTACGTAAATAACTCAGCTGTATCCGTTCTTGTGCTACATTTTCAACACATGTCGTATTAGCACAGGGTGTACCATTAGGGGTCGTTTAGCCTTTGTGGCACATTAGTTTTCCCTGCACTTAGCCGTCGCCAGTTTTGAGTTTTTTTTTTTTTTGGTAGTCTGACCAATTTCAAGAATATTAAGACTAGAGTCGTCAAACAGTATTTCTCTCACAATTATATGAAAGAGAACCCTTTTTAACTGATACGCTGATTGTGTTCAATAGAAAACTAGTGTGGAGCAGTGCCCATTTCCGTTTCCGCCTTCCGGCGCAAAAACAGTCGGAACACGGAACGGGACGGAAGAGCCCAAAATGGCCGGAAACCGGAATTTGGAACACAGAAAATTCCGCATATCCCTCGTAGTCAGTCACCGCTCCATTTGATGAAAAATTTCTCAACGCTGAAAAACCCGAAAGGTCAAAATAGTGCATAGTGCAATGCTTGATCGGTGGCATAAAATGATTACACCATATATTCTGGGCCAATGGCGTTGTTTTTAGGCAAAATGCACATTTCGGTAAAACGGTGATTTTAACGTCGAAATGAAAAGGACGTGCGAGCAGTTCTTCGACCATCTGCCGAACATGGCACCTGCAAAGGATAGCTGTGGAATTCCTGAATTTTAGATTCTTGGTTTTTGTTTAATTATCAGCTTAGAGAAAACGATCTGCCCTACATATGTAACACAGAAAATTTATTGTCCAATGTGTTCCTTGTAACAAATGAGGAATTAGATTCCGTAAGGCCCCGTTTATACTTCCGTCGCCGCGCGACGCGTACAGTGGCCAAATTGATCGATCGCGTCGCTCGATCAATGTGGCCACAATACGTGGTTTCGCATCGCTCGGCGTCGAAGTATAAACGGGCCCTAAGGGGAGCTCCAACGCGGGCTGCAGAGCTACCCATACGATCTAAAGGCTCATTACCAAATTTAGTGCATTTCTAGCACTTTTATACAACTAAGTTTTTGTTGCAGGACTTATGACTGAGGACTGTGCCTTTGCAATTTAATACAAAATTTAAATCAATCATTTAGACTAAAAAATAATAAATTAAAGCCAAAAAGCAAGATTAAGATAGAAAATAATGTCGCCATGATATCATTCCTAGCAAAGCAGAATGGCTTACACTGTGGAATGATACGAGTTATCCGTTCTGATAGCGAATACTGCACTCCAGTTGAGTTATTTTTGACAAAATGAAGACTAGAGTCAGCTGATCGTCAGTTGATCGACCACTGTGAGTTCAAAAACCTTCATAATTTTAACTTAATTTCAAATACTAATTCAATAAATTGTATATCAATATAATTAAACTATTAAAACTAAAGATAAAATATAAAACAGCTTTTTAAGCATTTTTCGTTTAATAAACATTAAAATTGTCAAAATTTGAATTAGTAAAAAATAATTTTACACATCCAAAAACGTTATGCACCTTTCTCTTCACTGATGAGCCACCGGGAAGGTGTTCGTCTGAAGATAGGTGGCAAAACAAACCTTTTTGAAAAAGAAAAATGTGTAATTTTATTCATTACGCTTTGAGTTCTCTTTATTATGGTCCACCCTGTACATTGAAATATTTACCAAGTGAGATACATTCTACAAGTACGCGGAGACAGACTCGCCAGATCATCTTTCCTCCCAAGCAGTGAGATAAAATCCTTCGGGATCCTGTACATTATGAAGTTTGAGGCTGAAAACAGAGTTTCGCGGTATGCCGCCATGCCGCGATGAACCGGACGGCTTTTGAGGAGACGAGATGCCGCAAGTGGATTACTGTTCGCAATGCTGCGTACAGTGGTGCTGTCTAGAGGGACGGCTTCATAAATTGCAATGTCACCATCGTCGTCCACTTCTTAGTCAATGACAAATGAAAGCGCCCTGAAAATTTCATCGAATCGTTAGGAGTAGAATTTCTCTCAGCGGAACGGTGCCGCAGTGGCAGGCACTGCGGCAGAATGCTGCTGAGAACTACGACTGCACTCGAGGCATGTCGCCGCACGCGACGTCACGACGACTCGTCCGCGGCGCAGTATATAGACTTCAGGCAGCTTGGATTTGAAAACCCAGAAGAGGTTATAGATATAATTGGCCTATTCCACCACAACTTTGCAATGCTTAGAAAAACGTAGGTCACTAGTTATAATGTACTAAAATCTTGAGCTTCATTCACCTTGAACAGCGCTCCATTAACTGTTGTCGGCAATCGGTTTTGGAAAAACGAAAAATCGCATCCGTCGACAGCTGCTTGGAGTTATGAGCTCGACGTAGCGAGCGAAGCTTAGCTCATGCAGTTGATCTTCACTGCCATGCCTCCCATTCTCAGCCTCGACAGTGGCGCTGAAGGCAGACGGTATCGTATTTCCTTGCCAAGCCCCTCTCTCACGTTGACGACGACGTCGCTGTAGGATAGTGAGATCTTTGTTGTGAATCGAGTTGCAGCCCTCGAGGTGTTCTATTCTACTGAAAAGAAACCCACTGCCTGACCACTTATTTGATGACCGCTTCAGTCTCGATCCAGTTGAAGACCTTCTTTTTCACTTTTATTTCTAAAATTGTCATCGGTTTAATCATATTAGCAAAATTGTTGACTTACGTCTAGCATTCTTTTGGCCGTTGGTCCACGGTTCGCTTTCAGTCAAGAAAATGAAGAGAAAAAGCTGTCATACCGATGTTTTGTTCGATCAAAACTTCTAGCGCCAGGCGGGACTCGAACCCGCACCTCCCTTTGACCGGGCGGGAATGCTCTATACCTTTACACCACCGGCGCCGTTTGACCGAACGCAACATCCTCACCTCATGGGACCGATCAGCATTCACCCGTATACCGGGATGAGCCGGCCGCTGATATCAGCATGGAACCAGTTAAGCTGATGGTCGTGATTGCGTTCGATCAAACGGCGCGTTGCACGCGATTGATCAATTCGGCCACTAGGCCTTGTTTAGTGTGCGCGCGGCGCGCGACGCGATGCCATGTGTAGTGGCCGAATTGATCAATCGCGTCGCTCGACCAATTTGGCCACTACGCATGCATCGCGTTGCGCGTCGCGCACACTGTTCGACCCCTAAAGGCGTAAAGCATTCCCGCCCGGTCAGAAGAAGGTGCGGGTTCGAGTCCCGCCTGGCGCTAGAACTTTTCATTGCAACAAAACATCGTTATGACAGCTTACAACCTCGATACCAGCCACCTTCGGCTTACCGAAACTGATTTGAATCGAAGAGAAAAAGATAAAACACGACGTTAAACAATTTCCTCAGGTATGCGGCACGAATTCTACTCCTAGGGAGTGACGCGGAAGCGATGTAAATGCGTGCTTGGCCTATACAACGACTAGGGGTGGCCAGCTCATGAACAAGTCAGTGTTTTGTCCTTCCCAGACAAGTTTGGTCTGAAGTTGGATGCGCGCAAAAGCCCTCCTCCGGTTGCGATCCAAAGAAACCTAGAAAAAGAACAGCTATCATAGAAGCTTACCTAAAAATTAGTATTTTGAAAAGATGGACTCCAAATTGATGTTGTACATACAAAGTGAAGCTTTCCCTAGAAGAGATACGGAAATGCAGATGAGTCAGTCGTTACACAGCATCTGACGTAGAACAGCAACCGAAATTTCAGTCCCATGAAGCTCAGCGGTTGATCAGGTTGTGAACGACGCCAAGGCTTTCCCATTTCGTTTCAGCGCAATGGCCTCTGCAGAGTTTGTCCAGAGATGCAAACGCCGCCGAGTCGCGGTGTCTCACGATGTCGTGCCGTCTGACGAGCATTGGGGTCATTCTATGTTTGCATTTCCATCGAATCAGGTATTAGCGCCTTTCTTTTGTTAGCGCCCCCGTCGAACAGAACGCAACGCAATGCTTCCATTCACAATCCACGGTCATTGCGCATCGTTACATTGGCCGTCGACGTTGTCGTCGTCGTCGTCGCCGTCTGCGTGTGCGATGGCGATGCTCACGATGTCGCGTCTCATCGCGCTCCGACAAAAATCACCTCGTGCCGACCCACCGTCTCTCCTTCCTGTCCCGTCTGCTGAGGAACAATTACAGATAAATCGGCAGTCGTCATCGCTCATTTCGGCTCCTCAAATTTTTTCTCTTCTCACTCATCGATTGCTCTCGAAATCCAAACTCGACACTTCACTGGGCTGAAGGCTGAATTTCCACCGTTTAGATGAACGAAAAAATAGTTTCGGATGATTATTCTTCAGCCACTCGGACGGGGTGGGGGATCCAGGAATTTGTGGCACCACATAACCGCGAGGTAGCACAATCAGAAGAGGTGCCGGCTGTCATTTGCACCCGAACCACAGGTTCTTACAAGGAGAGCCTCCAAAGCGACGGTGAGCTTTTGCAATGCAATTTTTACTGGATGTAGGGTTGGTTGCGTGTGGGGAACCCAAAGCCGTAGTTTATTTTTTCGGAATGCTCTTCTGTGAGCGAAAAAAAGGCGTGCGAAAGCGCGAGCGCGAAGCTCATTACGAACTGCTGCCATCCAAGCGAATGTGGTCGACTGGCGCAGTGGGTAGCGATGTCGTCTCTCGGCCGGACCGAGTGTTCTTCTCGGTTCGACCCCAGTGTCGCCATAGTTTTTGCGCACATCGAGTCGTTATTATTATGTGCCATTATTGCTAAATGTACCCCTTTTCTGATTTTATTTGAGCTACCTCTCCACACGGACCGTATTTGACCGTATCATATTAACAACGGTACCGTAAATGCATATACATACACTTCATGGGATAGTTTATGAATTTGGTTTGATACCGTTAAATACTTTCACTTACTAAAAGCATTAATCGAGTACAAATTGACTCCTGTAATCACGCAAACACATAAAAATAACGACGATTGCGCAAAAACTATGGAGACACCAGAGGTCGAGCCGTAAAACCCACTCGGTCCAGACGAGAGGCGACATCGCTGCCCACTGCTCCAGCCGACCACATTCGCTCGGGTGGTAGCAGGGCGTAATGAGCTTCGCGCTCGCGCTTTCACACGCTTTTCTCGGTCACAGAAGAGCATTCCGAAAAAATGAACTACGGCTTTGAGCTCCCACACGGGACCCTACATCCAGTAAAAATTGCATCGCAAAAGCTCACCGCCACTTTGGAGTCCCTCCTTTTTAGTTCCCGCTCAGGCCATCGACATCTTCAATTAGTACTTTATTTATTTTATTTATTCAGACATTTCGGGAAGCACATGTAATGTAAACGATGTGAGCAAGCTCACCATCGCAACCAATGACAAAGTGACTTGATAAAGGGAACTGTGCAACGAATATGGGAGATAAAACAACATTATAAGAGAGGGTGAGACTAAAAAACACCAAAGGGAGTAATGAAGAAGCTAGTAATACAAGATACGAAGCGTCAGGCCATCGACTTGCCAGCGACCGTAAGTTTACTTTTGACTTGATCAACTGCAACGCTCGAAGAATTTTTTACAATTTTTTTGAACCCCGCAAGTTTAGAGGGAATTCGGAACCGTTTGCTTAACTTGGCGTACTCGACGCCCGCTCGGTAAACGAAGAAATTGGACCTCACTGAGATTCTAGCCCTGGAGTATTGCAGCTTGACAGCATCGCCCCTTCCGGAGTCGTTGAATTCGTACCACATCTGTGGGAAGGGATTCACAGGCTGATTCATCGCCCATCCGCAAGTCATTGTCAAAATGCCTTCACAATATACCGTAGAAGTAGAATGCGTGGCGCATCCAAAATGTAATGGTCAGCATCACTTTTTGCCCTTCCTATAATAGTAAGCCCTGGTTTAGGCCTTGTTTAGTATGCACGCGACGCGCGACGCGATGCATGCGTAGTGGCCAAATTGATCGAGCGACGCAATTGGTCAATTCGGCCACTACACATGGCATCGCGCCGCGCGTCGCGCGCACACTAAACCAGGCTTTAGGCCTTTGTCATACCATCGCTCACCCCGAGCGACGCCTAATGATATGCTCCCATATCGATCGGGCGGCGCGATGGAATCGATATGGGTGCATATCATTAGGCGTCGCTCGGGGTGAGCGATGGTATGACAGAGGCCTTAAGGCCTTCGCACACCACGCGGCAGCCCTATCTTTAAGCATGGGGCAGAGACGCAGAATCGCCTCGCGAGGCAAATCGATATCTATGACAATCGTGGTGCCGCGCCGCGTGGCGGCGAAAGTGTGCGAAGGCCTTTATAGTTGCGCCGCTGCGCGGCGCTGCACCATAGTCGGAATAGATATCGACAGGGCGGCGCGAAAAATCGATAGCTATGGCGACCATCACGCTGCGCCGCGTGGCGGCGCAAGTATAAACCAGGCCTAAGATATACTTCTGCGAAGGTGATTCTCCCTTAGAGCACGTGTTGGAGGAATCGGTGATGGCGTCAGCTGACATGTGCAACAGGAAATGAGACTCTTGGTTCGGTTCCCACCCAGGCCAATTCGTCCCACCCTCTTAGGTCTGGAGCCCGATTTTCCTTTGAAAACCCGAATGCTGTCATTATAACTTGCGAACGCCGCCCTATGGATTCGAATTGCCTCCTAGATAAGCCGTTGAAAGAGAATAAAAGGATAAATTACTGCAGTGATCAATCCCTGCCTGATATGCGCCATGCACTCTAATTCTGCGGGATTTAGTGGAGACGATTTAAATGTCATGTTGCCCTACAGAACGGCTGAAGGTGGCCTTCGATGGATACGTCAGTGTTTTACCCTTCCCACACAACTGAGATACCAATTCACCTACCGCGGAGAGATACAGGTCCATTGGTTGACATTGCCGGGTCCCGATCCAAGCTCCAAGCCGTGTTTCGGGACGCTCGATACCCGGCACCTCCCTCATCCAGTTGCGCTACTACGCTCCTTAGAAGTGGAATGCACGGTGTATGTAACAAAGACAATAAAATATCTTCAACTTATGTCTTCTTTTTCAAAAAATCTGGCTGTAAAATTCCTTTTTTCACGCAAAAAAGAAACAAAAAATGTGATTGGATGCAGTTCGTAGCATTTAGTCACACATGTTTTGATCCATGACAAAAATATAGCTCAAAAAGAAATATGCACTTCAAAGCTGTTTAACTAACATTTCAAAACTCTGCCAACTATATTAAGCTAATTTTTATAGGCAAAGCTCAAGCAACATCGCATATTTTATCCTCGTCCAAACTATCACTTCACACACCTTCTGGAGCGTACTATTAGGTTGGAAAAAAAGTCTCTTCACACTTCGAAATTTTTTTACCCTTCCCCTTGTAAACGCACTAGCCAATGTTGATTGCTGATTTCGTAATCCTATCACACTTGTCTACCGTTCGCACGCAGACACAGGTTAAGACTCTTCTTGTAATTCGTTATCCATCCAATCTTCCGAACTCAATGCCAGATCTACCTCATGGCCGTTTTCAGCACGGCATTCTTCAAGAATTCATTAAAGAATCCACAGCACGTCAGGCAGCAGACCAAATTAACCACATATATGGCTTGGGATCTACTACTCATCGCGCCTGTTATGAGTGGTTCGGAAAGTCTTTAAAGGGAAATTATTCACTGAGGGCAAAGCATGGTCAGGAAGGCCAACTGGATTGGACGACAGTGAACTACACCATCTTCTTCGTACCGATAGTTGGCAGACGACACGTCAGCTGGCAGAGAAGCTCGAAGTGTCTCATAGGATAGTGGGGCTCCATCTGAAGAATCTTGGCTTTCATGGAAATTTGGAGCTTGGATTCCACATGCCCTGTCAGACACTCAGAAAGGTCGACGGCTCTCCATCGCTGCTTCTCTTCTGTCCAGATAAGGAAGAAAATCGTTTCTTCCGCGGATTGTGACAGGCGAAGAGTCCTGGGTTCTGTGTGCCAACTTCCGAGGAAAAGGCAATGGGTACAAAAGGGAGAGAGCCCTAAGTCTGATCTCAAACCCAATGTTCACGAACGGAAGATTCTCTTGAGTGTTTGGTGGATATCAGAGGAGTGATTTATCGGCAAACTCTCAGAAGTGGAGAGACACTTACTGCTGTCACATACTGCGGCCAACTCCACAAAGTCGTCGCAACTCTCCAAGAAAACAGGCCGGAGAAGTCGAAGGTGATGATCCTGCATGACGATGCAAAACCACGTGTTGCAAGACTCACAAGAGAAACAATAAAGGGGATGGGCTGGGAGGTAATGCCACATCCACCGTATAGCCCTGATCTCGCCCCTACCGACTACCATCTCTTCCGTGCTCTCAAGCAAGAAATCGGAGAGAAATATTTTGGAACGGATGAAGACCTCAAAAATTGGATTTATCAATGGTTTGACTCCAGAACTGCAGTCTTTTAAGCGAGAGGAATTGGAAAATCACCCAGTCTTTGGAGAAGTGTAGTAGAACAAAATAGAATTTATCTCAGTTGATTTGACTTTGTAGTTGTGAAGTAATAAATCTTTGAAAAAAAATGAAAAGACTTCTTTTTCCAACCTAATAGTTTCAGATTTTTTAAAACGAATTGAAGTTTTTTAAACATTTTTTAGGACCTTCAAAAAGTACATAATCCAGAATGCTGTCGTACGAATGCGACAAAAATGAACTGAATTCAAGCCGAACAAAGCTATTATATTTCAAAAAACTTTATACGCTAATTTATGGAAGGAAGTAATCATCCTGTCGAAAAATGACAACAATATTTTTAGTGTTTTTTTCAAATTTTACAAACAGCTATGTAACCATCGCAGAACCATATAGAATAAAGTCGATAGGTCTGACAAAAACCATGTTTAGTTGTCGGAATAGTTCTCGCACCTGGATTTTTTGTACTGTCGACAAGAAGGGCTGATGTCGCCAGCAGAATCAGTCAATTTTCGGATTTTTTATTTTTTCGATAACGATGGTGATTTTCTCGGATTTGGATTTTAGACAAAAGTTTTGTCTTTTGGTCGATGTAGTAGTGCTGAGCCTTTAAAATTATGACACATTTATCGACTGTTGTTGGTTAGAATTTCAGTCATAACTCGGTCCAAAATGACGACTATTATTTAAGGAGTATTCCGTCGTATTTGCGTAGAGAACCGGATTGTCTGCTTCGTGTGAAAGCTGATTCTGCAGTTGTGTGAGTCGTGCGATCCGGCGGATTTGTCGCGAAGCGCAAATGCATTTGACCGACTTTGTTCGGTGGATGCACAAGCTATGAATAGCCCTAAGCCACCGGCTACATTCACTCACACCTTCTCCACGTGGACATCTACAGGCCCTGCGAAAGGATTCGCTGCTCTCCCACAGTATTACTTTCTGACTGGCTCAGCAACTCACTTCTTTGATTTCTCGAAAAATTATACTTTCGTGGTTGCGCCTATGCTCTTTATCTACGATTTATCAGATATCCAGACACTTAAATTTGCTTCGATTTTTTCTTAACGTAAGTATTAGAATATTAGGTTGACTCATAAATTTTGCAACAAAATTTGTCTTCCAGCAAAAATAAGATTATACCACAAATGAAAAACGATTTACTTAAACGGAGTAATTGCCGCTAATCTCAGTGAGTTCCTTCCGCTTTTCATGCACTGAGTGGATTACACCTCTGTGGAATTTGGTCGGTTTCGACTCGAAGAAGTCGTGTACCACCGCAGTAGCCTCGTCGACTTCGGGGAAGCACCTACCAAGGTGGAAGTGATCCATCGACCGAAGCAGATGGCAGTCAGACGGCGCAACGTCCGTGGTGTATGGTGGTTGCTTGATTTTAGTCCAGCCCAATTCCTAGATTTTTGCCGGTGTCTGAAGTGCCGTAAGCGGTCCGCTGTTGCCCTGGTGGAGGAAACATTGGCTCTTATGGACTTCTTTCTCCACCGATTCTCGCTGGATCTAGTCGAGTTGTTGACAAAAGCGAGCGCCGAGGATGGTTTGACTACGTGGAGCAGCTCACGGCGCGCTGGACCACTACGCATCCACCAAACGCACAGCAGGACCTTCTTTCGGCGGAGCTCCGGTTTTGTCGTCAAAACCCCCAGTTCGTTGCGTTCCAGCTATTGCTTTCCGGCTACGCAGTTGTTGTGAAGCATCCCGTTTTCATCGCTGATAGGGATTCGATCCAGGCCCCTCACTTGAACCGGTGCCGGAGCAGTCGGAAGGAAGCACAGCGATTTACTTGGGTTTCCGTCAAAGCATGAGGCACTGACGAAGGCGATTTTGGCGACCCTAGTCCAGTCTTCTGCAGCCCGCGAGCGGTGGTTCACTGGGAGGTGTGGAAATCAGCTGTCAGTCCTAGTGTGGTTTGAGAAGAATTGGACTTGAAAGATTGGCGCAGGCGCCCTTTGCTTACAGCAGTTGATCTTCCCAGGAGTGGCTTGTCTTTGTTGCCCTTCTAGGCGGAAAGGAACTGCTTATACATTCTCGAATAATTTTTCCGGTTAGGAGTGAACTTGCCGGTTAGTTCCCGAATATGCTTGACCCCCGTTGCTGGGTGGGTTGCTGCCAAGATTGAACTAATTGGAAACGAAATCACACACTTTTTCACCTTGAGCGTTCATTGTTCTAGTGAATAAAACTTTTCAACAACGCAAAGAAAATTAACGACTCATAACTCGAAATGATCGCTAGGAAACAAGCTTCCAGGCAAAGTATAAGACTTCAGCGGTTTTACTTTGAACTCCAGAGAAAACAGAAATGTTGCAAAATTTATGACTCAACCTAATGTGTAACTTAAAAACGGCTTTTATTTACATAAAATCAGGAGATGTGGGTGGGATAAAGTACGCGAGTATGACACATTACGGTTGCCTCCGTTCTACTAGGATAGTTCTCCATGTTGTGTCCTTTTGATTTAAAGAGTTTAAAAAAGAATTTATAAGACTTGGATCGATCCTAATCGGAGGAGTGTAGTGGCGTTTCCAATCCCTTTTTTGTGTTTCTATGTAGCTGCTGGCTTCAGCTGCTGTCCAATGATGCAAGGGCTTTCACTTAAATTCAGGGAACGCGGATGTATACCATGAAATCACATACGAAACACGGTTGCCATCTTTCGACTAGGATAGATTCGGAAACTTTTAAAAAATTTCACAACCGTCTTAAAAAAATTATCGACTTTAAACGGAGAGTAGTTCAACCAGATGTTTCAAAAGTGTACAATGAATTCAATTCCGGGGTTATGTTTTGCTAGATTGCGGTCTAATGAAACTATAGCAATGAAACAGCGAGTACAAGCAATTACATATGTTATGTCGTATATGAAGGATAAGGGATATAATACAGTGGGTATAAGATAATCAATCCCTTTTAGGATGTGCCAGGCATTCTGCCTTCACAGGTTGTCGTTGAGGCAATTTGAAAAGCACATGGCCAGGCAAGTAGGTGTTTCACCCCTCCCAGACAAGTCTGGTACCAATTCATCGACTCAGAAGCGATTGTGAAGCTTGGTTGGCCTGGACGGCATATCCGAACCAAGAACCTGGAATCCGGTGCGACACGTGACAAAAGTCGCCTCCTCCGACTGCGCTACCACTTGCCCAACATTGGGCACACATGCGATCCCTAATATTTTTCCGATTCCGTCGATCCACATTTAGTATGCAGTAGGTGCTGAGACAAGCGCAAATCTTCTTGCAGACTACAAGATTGTTTTTTTTTCAGCAATGGCATGGTGAAAAAAGAACGTTTGTCAACAAATGAAATATTTTAATAGGAATCACAATCTTTATTGCAGAGCTTATTTTCAAACCGTATTAAATATTTTTTAAATTGCTTGTCTCTTTGTATTAGGTTCGAGACTAAGACACCACAGTATTTTTAACATTTTATTCCAAAGTTTGTTGAAAGCCTTTTGCACAACGCTATATACCGTATCGAAAAAAAACAAAACGTTCTATAGCATTCAAAGAAAAATGACTTGCTCTATCAGAAAGTAGGTTTCGCTTTTTTCCAATTTGGTTTTCATCAATTTTCAGGTTAATAAAGTGGAATGTTTAAAAAAATTACCTCCGCCGAGAGATCCTTCTCTTTGCTTAGGTTTGCGATTCTTTCCACCATTTGAAAGACCATGATTTTCTCTACAAGAATTCTTGTTGCCTGTTTTTGTTCATTATAATTTTGTTTACTTTCAATGCATTAAAATGCGGTGTACAGAAGACTTACATAATTTTAGCCAACAGCCCCTACTCTTTGGTTGTTTTTTTACCCTCAACCTGATAGCTTAAAAATAAGCAAAATTTAGATAAACCAAAGAACAGAACACACATGCTGATAAAACGAAACACTCTTTTTCAAATAAGATACTATAAAGGATAAAGGACGGCGTTACTCAATCCCTTCTGGGATGCGCCAGCGCATTCTACTTCTACGGGATGTCGTGGAGGCGACATGAATGCGTATTTGGCCATACAATGACTTGCGGTGGCCAGCCGATGAACAAGTCAGCGCTTTATCCTTCCCAGATAAGTCTGGTACCAATTCACCGACCCCGGAGGGATGGAAGGCTTGGTTGGCCTGGGCGGGAAATCCGAACCAGGAACCTGGTATCGGGTGCAGGCGACAGTCGCGCCTCCTCCGACTGCGCTGCACGCGCCCAAGATAGAAAATATAAAGATACTATACTGTGCGAAAATAATCGGTGAAGGTCATTTTTTCCTTTTCTAACCTTTCGCTAAAAATTGACAGAAATCAAAGTGAGAAAATGAACGCAACACACATTAAGATGGAGTAAAACATTCTCTTTCGAAGGATGTATAAAGCTGTTCAAAAAATCTAACCAAAGGGTAGGAGCCGTTGGTGAAAATACTGTGTCTTCTGGACACTCCAATGTAATACCCTGAAAAATTAACGATCATGAAGCTAAACAGAAAACTCAATAGTGCTTTTTTAGGACAAGTCGTCGCTTTTCAAATAGACTATAACATTCAGCAGAAAATCTCAAATGTAAGCTAAGAAAAGGCATTGTCGGCAACGGTCATTTTTCTTTTTAACCTTCCATTTTATTGACCCAAAAATATGCGAAGATCAAAAGCGGAAAAAATCAAACACACTTTCTGATAGAACAAATCATTTTTTCGAATGGTCATGTAAAGCTTTGCAAAAAGCTTTCAGCGAAATTCAGAACAAAATGTTCAATAAAACGGCGGGCACTTACAAGGGAGGTCAATGAACTTCCCGTGGCAATTTTAAAAGTGACCTATGTAGGGTTGTAGAGCGTTGTCTGAGAAGCACCGCAGTGGTTTCCAAATTTCCTGCGGACATCTGGGTAGGTCAAAATTTGCAAAAAACCATTTCACTTCAATACGGGCCGATAAAGTAGAACTGACGCCTGGAACTGCCATGCTGTGGTTAGAATCTAACCTGCAAGAGGTTTGGGGCTGGAACAATAGCGGAATTATAGTGATTTCACAAGTTGCTTGTTAGTTTTCGACTCAATAGCTTACCAGAGAAGGGTCTCAGGCGTAGGTCTGAATGGGGGAATGGATAGTACTGCGAGAATCTCCACCCTTCATGTTGCAGAAAAACATGTTTCGTTTTTGCTGAGTCCTTGAACCCAAAGAGCTACGGGTTCTCGAAATTGGAGGTACAGTATTGCATTGTCACCCGTACCCACCATAACCTACCGTAATCGGCCGAAATTTGAAAAACGGATGTCAGATTCGTGATCAGCACCCCAAATAACCCCCCTGGGCGAGGTTTGGGCGAAATTGTTTTTTCAACCTCTCCTCGACCTCTGGAATCGTGAAAGTAGTATCGTGAAAGTCGTGCCTTATGGCAGTCTAAATCAGCTTACTTCCTACACATCTCCTACACATTCATTTCACTCTAAATTGTCAAGTAAAGGTTTCTGTGAGCTGCGCTTCACTCACTTCTCCCAGTTTGAGAATTTTACAATGTTTTGTGTTTTTCAGCGAATGTTAAACAATGACCTTACAACAGGGTACAGCACGGGTTACAGCAGGTACGGATGACTAGGGATGTCGAGGTCATAATCTCACCGTCTTCGCCCCAACCCTGCCCAGGGGGTTATCTGGGGTGCTGATCACGAATCTGACATCCGTTTTTCAATTCTCAATCGACTACGGTAGGATACGGTAGGTGCGGGTGACTAGGGCCGTAAAAGTCATAATCACCGATTTCACCGAAAGTTTTTCCAGGGAGGTTATTTGGGATGGTGATCACGAATATGATATTCGTTTTCCGTATTACCCTGGAATATGTTACATTACAGTAGGTAAAGGTGATCAATGGTAAGGTCATGGTCACCGTTTTCGCCCAAACCTCGCGTTGAGTACGAATCTGGTCCTTACTTGGCAAGTTAGAGTGAAATAAATATGTAGGAGATGTGTAGGAAGCAAAATGGTAAAGAAGGCGGCAATCGTGAAAAAATGCAAAAATGCTGCATAGCACGGGAGCCGAACATGCGACCTAGCTCCTGCATGTGCAGCCCCCACCCTGCTGAGCCACCGACTCGCTTGCCAAAGCGCCCTTCGCCGCGTCTCATACAACAGCGCGCGCGCATGCATGCACGTGGGCACGTGCTGACGGTGCGTTACTGTACCCCACCTTCGAGGGTCCCTAGCTCTTTTGGTTCAAGGACTCAGCAAAAAGGAAACATGTCTTTCTACTATATGAAGGGTGGAGATTCTCGCAGTACTATCCATTTCCTCCGTTTAGACCTACGCCTGAGACCCTTCCCTGGTTAGAATAATGAGAAGTTCTTCAACTACGCGAGTGTTCGTCATAGCATTCCCACGCAAATCGATGCTCCATTTTTGATTCTGAAATCCAATTGATGTCTGTTCTTAGCGATTCGATGCTGAAATTGACTTTCTTCCCGACGCGATTCCAGCGAAAAAGAGGACTTTCACGTATCGGCCATGCGTAATGGCCACAATTGACCTTCCGATACCTTGGACGAACGAGTTCGTTTTGTAATGAGCAGTGAACTCAAGGACCGATTGTGGCACTTGGAGTCCATTCAAAACGCTCTGCATGCGGCGCCGAGCGCGCCAATTCTGGAGTGGCGGCGGCGAACGCGAGGTGAACTCGTCACGTTTGCGACATTGTCACGATCTTCATGCGCAGCGGTTAGTTCCGTTCTGACCAACGGCTTGACGTTTAATGTGCCCTTTGACTTATTTTCGTCTCCCATCTCAAAATTCCTATGCAATTGGGGATTGTAGGGCTCGATCGTGAGAAAATTTTGAAACATTAATAACCACGTTCGAAGAACAAATGATAGAGGACGGTGTTATTCAATCCCTTTTGGGATGCGCCAAGCATTTTACTTCTTGGGATGTCGAGAGACGATGTGAAGGCGTATTCGGCCTATGCTTGTGGTGGCCATTCGATGTGCATATCAGCGCCTCATCCTTCTCAGACAAGACTGGTACCAATTCTTCGGCTCTGCAGGGATAGAAGGCATGGTTGGCGTCGACAGAAACCCGAACCAAAAACCTCGGGAATCGGGTGAATACGATGAGCACGACAGCTGGGCGCTTTCACCGACAGCGTCCACGCGCAAAAAAAATCAGGTTTACTATAAATAATTTAATACTTTTAATTTTTCTATTTTTTACGTCACATGCCCATTTGAAAAAAAAACAGAGAAGCACCGTCCATCTTCTATCTTTTTTTCACTTCTTCAGAATTTTACCAATTTATTTTATTTTAGCAATTTTAGCAAAAATAAATGGCACTGATTAGTAGAAGTGACAGAAAACGACGTTTTTGTAATGACATTGTGATTCTCACTTTATATTAATAATCGCTCGCACGCTGGGCGCGTGGCAGCGCAGTCGGACGAGGTGCCCGCTGCGGCGTGCACCCGATATAAGGTTTCTGGCTCGAATTACTCGTCCAGGTTGACTAAGCCTTCTTCCACCTCTCACGTCCGGTGAACTGGCTTTCCAGGCTTCTCTGGGAAGGATAAAACACTGAATCGTTCATCGGCTCGAAACCGTAATTGATTCTGTAGGCCAAGCACGCATTCAAACTGCCTACATGACAATCCGTAAAAGCAGAACGCGTGGCGCATTCCAAACCATTTGAAAAACTCCGTCGTTGTTATCATGTTTATCTTTATGCTTTAGTATTGGTACGTTTTAGTGTTGACAACGGCAACGTGCAGCAGCAACTGTTTATAAAAATGCAAAAAGTGAGCGAAACTATTCTTGAACCGATTTTTTCTCTCGTGAGCTCTTGTACCGCTGCTCAGCCCAGTTCAATTTTACTTCAGGGAAACATGTTCGCTAATACGAATTTTTGCAACGCTCAATAAAATGCCCAGTTAATAAACCTATTGACATCTCACATACATCTTCACTAAATTCTTACAGCCCTTTCCAAACTTTTGTTTCACACTAGGTCAGGCTTTTTATCTCCTCGACTGGGTATAAGGGATAAGATCAACCCCTCCGTAAAAAATGGGTGTATAGTACTATAACCGAAATAATGTAACGATAAAACGCAGGTGAATGAGTTTCCACTATAGCAGTATAAATTTTTATTAATTCGACGAAGGTTCAAATTTTCACTGATGCCTTTGTTTCGCCAGACCCTGAAGATGGACTATGCTCGGCTAAGCGCGGTGATGAAGAACAGGATTCACTCGGTGGTGTTCTTCTTTCGCCCATAAGAAGAGCTTTAAAATAGCGTCGCAGCAATTCAGGCTCTTCTGATGGCCGACGGCCGACCACATGCCCAACGGCGCCAGTGACCCAGACGCGAAGAGCTGCCCTCAAAGGAATCTAAACCGGTCGGAGGACAATTCGCTCTTCTTGTGAGATACGCAGAGAAGGTTCCGTCGGAATTTCATGGATAACGACCCACTTTAGCCGTCACGGTTCAATCTGCAGTACTAAAAAGACTGATGTCATGCGCAATAGGTGGAGAAAAGCGAGAGGACTTTGATTCCACCTAAAAAACGCTCTAGTTACTGGGGTGGACACCTTGAAACGACAGGTACGAGAGCCTTCTGGAGTCGTGCTCTCTCTATTGTATATTCCCATGTGACTCAGGTAGTACCACCTTGGGTGAGCCAGACGCCATATTTCAGGAAAGCGTTCCCAAGTAAATTCTGTAAGCTCAAAATAGGAGTCTGATTTTTTAAAACGGCAGCTCCACAAATTACACATGCGCCTGTCTTACAAAGGATAAAGGATAAAGGACGACGTTACTCTTTTCCCTTTTGGGACGCTACGGTATGTCGTGGAAGCGATTTGAATATGCATTTTGTCAAACAATAGCTTGCGGTGGCCAGCCGATAAACCTCGGTTACTCGCTTTCGAGGCGCCGAACAACCACTCGCTATGGGGTAAGAACCTGCTCCAATGTATATAAATATATGGGTACCCGTGTAATAAATAGTAATGTATAGATACACAGTATATACCTACTTATATACGTATACACATATCTATGTACGTGCGAGCCGGATATACGTGGATATTAGCAACGGCGATTATCCTGCAACACTCTAACAACAGGAGCCCACCCTTAAGGCCAATGGTATACTCCTTCAGGAGCGTCAACGAACGGTAGGGAATCGCGCCGGGACCCCTTACCTGTCCAATCGGCGCAGCACGCCACACCCACTGCAACAGGTTCTCACCTCAGTAGCATGTGGTTGTTCGGCCCATCGAAAGCGAGTTTCCGAGACGATTCAGAGCCTCATCCTTCCAAGGAAAGTCTGGGACCAATTCACAGACCCCAGGGATGAAAGTCTTAGTTAAAAAAAGAAAAAATTCAGCAAGTGTTCACGTTTCAGGTATTGTGTTCAGTGAGGGTGATGTTCTGCCGCCAGATTTTCTTAAGAAAGAAAGTTTTTTTTTTAGGAAGTTTTGCAGAGTGTAGTGAATCTGTAGATGGTGACTGTAACCTGAGGGAGGCCAAATGGTTTCCAGCAGGACGGCTAACAAGGAATGGTTCCCAACTCAAGATGAGCTTTTGCGATGCTGCTTTAATCGCTGAAGAACTAGCACATATGAAGGCGCAAATAGACAGCCTCCTGGTTTATTGTAAGCATTGATGGTCTAAAATTGACTCCTGTGATCATGAGAAAGCGTAATAAAAACAAACTAATATGTGCAAAAGTGTTCGTAGTACGAGGATTCGAACTCAAAATCACGCTGGTGTGCTTCTATGATGCGGAGCTCCTACCGACTGCGCCACCGATGCACACCTTTTGGGACGTCATTGGGGTTGATGAATGTTGCCCACACGTTTTCACCCCTCTTTTTCAGGCCTTTAAAAAGCGCTCAGCAAAAATTAACTGTAATTCTGAACTCCGCTCACAGGGACCTACATCCTGCCAAAATAGCATCGCAAAAGCTTACCGTGAGTTGGGAACCTTTCCTTGTAAGGAGTTCTGGTCCCCGAATACTCCGGATTTAAATCAGCTGAACTATTGTGTTCGGAGAGTAGTCGAAAGTGTCTTAAATAAAGTGAGGCACCTCAATGTCACATCTCTTCAAAACGCTACTGAAGCAGCATTCACAAACCCGGACAGCGCTCTTCTAAGGAGAGCGTGCGAGCGCTTCAGGCCAAGGGTGGAGGCGATCTTTGCGGCTGACGGAAGATACATTGAGCAATTTTACTCCTGCGATATCCCTTTATTTGCGTGTAAATTTTTTCATTTCAATTGTATTTTGTGTTGATGAATTTGCTTGAAAAGAGAAAGTTTAGTTGGTCTGCATTTCAACGCCGCACCCTGTACATATTTAGACCCTTCAGCACGTTGTGGTCATCTAACGAGGCGTTACGCCGACATTTTTTTCGTTCTTAACCGTCTCCACGCATTTGGAGACATTGATGAGGCATTCAAGACAACTTCTCGTCACATTTTCGGCCAGCTCCAATGCACTTCGACGAACTTTGACTCGTAGAATGAAAACCTGCCTTACCTAAGCACTGCAATTGGCTGAATAATTCAGGATTAGTAATAAATCAAGGCCTACCGGTTCGTCCGTTGTTTTTATGAAAATTTTTGTTGATCGGCTCAAGTCTGGAGCGAAGGGTAGGAAACAATATAAAAAACTTTGCCTTAGTCTTGGGCCATGTATAAGACCTATGATCCTATCCTCTTTTCTGTACTATGGTGTTCACTTAATTCAAACTCAATTCCTTCTTCAGCTCTAGGGCTCTATTCAGGTCATCAGCTGTGCCTCTACACCATTTATTTAGCCGTAACTTTCTGATTTCTTCAGCAAAAAGCCGACGCATTTGTCGTCTCCGAGGTCCGGTCTTCTGTGTTAGATAAATTGACTGGTTCTAAGTGAACTGCTTGCAATTACAGGAGACGTATCAGTTTACATGCCGTCGTATTCAGATTCTGCCAACCTCACTCTCTCTCGATCCTGGATACTTTCGTTGTTGTGATGCATCCTTTACCACACGAACACCACTTGCACCTTCATCCTCTCATCACGTGCAGTAGTCCTTCTGACTGAAGCTGAACACCAACCTGAAACTTAGGCGATAATGCCTTCTCAGAATTGCTCAAGATCTCTTCCACTCGAAAGCTGGATGAGATGGGCAAACTTGCTAATAATACCGCCACAACTGAACAGTTTTTTGAAATGAAGAGGTTAAAGGAATTTTTCAAAGATTCTCGAGCAATGTTGATTTAGCGCTTGCGAAAAAAAAAGTATAATAAAACAGGAAAAGTTTTAAGACAGAAAAGGGGGCAGCATTCGGAAGTGAAGGAGCGCCATCCATTCATAACCAATTACGGTACCGGTCGCACACTGTCCTCTCTGCCTGGCAGGCCCATTCTATGCGCGTTGATTGGCTGGCTCGATTGCGACTCCCATTGCTGCCCACATTCGCGACTTGGAGCAAAAAATATAAATAACAAGAGGAATTCGAATTTTAATATGTAGGAAATAGTTAATTGCTTTGTCACTTCCTTTAGACGAATATTGGTGTTACGTTGAGGAAGAAGAGCACATAATAAGCTATTTTTTTCTGCCAAGGAAAGAAAAGGATTTAGAGAGGAAAACGTGGGAAACGGAGCATCAAAAGTATGTCAAAACTTGTATGAATCATGAATGAATGACACGGAAGTGATGGAGTAAAATGGAGTAGTAGAAAAGAACAAAGATAAGTGAGAATTTGGAGAATGAAATATTCTATTTCAAGCGTAAATACGGATCTATCCTTGCCGAAAGGAACACCGCTGGAAAACCGAAACAAACAGCAAAAAAGTCTACAGTTTCGAACAGGAAAAGGTTTTTGAGTAAGTTCATGGCGTCGTAATCGTAAAATAGTTCACATGAATTTTACCGTGGTTAAAACGTCTGAATGGAGTGCTACATCCTCGATAGATGCGCAAATGTTCCAAAACGCCTCATGTTCACAGCGATTCACAATCCCTGTTTCACCAGTTTCTGGTTTCCTGCCAATTCAAACGTTTGAAGTTTTTTCGATGAGCAGCGGTCGAAATGTGTGGCCGGCCACACGAGTTCACTTGTTTTCAAGCGCAATCCGAAACGCGTCGCGTTGTTCCATTAGAGATCGAGGAACAGGATCCCATGAGAGGACTTCTTCACGTTGTCAAATTGAACGACAGCATGTTCGGTGTGTTCTGTAACGACCAAATCCGTCAGTGTTCAGCGCTGTGAGACCGCATGGCGATACTCGCCCGTCTCTCTTCGTTCCGTCGGCTGTAGTGAAATCCATGAAATGGACCGGTACAGAGCCTTTACCTTCGAACTTATTTTTATTCCTCGACAAGTGATTCATTTCGCAGCTTTTCGGTGCTTGGTATTCTCGCTAGGCATTATGCACAATTTTTCACGATAATTTGGATAAATCTCAAATCATGTTGGACACTTCTAGTCAAACGTTATGCTTCTCAGGCCAAAGTGAACGTCTTCCAAGTCAAAACGAGATTCTTGTAGGTTGAACTGCAGACTCTCCAAGACGGTAAGAACAATTTCTTGTTCAAGGAAAATTTGGTAAAACGTTCTTTGAATTTTTTTAGTTTAGCTGACCGAATTAGTGTAACAATTTCATAAAATTCTTATTTTTTGAGAAAAAATAGTAGATAAAATTTCGTTGAAAGACGAGATTCGGCCATGGACTCTGCGCGATTTTTGGTTGATTTACAGTGTAAATGCTGCCTACATAAGCATAATAATTATGATATTTCTGTTATTTGCAATACGATTCTGACGACTGTACCCTCGAATGGTTACCGTACACCAGTTAGCGATGGAGCGCGGAAATTCTGCACTGCGGTCTCTTGTAGCGCTGTAGTCTCTTGTACGGCCGCGATGGCTCTCCCTGCAAACGGTTCGTGGCGCAGCGGGTAGTGACTTTGCTTCATGCGAGTCAGGTCGGAGGTTCGATTCTCCTGCATCGCGGCGATTTTGTATTTCAACTGATGAGATTTGAGGAGTTTTGACGTCTACTCAATTTTCATATGTTTCTGCCCATTTTTCCAGCTGTCTTCTGTGCACTAAGAACGCAGAACCCAGCTCCGCATTCCCTGATCGACGAGAGGTTCGCGTGTGTAATGCCAGGAATGAAGGATTCCGCGCCCCATCGCCAACTCACACCTAAATAATACGGTAGCCATTCGGGGTGTGTTCGTCAAGATTGTGCCAGTTGTGTTCTTCACAAATGTTTTGTTCTATTGTTTACAGGTGTGAAACTCCATACAAACAGAAGTTTTGCTATTAATCGAATACAATTCGCGACATCTTGGACGAGAGCATGGCGCAACATGTCTTTCAAAAATTTTATAGAATTTCAAACAATGAGTTCACACAGTCGGGAATGTGAATTAAAATGTTAAAGTCTTGAGATTTGAACGGGTTTCGTACCTTGGCCACATTGCTGATGAATTATGGTGAAGCAATCGATAAGTTATTGCCAGCGAGCTTAAAATGCTTTGGAACATTATCTTGAGGCATAGAACCTTTTTACTTAATATTTCTAGGAAAATACGGTAGTAAAATAACAATCAGTTATTCTCAAATTTTCTTTTAAAATTCAGTAATAATCATTCTATTCATTCTTTGTAATATATATCGAGAAACAATTGTTTCCTAATCACAATTTTAATTCTTATATTTTCGTCGCTGAACTTCTTTCGTATTGCCATTTGCTGTTTTTTTCCTTTGCTTTCCGAGTAGTCTTTCAAGTCAAATAAGTATAGCCGCAGTATCTACCTACTTTTCTTTAACGTATTTTTACATATTTATTTATTTATTTATTTATTTATTTATTTATTTATTTATTTATTGCCAATTCAAAAGCACGCACTGTAAGGATAAGAGTTCATAAGAGGAACAGACTAAATTGACTATAGGAAGAAAAGAAAAAGAATTATGCAGAAAGGGAAAGTAGAGGAGAGCAGGATTTATGAAAAATTAAGGGAGATGTGGAAAAAGAAAACATGGAAGCTTTACTAACGCACATATGGCGCAAGTAAGTGTGGAGGCCTCTAACCCTTTGCTAGAATAGTTATGGTATGGCAGACGAAAAGAAAATAACAGGTATGATAATAGCAGGTTTAGTATGGCTGAATTATCCTACTAATCTAAAAGCGTTAGTCCGTCTGTCCGTGTGTCTGTCCGTGTGTCACAAACCTGTGTAAGCCTGTGAAACGTGTCGAATATGTGAAGGTAACCCGAACGTACCCATAAAACCTGTTAAGGTTACTCTCACGTGCAATCGATGAAAATGGACGAAATTGTCAGATTTAAAGATGAATGTAGTGGGACTTGATCAGACGACTAATGCCGATCGATACTATCGATTTTTCGCCGGCGTTGTTAGTTTTCACTCAGGTTTGTTCCATAGGAGCGGAAGTCATGCGATTTCGATGGCGGATGGGTCGACTTCACTGCAACTGTAGAGTTCAATTAGGCGACCAATATTGATTGATTGTATCGATTTTTCTTCCATTATTGTGGGGGTCAGGCGACCGTTGCTTCGAAAGAATTATTATATTAATGCTCGTGGGAATTACTCCAATATGATGCCGTTCCGAGAGAAACTGATGCAATCTAACTATATCGACCGACCGAACAATATCGATTTATCGATTTTTGGACAGTAGGGAATGCGAGCTGCACAAATATGATGGAGCGTGGACAAGTTTCACGCCAATCATTGCGCTGGACCTTCTGCTGTCCTATGTAATAAGAGAAACCGTTTTTTCTTGCTGATCGAGGTCGAAAGGTCGTACAATCCAGTAAACCATGTCGTTCTGGGCCCGGATTCATCAAGCAATGGGTATAGGCAGAGATACCGTAAGGGTATGCATGTTGATGAATCCGGGCCCTGTTTTTGGAGTTTGGTGGGAAGCTCCAAGAAACGTTTGGCGGTCGGAAGGCTGTTGAACGTCTGGTTAGCCTTAAAAGGACAATTTTTTCGGCTTTCGGAAATCATGAGGGCTCAGTATTATTTACAAGGCGATCAAAACCCTCCTTTTTCTACATTGGTTGTGTCTTGATTTATGTGTTCGTTCCTTGTTTTTATTACGTTCATGACATAATGATGAAGGTCCTTTCTTCATGGATTGTTGACTTTTCCATTATGGCGGACCCATGAGCGCATGAAGCACTTGAATAAATGTGTAATCAGAGCTTTGTAAAGCAGGCTTTTCAAAAGTTTCAAAAAATTTCAATTTTTCAAAACAGGCTTGTTTTTCACAGCAGGGTTTCAAGCGTTGGTGCTATTGATAAGCTAACTATTCAGCTACAAATTTTCGTCGTTACAAAAAAGCCATTCAATCGATGGAATGACCGAACCGGTCAAGTACCGCCCTCGCCTCCACCCAGTCTCCGTCGGGCTCGGGGAATTCCGTCCGTCCGTCCGTCGTCCGTCGTCCGTCGCCCGCCCCTCGCCTCCGCCTCTCTGTCCCTCCCCACTTGAAGGATTAGCGCATTTTTACGTTATTACTGAACGACCCTCCACGTCTCGTCGACCTCGTTTCAGCTATCGCTCGTATGCCGTGTGGTGTGGCGGCGGTGGTGCCTCCGACGTAACTGACGCCTGAAGGCCGTCGTCGTCGCCGTGAGGAGCTGGTACACCTGGCCGTCGCTACAACCCCATTTGGGTTACCTCATTGAGCACAGGAACATTGATCGGCCGATTCCAGGTCAAAGCGGCGCGCGTTTTTCGTCGCTCGCTCGGTCGGCCTATTCTACGGTAGCTACGTACCTTATCAACGTGGCCGCCGCCATTAGCCGTCCTAGCGGAAGGCCTTCTGAACGTTTGCATCCCTACAGGAAGCACCGGAGAAACGTCCCTCTTCTTGCATTCAGTCTTCCGACGTCATCTGCCATCTTCTGTCATGCCCTATGTTGCCACCCGATTGATTCTTCACTGTGCCCCTGCCCCCTCGTTGTTGTTCTCCTGTAGTGTATGAAATACTCGTTTTCACGTGTTTTGACGCAGAATTTTTTTCTAAGGAGCGATTACCGCTGTTTCCAGCGCTGAACTATGACAATGATCCATTAGTCTCGTCTAATTCTTTCGATGTTGCAGATGATTCGACGGCTTGTAGGGCTGCACGCGATATTGGTGAGATTTTTTCTTGGATTTTCAACGTTTTACCCAATTTTCAGTTAATATTTATTTTCAGTCAATTTCCACCATACTAGCCGATATAATAGACAATGGACTAGTCGGTAAGTCTCTTCTCTCTAAACCCCCTTTTATGCAGTATTCCTCTGGTGCATATGAACTTTAGGGAAACGGAAAACTGTTCAGAACTATCGTTCTTTGAAAAGAGATAACATAGGAGAGAAACAAAATGAATTAAAATCTGAATTGTTTTAGTAATTAGAAAGTCAGCTGATTTTAAAAAATTTGGAAAATAAATTTTGAGGTGATTGAACAGGAAGCTACCTATAATATCAGAAGAGAGATGAAGAAAGCATGAAGGTATGATGGACAATGCCCAAATTCCAAAGAGCGCATTCCAGAATATTTTAAGGAAATTATAGGTCTATGTTCCGTGGACTCTCATAATTGTTTATCTGCTATACAAAAATAGATTTTTTTGATTGTTTGATTCAATATTGTTTATAATTCATTGTGTATAAAATTATTCAACGAAAAAGATAAAAATCTTCCTGCAACGTATGCACCCACGCTTGCTATTTTGATCTAATTGATTAGGCATGATTCTGCACTTTTCTTGATTTTTAAGACTACATATATTGTACGTCGCTCATTGAACGTAAAAAATGTATCCGTTGGAAAACAACCCCTTATATGAGCGAATTTTCGGGTACAAACAATGAGAACGTGAAATGTACATATGAAAAGTTACAGACCGATTCGATAACAGAGCTTATGTCAAATAAAAAATAAATAAACAAAAAAAAAGTTAAAAGTTGAGTTCGTGTTGATTCGTGTAGAGTTTGATTCGTGAAAAAGTTGAAAAACAATTTCACGATAGACAATTTTTCCATTTTTAAGGATAATGGATAAAGGATGAAGGACAACGTTACTCGATCCCTTTTGGGATGCGCCACGCATTCTACTTCTACGGGATATCGTGGAGGCGATTTGAATGCGTATTTGGCCATACAATGACTTGCGCTGGCCAGCCGATGAACAAGTCAGCGCTCTATCCTTCCCAGACAAGCCTGGTACATATTTACCGACCCCGGAGGGATAGAAGGATTGGTTGGCCTGGGCGGGAAATCCGAACCAGGAACCTGGTATCGTGTGCACGCGACAGTCGGCGTCTTCTTCGACTGCGCTACACGCTCCCTTTTTTGAGAAGTTTTCAGAATTGAAGAAATAGTTCAATTTCCTACTAGTGGATGGAAACGAAACTGCTGACATAATTTTTAAAAGGTACGTGGTAGCGGACGGCTCGCCGACTGCCACGTACACCCCACTCCGAAGTAGTCGGTTCTTGAAGGTCGGATGGTCTCCTATTCGTAGCCGATCAACTTTTCCACCTTTCCACGGTCCAATACTGCGTAGTGAGATCAATCCGGGAAGATGATGCAGCTGATGCACGTTTACTTTAAGTCGCTGTCTGGGCTAAGAACGGGTATGATGCCTAGTCGATGATGGGCAGAGGTAGGATACATGGCGCATAACAAGAAGATTTTGACCTTCATACTTTTGAAGCCACACGTCAATAGAAGAGAAACGTTGCAACTGACATCAACTACGTCTCATTTTTTACAATAAATCTTATTTAAAAATGGAAATTTTGTAACCGAAAAAGTTCTAGCTACGTCCTTTTTTGGCATGCGCCATGCATTCCACATCCGCAGTATACTATTGTGAAATAAGAAGTTCTTTTATCAATACAGCGATGTTTTTCTGCCATCAAAGCTCTAGTGTCTAGCGGTATTCGAACCTAATCATTTTTGGAGCTTGCCCAGGCCTTGTTATTATTATTTTTTAAATTTGATAAAATTGATTGATTGATTTAAAATTTGATAAAAATTTGGAAATGCTTCGTTACCTATGGATCTTGCTCTACGAAGTGGTCAAGAGATGCGACTAGCTTGAAAATGCTTGAAAATCAAAAATTGTACCTTCATAGGTCTTGTAATTTTGGTATTCTTTCGCCACTCATGAATCCAAACTCATTTTGGAGTGACTTCCAATTTCTTCTACATTTTTCGCGACATAATTAAAAATAAGATAAAGGATAAAGGATAGACGAAGAAGGTAATAAATTTTTGGGATACTCCACGTATTCTACTTCTCTGGGATATCGTGGAGGCAATTTGAAGGCGTATTTGGCCTATACATACACATAATGGTTTGCGCTGACCAAGTTCTGAGCAAGTTACTGTTTCATCCTTCCCATACAATTCTGATACCAATTCACCAGCGAATTTACGGAACGAGAATAAGAGCCTCTAATCAGGGTGCAGGCGCCTCCTCCGACTGCGCTACGACATTCCCAGTCAAAACACTAAAACGAATGACCTTCAAAAACAGCGAATTCGAAGAGCGCATAAACAGTGACCAAAAATTGGTGCGCAAGTTGGTTGTTCTGTGCGCTACATAGTTGCACTTTACAACACGATGTTCCTGGAGATTATGCTAGAAGATTGCGCATGACTAATTATACCTACATACCTGTAGGTAACAGACCTGAAACACAATGGGTTTGACTACAGGAAAACGCACGATGTTCTTGGTCTCGTTTTCGGGTTTTTTTTCAGAACTGCCTTTCAGCTTAGAATCATGTAAAATGATTTTAAAAAATTATTTTTTCGCATATTGGTATTATTACAGTAATAACGGGCGCGTGTAGCGCAGTAGGAGAGGGTGCCGGCTGTCGTGTGAACCCGATACCAGGCTCCTGGTTCGGATTACCCGCGTAGGCCAACCAAGCCTTCCATCCCTCTAGGGTTGGTAAACTGGTGCCAGACTCGTCTGGGAAGGGCAAAGCGCTGATTTGTTAATCGGTTGGCCACCGCAAGTCATTGTGTGGCCAAATACGCATTCAAATCACTTCCACGACATCTCGTAGCATAACTACTCGATAAGAATAAAATTTCGTGATATATGTCGCGTAGGTGGGCAGCATTGGTAGGTGGGAACGCCTAAACCAATCAGACCACATGGAATGGGCATGTCATTCAGAGCTGATGGGCTGGCATGTGGTCGGGCTGTGCTCTGTTTGATTACTATTGGCTGGCGAGCTCACACCTACCAATGCTGCTCACCTCCGCGACATGTACAGATTTCGTTAATCCCTGTGATCTTAGTTTTCATTGTAAAAGATTACGTTTATTACATGCTAATTGGCAAAAACCTATAGTTCTGGGGATTTTCACGCCGATTAATAAGGCTGTGTCCAAGCTGAGCTATTGCAGTTTGAAATAAACGATCCGTTTCGGCGATTAATTTTGCAACACCTTAATAGAATGCGTGGTGGATCCCAAAAGGGATAGAGTAAGCCCTAGTTTATACCTGCGCCGCTGAGCGGCGCGGCACCGTCGGGATAGATATCGACCGGGCGGCGCGAAAAATCGATATCTATGGCGATCGTGGTGCCGCGCTGCGTGGCGGCGCAAGTATAAACTAGTTCTAACGTCCTCCTTTATCCTTGCAGTACTAACAATATTATCAGAATTAATGTCAATATAGTTATTATATAATATAAAAATATATTACTAAATAAAATTTTCTAACAAAAGTCAACCAACTTTCACGGATTTGGTTTAAAAAAACGGGCGAAAATATTGCATTAACTCGCTATCCTTTCTTGTTATGAGGCCCTGTGGAATTCTAAAGGCTCAAAAATCGTGCCGTGAATTCCTCGTGCTTGCAGCTTAGCGAAATGCTGTTCGATTAGCGCATCGCACGCGGCGCTCTTAGCGCTTTGAGGATCCGGAGAACGTTTAGTGACGACCTTGGCAGCGTCCAGTTTGAGGTGCAAAAACCGTCACCGACAGCGGTTTTTTCGGCGCTGAGCACTGACCCACACAAATCGCGCGTTCGCGTTGAAGAAATCAGGCGTTGTTGCTCATGCAACCGCCGGCTGCTGCACAGTTGACAACAGCAGTCATCAGAAGTGCCCTTCCTGTCTGTGGCAGCCGCCGCCGCCGCCGTCCATTCCAACGATGACTCGACGGCATTTTCTTTTCAGGAGAACCAGTTATAGAATGTGGCAGCGAAAGTTTGAGCGTACGATTCGCGACGCGGTCTCCATTCGAAGGACACATTTACGTCAAAGGACACTACTGGTCCGTTGTCTTTAGTCGAATATTGTTCTGAATTTCTTGAACTTATACTTTTAGTTTTTTCGCGCCAAAAAAAAAAGAAAAAGTTTGAAAATTTAAGCAATAATTGAAATTCCATAGCACTTCTCTCATTAAAGCGGATAGAGAAGTCTAGGATGTATAACGAAAATGGGCGCTTATAATGGTGCAATGCAGTTACGGGACTCTCTTTTAAACAGCTAGCGGTCAACTGCAGGTGAACTTGCGGTGATCATGCTATGGACACGCAGCGTGCCCGCCCACTATTTGAACACCTTACTCACGCTCGCTTTTAATATTGTTCAGTTGAACTAATGAAGAAAAGCTTTGGCTCAACAGGACATCGTCGCGGCCTGACACACTTAGGCCCCGTTTATACTTCCGACGCTGAGCGACGCGACGCCACGTATACGGGCCAAATGGATCGATCGCGTCGCACAATCAATATGGCCACCATACGTGGCGTCACTTCGCCCAGCGTCGAAGTATAAACGAGCCCTTAGGGGCCATTTAATGTGCACGCGACGCGCGACGCAATGTTATGATAAGTTCTATCGATCGCGCGACGCGACAAATCGATATGGGGGTTTACCATAACATCGCGTCGCGCGTCGTGTCACACTAAACGATCACTTACCCTAGACAGTAGACGAGCTTTCAAGACTAGTACCGAAGGCCCCGCAACGGAGGTCTATATTCTTTACAGAAATTTCGAAAAACCACGTCGGTTGAGGTCCTCTTAAACTACAAGAGAAAAGCAGGCGGTTCAACAGAATTTGACATCGAGGTCCTAATCGTCCGGAAGCGCATAAGAAGAGATATTCTGTGATAAACGAGTGGTAGTGGGTTGCGCCACGCCGTGGATCTTTCCACAGCTTCAGATTTCAGACTCGTCTGATTGTACATGCATTGGATGCTTACTGGAATTCGGCTGCAAATTGACCATGTCGCTGTACAACACATTACTCTTGAAGTCTAAGGCCCATTTGTAACCCGTCCGCTGCGCGGCGCATCGTTATGAGAATCACCAATATCGATTAGGCCGCGCGGCTGATCATTATTGGTAGTTCTTACTGCGTCGCTTCGTGTGGCGAATGGAGTACAAACGCATAAACGTATGAACGGGCCAAGCAAAAGTAGGAGCTCTCAGTAATTCGAGCGCTGATTAAAGGTACCATAACATTGGTGCCAGTAAGCTACCAGCAAGCATTGAAATGTGCTTCACAAAATCCCGAAGTAGGATGCGTAGCCCACAACACGAAGGGGTTGTATAACGCAGAACTCATTCTCAGCAGCTTGTTCTTACCTCTCTTGTGATAACGCTAAACTGAACACTCACTATTCTCTCAACTCAACTGCTTCAACCTTAAGCCCTGGTTCATAGTTGCGCCGCTGCGCAGTGCGGCACGATGATCGGGAGAGATATCGACCCGGCGGCGCGAAGAATCGATATCTACGGCGACCATCACGCCGCGCCGCGTGGCAGCGCAAGTATAAACCAGGCCTAACACGCTCACGACGAGAGCGATTTTCGCGTGTCTAGCGCTTGTGTCGAAACGTCACTCGCAAATGTGACACGACATAACGTGACCCATAGTTCGTCTACGGGTAAATTTGGGATGCCAAACATGATGCTGGTGTTCGTCTCAACAGTTACGGTTGGTTAACCCCATAATTCTATAAACATTTGCTTTTTAGAGAAGCTTTAAAAAATTAAAAGTTGCCTTAGCGCACAACAAAGAAGCAAGCATATAGCGCGTTAGAAGATCAGATCGCGCCATGCACTCCGAAATTTCGCCGCAGCTTTTATTCGATTGATAATGTGAATGTCACATGCAATAACCATAAAAGTGGGGATATTGTGTTTTTTACAGTGTTTCTTGCTGTATCGTTAACAGGTGTCAAACTCCATGCGAACAGAAATTCCACTATGAATCGGATCAAAGTCGCGAGATCTTAAAAGTGGGCATGGCGCTCTTTCGCTGTTTCGGCACTAAAAATGGCTCTGCTCTTTAACACAAGTTTTAGTCCATTATTTTTTTTAATTTATAAAATTTTGAACTTCACCTACTAGGTAGCTGGATAACAAAGTAGGTGGATCTTGACACGACTATCGATTAAGAAGGAAGCCGACCGTAATCGTCCAAAAGGACATCGGCATCCTGATAACCTCTTTGGACGGAGCTTGGATATCATTCTTGTTAAAATAGCATACAGTCGCGCACCAGTAAGCGACACTGTCGTAAACGTGTTAAGCTTTTTAGGAATAATTTTGGCAATTGAATGTTCGTCGATTTGCTGAAGAAGCAGTCTAAGCCCTAGTTTATACTTGTGCCGCTGCGCGGCGCGGCACGATGGTCGGGATAGACATCGACCCGGCGGCCCGAAAAATCGATATCTATGACGATCGTAGTGCCGCGCCGCGTGGCGGCGTTAGTATAAACTAGGGCTAACGAGTACTACTTTGAATACGAAATGTCGTCTCGAATAGCAAAACTTCCTGGCCGGGAACTTCTTCACTTCCTGAATAGGTGTAGAACCCCTGGTTAAACACCACCTAATATACTTTAAAACTATTTCTGTCAAAATTCGGCCAATACCATTCTGCTAAAGAACATTGTTACTTCATTGTTCAGTAGTTCTTGACTGACTCATTTAAGGACGGACGGCTGTCGTTCGGATGCATCTCTGGAGAAGTCGGCGAATTTGACAGTTGCGTTTGCTGAATGCGATGTGCTGCGGCAACGATCGGCAAGTCTTTCGTCTTTCTCGTTCTCTCGGTCACTGTACCCTTTCATCCACTACTTACATTACACAGTTTTGAAGCACCAGTGTTGGATGTACTCTCCACTGAAGAGCAGTTCAGTAGAATTTTCTTCTGCATTGTTGTACTCGACTATTTTATTTCATGTCACTTATTTTTGCCAATATTATTGTCAAGACACGGTATACACACTATACATTGGATCCGAATGAATCATTTTCGGAAATCCGATTCAGATAACCCATTCCGAATCATTCAAAAATCCGGGGTCCGCGAAATGGTCGTTATCCGAATCATCAAAAAATCCGCGGTCCGCGAAATTGCCCTTATCCGAATCTTCCAATTATCCGAAGATTTCCGATCGGATCCTATGTATAATACACACCGAGTAATTGGCTGAGAAATACTAAAAAACTGAATTAAAAAACTAAACGGGAGGAGGAGGAGAAACGGTGCCGATAACTTACTGTTAGAAAGTTAGAAAAAAATTTGTCCAAGAGAAGTAAAGAGAAAAAGGTAACCAGAGCTTATCTGGAACAAACTCAGTGCAGGGGTGCTAACTTACTAACTTCTACACTCTTTTCACTAGCTTTTTTTAATGACTTTTCCCCTATGACTACGTCCAATTCTGGGCAAGTGTCGTCAACAAGAAGTCGACTTCAGAATGTTTTTTGTCACGTTCCTGAGCCGCTGTGACTCAGCAATTCACGCGACCTCATACGAGTCGCCGTTTAACCCACTACTAAATCATAAATCCGCTCTTCGTTCAACCTTGAATGAGCCGCTCCCGTACTTATGTGATTTTATGGGCGCTCGAAAGGCGCATGACTAAAAACATCTGAAACGGGGACGGTGTTTTGCCTGGATCTGAATCTCCTCCTTGATAAAATAGTCCGAATCGAAATTTTTCAGTAGACATGTTCGTAAGAGATTTACAGGTTAACAGTATGTACTATATGTAAGTTTGTACGGTACCTTCACATCATATAGAATATAACATTACAGAACTGCAATGTTGTAAATTTCGAATAAGAAGAAAGAAAAGAAGAAAAAATCGGATGAACTTTGCTGTTTACCTCACTACTAAACGCGTAAATTGCGACAGAATTTTATAGAAATAGTGAAATATTATGTTAAGCTACACCTACAGAAATGGGACTGTAGGCAAATAAATATAATAAACTCATACTTTAAAACGAGGGAGAGCTATCTATTAATTTCACGTGTAGACCAACCGACTAGGGGCCGGATTCATCAACGACTAACCCGCGGGGATAGGGGGTAGATATACCCACGATGAAGCCTGCGTCTCTGACTCTTGCCTTATCTCTATGTACCTGACTCTTATCTTATCTCTACCCCTTATACCTCGCATACCCATGGGTTTAATTGTTGATGAATCGGATCACAGCTTCCTTCAGAACATCGCCCTTCGCCGAAAGTAGAGAAGTACAGCAGAGTTCCGTCTCAACTTCTTCTTAGCAAAGTTGAAATATGCAATATTTACTTTAAAACATGGTTTTTTTCTTATTTTCATCATATTTTTCCTTTCTTGCAAATATTATAGTACGTCACGATGTTGCGCTTAGATTTGCTGAGGTTTCTTTAATTTTCACCACGTTGTATTATTCATCATGCTGTGTCCTTCAGTTTCTTCTACTTTAGAATTGTACGCATATTTATGTGCAAATCAATAAATAAATAAAACAGACACTGAATACTTACCCTTTTAATATGAACATGTTTAAAGAACTATAATTAGCTTTCTTTTTGTTTTAGTCAAATTTTTCAGTTAAGTGGTGATCATTTGTTTCAAGGAAATTTGCACTAGACACTCACCTTGTATTTCAAGAAAAATGGCTACATTTTTTTTGAATGAGCATAAAATTCCTATCCTCTTGGCAGCAAAACTATCTTTAGAAGATTTTTGACACCTGAGTAAACATCACAGTGCATCCACGTTTCTTGTGAAATGTTCTAACGCAATTCCATTTAGAGGGATTGCGCCGCGCATCCGTTCAAAACATCGGAATGTCTATTTGATTGATACTGTAAATGATGTTTACCTGGAGTTACGCAGTAGAAAATGGTGGCATATTTCTTTTATTGCCAATACTTTTGTGTTGTTTAATAGATTTACATTCACGCGAACATCACTTATTCTATCAATCCGTCAGACCACGTCTACAGAGCCTGTTTATGGCACAATGCTTCCATATGACACAACAGAAGATGCTTTGCATTCCACCACCTTACGCTAAACTTATAGTTATCATCTGAGTTCGAACGATGAAGATCCCGCGTTTGTTAAAACGGTGAAGTAATTTTTCTATGAAGCGTTTTGAATATGAGTTTTTAATTCAAAAAAATATTGGAAAATACAATTTCACTTTATTAGGATATTTCTCCTTAAGCTGTAAACACCTTTAGTTCAATATCTGATTAATTACACCTCAGAATGAACCTGAGCATATTGTTCTAACCACAAGGATAAGATATTTGTGTCTGTTCACGCCGCGTAATCACTTTTTTCCTTGGGACACCCTACGAAAGGGAGTTTTTATTACAAAGTTTGAGCAAGGACTAAATTAGTAGACTTCTCCGTTATGCCTATTCGATCCTTTGCTACGACTAGTGTTCTCAGTGAAATGTTTATTTTATTTTGAAAAGTGTCCGGTGTGAAATGAAAACTGTGTAGTGTAAACTGAAAAATGTACAGTTAGATTTGAAAAGTGTTAGAGGCAAAATTTTTGGAAAATTCACGGAAATTTTAGGGCAAACCTATTGTGATGAGACCGCATTTGTTTGCCTTTTCTTCCCCAATGATCTACTAAAAGTCATAGTGAATGAACTGTCATCTGACGACAAGTGTGAAGATGGTTGTGAGGAATTTCTCCGGCCATGGCGAGCGGGCACTCTCCCTCTCTGTCCCTGCATGGCAATAATTGGAGGTCAAGTGGTACTTTAGTGTTGCACCGTGGCGCCGCGCTTCTTCAACCGTAGAACGGCATAATCGAAGTATTATTGTCTGAAAATCGCCTCAGAAAGACGCGCCGTGCCTATTGTGAAATAAATCTTCCGCTTTCAGAATTCACCTCGAGGACTTCTACTCGCTTCAACCATAATCATCTCTTTTCATCCGGTGAGTTCATCTGGCATTATTTCATCAAGAAAGGCAGGAAATGAGAGAACACGATGGATGCGGAACTTCGACCATTTTAAAATCACCTAAAACGATGGATGCGGATAAAGAACAAAATTCACAAAGATAGTAACATTCGTGTACATAGAACTAATGGTAAGACGGATTGAAATCAGCGAATTTTAGGCTTGTTTTGTATGCGCCGTGCATTCTATTTACTAGGTTGTCCGGAACTTTCTGGCACTTTTGACTGGTCCACTTCAAACGATTATCGAATTTCTTAATACTAACCGAATTCACTAAAAATAAGCACATTCGAATCAGCTCACTTTTTCCAATACGACACTAGCTGATTTATTCCATCAGCGAAAAAAACTGGTTGTCAAGTTGCGACAAATTTTGAAAAGGCTCATTTTGCTTGGTTGCCTGATTTGCTTTGCAGATTTGCGGTTTTTTGGTCCAAGTTTTTGTCAGTGAGGAAGTCTCAAAAGTGCTTTAAATTAAAGGATAAAGGATAAAGGACGGCGCTACTAAATCCCTTCTGGGATGCGCCAGCGCATTCTACTTTTACGGGATGTCGTGGAAACGATATGAATGCGTATTTAGCCATACAATGACTTGCGGTGGCCAGCCGATGAACAAATCAACGCTTTATCCTTCCCAGACACGTCTGGTACCAATTCACCAACCCCGGAGGGATGGAAGGATTGATTGGCCTGGGCGGGAAATCCGAACCAAGAACCTGGTATCGGGTGCACGCGACAGTCGGCTCCTCCTTCGACTGCGCTACACGCGCCCACTATACCCACGCGCTTTAAATTAATACAGTGTATTTAGTAAAATACTTAAATAAGTATGGAGGCGCAAATAGACACCCTTGGTTTGTTGTAAGCACTGTTGGTCTAAAGTTGACTCCTGTGATCACGGAAAAGCGTAATAACAACAAACTAATATGTGCAAGAATAATGGCACTACGCAGTTCCGAACTCAAAAGCCGGCCCCAGTGTGCTCCTATGAGGCAGCACTTCTACCGACAGCGCCAACGAGGCACATCTCGTGGGGTGCCGTAGAGGTTGATGAGTGTTTCGCACACGCCTTCACACCTATTTTTCCGGTCTTTTAAAAAAAGCGTTAGCAAAAACTAAGTGTAATTCTGAACTCCGCTCAGGCAGCCCTACACCTTGTCAGAATAGCATCGCAAAAGCTCACCATGAGTTGGGAACCTTTCCTTGTAAGAATCAGATTCAGGCTCAAGTGCTTTATAGCAACATCTGTCCTTCCAAGCTTACGAGATGTGGATGATAGCAACACACATGGTAGGCCTCTGTTATACTCCCGCGGGAGCATCCGCGGAAGGGCGGGAATCGCGCCGAGATCCCTCACCTGGCCAATCGCCGCGCCCCGTCACGCCCGCCGTCCGCGGTGCACCCTTAGTCCGCGGACGTTCCGCGGATGCGCCCGCGGGAGTATAACAGAGGCCGTAGTAATAGCGCAGTCCGAGGAGGTACCGACTGCTTGGTATAATTTGAGCCAAGGTTCTCGGTTTGATTCCCGTTCAGAACAACGAAACCTTTCATCCATCCGGGGTCAATAAATTGTTGTCATAATTACCTGGGATGTACAATCTACTGAAGTGACTATCATCTGGCTATCGGAAGTCGTTGTGTAAGCCAAACATGTGCTTATATTGCCTTCAAGATATCCCACATAAGCCGAATGCGTGGCGCATTCCGAACGTGGACCGGCTAACGGCGTTCTTTATTCCTTTCTTTTATCAAACAGACATGAGAAAGAGAGGGAAACACTGAATTTTTTGTACGCGGCATTACCTTGCAGTAAGTTCGGAGTTCCAAGAGATAATCGATAAAAACTGCGTTAATCAATCCCTTTTTGGGATGCGCCACGCATTCTAATTCTACACGAAGTCGTGAAGGCAGAGTGAATGCGTTTTTCGGTCTATGCAATGACACGAGGTGGCCAGCTAATGGACAAGTCGGTGTTTCAGCTTTGCTAGAAATCTCCGGTTTCAACTTACCGACCCCGAAAGAGTGGAAAGCCTGGTTAACCTACGCGAGATTAGATCCAAGGACCTCGATTTAGGGTGTGTGCGGCAACCGTAGCCTCATCCGACTGCGCTAGGATGTACGCTTGCTAATTTTGTCGAATAAAACTTCTAGCAACCATTCAGATTACCTGATAACTTTCATTCAACAGTTTAGTTTATTTATAATGGAAACGAGCACCCCTATGCCGCAGTAAGCTGCAGAAACAGGAACTAAGAAAATGAATTAAAATAAAGTAAATAAGATAATGAAATTAAGAATAAAATTACAATTAAAATAACAAAGAAAAGATGAGAAAAAGATTAGAAACATCGCTGCAAGGTCATTAGTTGTTCTTTTGCGCAAAATTTGGGGCTGTTTTAGTCCTTTATCGAACCCCATATAAGGATAAGGATAAAAGATAAAGGACGGCGTTATTTAATCCTCTTCGGGATGCGCCAGCACATTCTACCTCTACGGGATGTCGTGGAGGCGATTTGAATGCGTATCTGGCCAATGACTTGCGGTGGCCAGCCAATGAACAAGTCAGCGCTTTATCCTTCCCAGACAAGTCTGGTACCAATTCACCGACCCAGGAGGGATGGAAGGCTTGGTTGGCCTGGGCGGGAAATCCGAACCAGGAACCTGGTATCGGGTGCGGGCGACAGCCGGCACCTCCTCCGACTGCTCTCCACGCGCTCACTCGAACCCCGTATACCTTTAAAAAATAATGTTTAGTCATATTAGCTGATTTTTCTGCTCATCTGAACGCCTTTTTTTCAGATGTTTGTGACGAAAATCGACAAATCATATCGAGTTCAATGCTTCTACGCGGAAACAGCAAAGACCGTTACACAGAACTTGAACGTCAGGTAATTTATCGATTAAACATGACGTTCTCCAATGATTCTCAAGTTATGGATGGTGATTGGTTTTGTAAATTAAGAAACGTTGTAACTTTCTCAAGCTCTTCCCAGCCTGCCGTTCTCATTAGACTCCTCCATCCACCTACATCTTCACTCACCGTTTGGCAACGAATTGGTGCCACGACAGATGGCGGGCCCTAATCTGACCTTAATTTGAGGTCGAATGACTCTGTAAAGGCAACCTTATTCCTGTTAAGTCTCCAAGGTTGGACGGTGGCATTTGCATCGAAATTGGTGGCAGCAGTTCCTTTTCTATTACGTTCTTGCTCTTAATAACTACCAAAAAACGTACCAAGAAGTGAAGCTCCTTCAGGTGCACGTACCTTCAGGCGTTGGGAGAGAAATCGGGGTGAATGTCTGAGCTTTATTGGCCTGTTTCATATTTAGTCATAAAACAAGAGATTTCCCCGAGGAAGACACCGAAAATTTGGTTAAAATTTTGGTTTAAAAATTGGATTTGGTTAAAAGTTTTGGTTTAAAAATTGGTTTTTGAAGTTGGTGCATAAATCAGCAGTAAATCACCGTAAAATTTTTAAATTTTGGTTTAAAAATTTTGGTTAAAATTCTATGGAAATTGAGCCACCTTGACACTTCAGTTTCATTAAGAACTTCAAAAGAAGAAACGCTAGTGTGTGAAGACAATAAAGAAGAATAAGTTCAAAGCAAAGAAGACAGGAAATTTATACAAAGACTGTATTAACAAACGAAAAGAGAGAGCAACATATAAAATGGAATAGGAGAGAATTTCAAGTTTTTTTCCTCATTTTCCCACTGAACTCGATAAAGGATAAAGGATAAATGACGGCGTCACTCAATCCCTTTTGGGATTCGCCACGCATTCTACTTCTACAGGATGTCATGGAGGCGACTTGAACTCACATTTGGCTTATATAGCGACTTGTGGTGACCAGCCGATGTATTAGGTTGGAAAAAAGTCTTTTCATTTTTTTCAAAGATTTATTACTTCACAACTACAAAGTCAAATCAATTGAGATAAACTCTATTTTGTTCTACTACACTTCTCCAAAGACTGGGTGATTTTCCAATTCCTCTCGCTTAAAAGACTGCAGTTCTGGAGTCGAACCATTGATAAATCCAATTTTTGAGGTCTTCATCCGTTCCAAAATATTTCTCTCCAATTTCTTGCTTGAGAGCACGGAAGAGATGGTAGTCGGTAGGGGCGAGATCAGGGCTATACGGTGGATGTGGCATTACCTCCCAGCCCATCCCCTTTATTGTTTCTCTTGTGAGTCTTGCAACACGTGGTTTTGCATCGTCATGCAGGATCATCACCTTCGACTTCTCCGGCCTGTTTTCTTGGAGAGTTGCGACGACTTTGTGGAGTTGGCCACTGTATGTGGCAGCAGTAAGTGTCTCTCCACTTCTGAGAGTTTGCCGATAAATCACTCCTCTGATATCCACCAAACACTCAAGAGAATCTTCCGTTCGTGAACATTGGGCTTGAGATCAGACTTAGGGCTCTATCCCTTTTGTACCCATTGCCTTTTCCTCGGAAGTTGGCACACAGAACCCAGGACTCTTCGCCTGTCACAATCCGCGGAAGAAACGATTTTCTTCCTTATCTGGACAGAAGAGAAGCAGCGATGGAGAGCCGTCGTCCTTTCTGAGTGTCTGACAGGGCATGTGGAATCCAAGCTCCAAATTTCCATGAAAGCCAAGATTCTTCAGATGGATCCCCACTATCCTATGAGACACTTCGAGCTTCTCTGCCAGCTGACGTGTCGTCTGCCAACTATCGGTACGAAGAAGATGGTGTAGTTCACTGTCGTCCAATCCAGTTGGCCTTCCTGACCATGCTTTGCCCTCAGTGAATAATTTCCCTTTAAAGACTTTCCGAACCACTCATAACAGGCGCGATGAGTAGTAGATCCCAAGCCATATATGTGGTTAATTTGGTCTGCTGCCTGACGTGCTGTGGATTCTTTAATGAATTCTTGAAGAATGCCGTGCTGAAAACGGCCATGAGGTAGATCTGGCATTTAGTTCGGAAGATTGGATGGATAACGAATTACAAGAAGAGTCTTAACCTGTGTCTGCGTGCGAACGGTAGACAAGTGTGATAGGATTACGAAATCAGCAATCAACATTGGCTAGTGCGTTTACAAGGGGAAGGGTAAAAAAATTTCGAAGTGTGAAGAGACTTTTTTCCAACCTAATACAAGTCAGCGCTCTATCCTTCCCAGACAATCCTGTTAACAATTCACCGACCCTGGAAACATGGAAGGCTTAGCTGGTGGCCTGGGTGGGAAATTCGAACTAGGAACCTGGCATCGGGTGCACGCGACAGCCGGTGCCTCCTCCGACTGCGCTACACCCACCCTACCGAACTGCATAGTTTATTGGATCCCGAATTTAGCTTATATTTTATAAAATCCTCGTGCAAAAAAAACTTAAAAATATATGAGTATAGAAAATAGGAATGAAATTGGATGTAATCTGCTAATCTGTACGTCAATAAAAAATTTTCGCGAGTTTATTTATGGTCAAGTCCATGTTCGAATAGCACGAACTTTGTTTCTTCACGATTAGACATTCTTTCCTCTCAACAACCGGTTGGTCAATTAGAAGTAGGTGCATAAATCTGCAGTAAATCACCGTCAATGCCCTTCTCCGTTATCGGAAGATTGTCTGCAAGAGTTTACAGTAACGATAGACCTGTATGATTTCCAGAAGGGCTCACACTACTTCGTACTTTTCTAGCAAAAGAATGTGTAGTGATGTAGCAAGGAGTTGAGTGACTGGTTGAATAAAATGTTGTCTTGACGATTTCATTGACTCTTCAGAAATATATTGCCAAGCTGCTATACAATATCCACCATAAGGACTGGAAAAGGCCGTGAAAGGCACGTTATCAGCGCCTTTTTTGTTCTTTTGCTGTAGCCGTCGTTTTGAAAATAAATTCACATACCATCTCGACGAGGTCGACTCATTGTCACTAAGTCCCAGTTTATACTTGCACCGCTGTGCAGCGCGGCACCATAGTCGGGATAGGCATCGACGAGGCGACGCTGAAAATCGATATCTATGGCGAGCGTGATGCCGCGCCGCGTGTCGGTGCAAGTATAAACTGGGGCTAAAGCCTTTTCCGGTATTCTATTTTTGGCCGCCGTAATTGACGGCGCTTGTTTAGGCAAAAAATAAATAAAAAATAGAATAGAAAAGTAGGGCCATGGCCTTATGA
The DNA here is from genome assembly GCA_947396885.1 of Heligmosomoides polygyrus polygyrus. Lineage (NCBI taxonomy): Eukaryota > Metazoa > Nematoda > Chromadorea > Rhabditida > Heligmosomidae > Heligmosomoides > Heligmosomoides polygyrus. Next base: position 8,586,628 of record OX377206.1, on the reverse strand, counting down.
GCTTCTCGATCTGCCGAATGTTTCCTGAACACGTTGACGACCGTGTGGCCTGATGTCAGGCAACACCCTTACGGCTGCGTGGGACCGTGTGACATGATGTCAGGCCACACCCTTATAACTTATTTTTCTAGTTTTATTCAGATCTTTCCAAGGAACTTTTTTTTGTGTTATGTGCCCCTCATCTTTAGACATTGCTACAAAAAGCTTGGTCCCCAAAAACAATTTTCGTTTACTGATTTATTGAGCTTTTCGTCAAGTAATGGCTTCAATTAACAGTTCGTCATTGAAAAATAATAGATAATAATCGATCGGCCTAACGCAGTCGAACACATCATCATGAAAGCGGGACTCCGTCGCAAAGTTCTTCCAAGTAGGGGCTTCAAAATCGCTCAACTCCTAACTTCCTCATCCTCATTTTCTGCATCAGATTCTATTACTTCATTTTTTGAGCCATCATCATCGTAGCTGGTAGTGCAAGGATATCGGCCCCAGCATCAACGTCGTCCTGGACTGCCTCGTCATCCTCATCATCGCTTTAGGCCATTGTCATACCATCGCTCACCCCGAGCGACGCCTAATGATATGCACCCATATCGATTCCATCGCGCCGCCCGATCGATATGGGAGCACATCATTCGGCGTCGCTCGGGGTGAGCGATGGTATGACAAAGGCCTTACACAAAGAAACGAATTTTGCGGTCGCGTTAGACCGTGCGACATGATGTCATGCCACGCTGTCGGCGTTGCAAAAAATCGATTGATCCCACGCGCCAGACACGCGAAAAGGCGCGGTCGTCAATGTGTTAAGAAGCGCTACTGTCAATTTTGCTGGTCCTAAATTCGGGCACTTAAGTGTCCTTTGGGCGTAATTAGTGGATTTCCCTCGCTAATTAGTATTCTGTGGCGGTTTCCAAAAAATAGCCGTCAATAATGAAGTAGCGGAAAATATTTCTAGGTCAATGTGTTGATCTCGTCTAAGTGATCAGAATGATATGCGATTTTTGTAAATGATGAAGACCAAGACTGCTACAGCAAAACAACAAAAACAATGCGGATAGCGCGCCATCCACGGCCTTTTTCTAATTCTTGTGGTGGTTTAATTACCCAAGTTTGAGGGATTGTAATTGCCTCAAGATCAACAAAAAATTCGATTTCATCGCAGTGCCGATGTAAAATTTAGACTAAGAAGGACTGAAATCGGCGCGAGTTAAGCACTTTCCGTATGCTCCGTGCTTCTTCGTTTGCGAATGAATTCCATGCGCAAGCTATAGTACAAGTGTTTCGATCCTGGGTGCATAGGATATGCAGCGTCCAGAGAAGACGACACCTTTCTGCCAAGAATCAGAGGGACCCAAGTACAAGAAAGCGTCGCCTATCCTTCGGTGTTCAACTTCGGTGTTTTGTAGAATAGTAAGGCCTGAGTTATACTCCCGCGGGAGCATCCGCGGGCAGCGCGACAGGAGGTACACCCGCCCCCTGCTGTGGAGCGTGGTGTCAGGATGTACACCGCTGTTCTGCGAACCGCGAACCTTTGTTTAGCGCGTCAAAGGTTTCGTAAGGGAGCCGTTAGACTCTTGGTGAAGCCTAGGGGATTGGGGGTGGGTGAGCAAGGGGATAAGAGAAAGATCGCACGCCCCCAGCAGCGGGCGGGTGTACCTCCTGACCATCCTCCAGCATGCGTGTACAGGCGGGAATCGCGCCGAGATCCCTCACCTGGCCAATCGCAGCGTCCCGCCACGCCCGCTGTCCGCGGTGCACCCTTCGTCCGCGGACGTTCCGCGGATGCTCTCGCTCGAGTATAACACAGGCCTAAGAGAAATTGGCCTGATAGCGCAGTTGCAGGAGGTGCCGACCGTTGCATAAACCACGAGTCCAGGTTTTAGTTCGCCGTTTCGTTCCGGTCATCCCAGCCTTCTACTCCGCACGGGTGGGTGAGCTGGTACCATATCAGGCTTGATGGGGTGACTTCTATAATAACCATCACTCGACCACAGCAAGTTCATAAGTATGCCAAATGCGCACTTAAACAGCCTTCAAAGTATCCCATGGAGGCAGAATGCGTGGCGCAACCGGAATGTGGATTCATTAGCACCATCCTTTTCACCGAACCTGAAACAAAAGTTGGAGGAAGTCAGAAAAGTTGCATTTGACTATTTTAAATGTGCCGCTTCAATTTATATTCTGTGATGCCTTTATGATCCTCGATAAGGTACATGTTTCACGTTCCGTGATAGATAAAGGATGAGCACCCGCATTATTCAATCCCCTTGACGTATGCGCCACGCATTCTATTTACTTCAACGAAAGGTGGTCTTATATGGGTCTTTGGCCCAAATAACTGTTTGTCGTGGAATAACGATTGAAAAGTCAATGGTTTATCCTACCCAGACAAGTTTTCTAGCAACTCACCGTCTCCGGAGTGAGGAAAAACTCGATCACCCTGGATGGAAAATTCGAACCAAGAACCTTGAATCGCAATGCTCACAAAACAAATTGGGCTAATACGCTTCCATCTCTTTCCATGTGGACTGGATCGCTTCCAATTTTATCATATCCCTCATTGTTTCGCATAATCCGCTTGAGAAAGAAGGCGTAGTGTCTGGGAAACTGGCTTAGTATGTGCTGACTATCGAATTGCTCAGCGCTGTTTTCAGTGAAGGAAAGGACATGCAGAAGAACGTGCTGGTAATCATCGGCGATCAGGAAGCGTCAAACGAAGGACGACCGTCGAACGTTCTCCACGAGTGGGATAGCTCTTCTTGATAGGGTCAATCGACGACCGAATTTCGGTGACCCGTCAGTTTATTGCAAAATTGTCGGTGTTTCAGCGTCGCACAGAAGATCCCTGATGAAACACTGACCTCCACTGTACCTCTTCCAGAGTGCCGATACCAGGTGAGATGGTACACCGTGGCCTATTTTAGTTACGAGCGATTCAGTTAATTTTTGGCACATACCCAAGAACTACTGCGTTACCAACTATTCGAAGTCCAAGCCCCATTTCTCAGATACAGCTCAGGTCACATTTTCTAAAACAAAATTTGCTTTCTAACTGAAGTTTCTCACAAATAAATACAAAACGTTGTTACAGTTAGAGCACAAGTTGCCAATACAAAAAAACTTTCCTGGCGAAGTTGGAAGACGTAAATGTTGAAAACCGGTTTTATATCAGAAAGTTTACAGTTACAATGACGTCGTGCAATATGTCGTCATTTTCCAAAACGCTCTCTGTGCTAGCAAAGATGGTCGGTGAAAGTTTAGGCCTGGTTTATAGTTGCGCCGCCACGCGGCGCGGCATGATGGTCATCATAGATATCGATTTTCCGTGCCGTCCGGTCGATATCTATTCCGACTATTGTGCCGCGCCGCGCCGCAGCAGCGCAACTATAAACCAGGGCTTACGTTGACAGAAGCAGGAGCATCATAGCTGATAAGGAGGTTTCAAGACGAGAGAACATGGAGCTGATAAAGCGTTCCAAATCGTCAACACCCGTACCAACCAAACCTCGCTGGAACAGAAGCAGAAACATCACCGCTCTATCAGCTGCGTTCGCCTGCTCTACATGGTCATGGTTTCCTTCGGTCTCGCATGTTGACAATGTCCTCGAGGTACATCAAGCATGTTACCGTGGCCCTTCAGGTGGTGAGGGACACTCAGATTGTTTGCACACTATTACTGGATCCGTTACTGCAGGAGAGAGTGTCTTCTGAACGCCATCCGGCAACCAGTCCAATGTATGAAGGACTTTAGACAAAAATTGTGCCTGGCGGTAACCCTAGAACTGGCACCCTTCGTCGAGCCCTGCGGGCATTGATCTACCAGTTCTGATCCCCAGGGTAACTAATCGTAAGTCGGGTTGTCACGCGGGTAGGCTCATTCACCCACGTTCAAGTCCAGCTTCGGATGCTGGTATTTAGTCCTTCTCGACATCCATCTATAAGGCCTTTCATAGCTTTCATGTTGGACCTTGTCCTTACATCTCCTTAAGATTAATACTCTTTAGGATGAAATGATGTTGGGAGGTCAGTTTCATAAAGAAAAAGTAGCTTAAACTAAGAAGACATTATTGCGATTAACTGTGGTGTGTAGGTGACAACCATAGCGGTTTATTGGAGTTTCAAGATTCGGCTATATAGCTTCCAGTATTTTCCAGAAATGTGTTAGGATCGTTTAGTGTGCGCGCGACGCGCGACGCGATGCATGTGTAGTGGCCAAATTGATCGAGCGACGCGATTGATCAATTCGGCAACTACACATAGCGTCGCGTCGCGCGTTGCGCGCGCACTAAACGACCCCTTAGGCTTAGATGCTAATAGGGACTGCAGAGTGGTAGAGGATTGGGTCCAAAATAAATTCTGAATGTATCTGTTACAGGTACTAGCCGGCGGAAGGGATGGAACACCATTGAAGTTTGCTTCAGTTGGCCAACAGGTCTATCACGAGTGGACTTGTGATCCAGAGGGAAAACTGAAAGGTAAGTTAGTTTCTTTCGATCATTCCCAGACTGACCACTGCCCTAAGGATATTTTTTCATATTTTGTACGCCTTTAAAAATTCACGGCGTGACAAATGCTCCATTCAATCTTTCATTCATTGCTGCACTTGAAGTGCGCCTTCGGAACCGAACAAAAGAAGCATAGTGTTGATCAAAGAACAATGTTGAGACATTGCATAAAATGCGATAGAAATCTGCAATATTTTAAAGCAATCGTAAAAAAGGTTAAAAGCATGTTCCGTAGATTGGAGGTGTTTTCTGTTTGCAGAAATTTCTCTAGGTATGTTTTCTAACAACTTGGTAATAAAAATAGCGATGATCAAAAAACAATGTTCAGCTTAAAATGAATAAAAATCATATAAAAAACCATATGAAATCACAAATTTTATAAAACGTGTCTATCAGTCATTACGGTCATCGTCTCATAAGTATACATCAATCATATATGCACCTAAATAGTTGTCGTATTCACCTTGCTTTCATCTGCCTCTCTCCATTTAATAACGAGCTTGATCTGCTACGATTTTTTCCGTTCCGTTGAGCAAATTTTTTTTTTTGCTAATTCGACGAGCAGGATCCAGAAGCGTGCGTATCTCTCTTAGTGTTACGGATTGTCGGTGGTTCAGTTTACGTTCGTCGGTATACACATACACCAGTTGTTTGACGCAGTTTACCTCAAACTTGGGTAATCAAATCAGGGCTGTATTTTTCACAAATATGATACACAATGGAGTATGTTAATAACATCCTACACGAGAATAAAGAATAGAAAAAAGGAACATGAGAAGAGCGTCATGTGAATTTTCCCATATGACTCTTTTATAAGGAATTTTTTGTTTGCATAGCGGTACAATCTGAGAAAGCTCTAAGAGAAATTCTTTTATAATATCCCATGAAATCGTCCTAAGATCGCGAGAACGTTGCGACAGTTATACGTTTGTCTCGGTTAGTGTTATAAGTTTTGCTTCGTTGGATTAGAGTGCACGTATGAGTGCAATAAATAAATGTAAATAAATAAATAAATAAATAAATAAAAGAACGAACACCAACAAAATAGTGTTTAATTTGAATAACGCTACGAACTGCAGATGGATTAGAGAACTGTATTTTGAAATTTCAGTTTTTATTGAATTTCAATTTTTCTTACATTTGGATTATAATTTACCTTTAAACCACTACACATTAGAATATGACGTTACCGTTAGTTAGAATGATCTCGTTCTTTCAGAAGATTCAAGCTTCTGTGCCACAGTGCATTCATGCAACGTTCGTGAGGAAGGAGGTCGCGAAGTGCAGCTGCTGGACGAGAATGGATGCGCCGTGGACAGGTGGCTGCTGAGAGCGTGTTTCCTTTTTTGTCGTCAGGTTCAATGACATAGTTCTCTCCGCCTTCCCATATCGTGGTTTTTGAACATAACAGACGGCGGTGCATTGCTACTTCGCGTACATCTGCGCTTTGTTATGGCTATTCGCCGACTTCTGGAGAGTAGACTGAATCGTGGGCGCGTAGTAGCGCAGTCGGAGGAGACGCCGGCTGTCGCGTTCCTCCATACTCTTGTTCGGGTTTCTCATCCAGGACAACCATGTCTTTCGTTCCTCAGGGGTTGATTAATTGGTACCAGATTGGTCTGGGAAGGATTAAACACTGACCTGCCCATCGGCTGGCGACAGTAAACCGTTGTATAGGTCAAATACTTTAAATTTTAAATTTTGAGATTAAATTGCCTCTACAACATCCCATAGAAGTATAACACGCAGCGTATCCCCTAACATTGATTAACTCCGTGTTTTATCTTTTATCCTTTGCCATATCTTTAATTATGGCGCGAATAAGGCACTAGAAACTGGCTATCACTCCGAAATGAATTTAGGTTCGGGTATATTCGGGATGCCCTTATGATCCTCCTTTATGAGAAGATATGTTCCGTTTGTGCGCGTGTAGTGCAGTCGGAGGAGGCTCCGACTGTCGCCAGCGCCCGATACCAGCGTTTGCTGGTCGGATTTCCCGCCCAGGCCTCCCAAGCCTTTCGTCCCTCCGGGGTCGGTGAATTGGTACCAACCTTGTCTGGGAAGGATGAAGCACTGACTTGTTCATCGGCTGACCACCGCAAGTCATTGAATGGTCATATGAGCATTTAAATCGCCTCCACGACATCCCGTAGAAGTAGAATGCGTGGCGCATCCTAAAAGGGATTGAGTAACGCCGCCCTTCATCTTTTTTATCCTTTATGTCCCGTTTCCTAAGAGAAGGGTCGGCGATAGTCAATGCCCTAGTGGGACTCGCCATGCATTCTATTTCTGTGCGATATCGCGGTATTTTGACCGCGTGTTTGCATTAACTTGTGGTGGATAGTTCAGAAACAAGTCAGTGATCTATCCTTCCTAGACAAGTCAGTCTTCCCAGGTAACGAACGTGTGGAAGGTTTGGTTGGCCTGAGTAATAACTGAACCATTAACCTTTATCCAAACTGCATTTAAAAGCCCGTGCCTTCTCCGACTCTCATATGTCTTCAATAGTGAAGGAAGGTGTTACAGAATTCTGAGAACGTTGCATCAGTTTAGGGGGTCTACTGTTCATGTCTGTGGGGACAATAGCTGACTTGTGGGAGCAAATCTAGAAAGGAGGTGGGGCATCCTGATTTTCCTACGCAAACTCTAGGGATTTCAGCAAAAACTGGTGCAGTAAAAACGCTACTTTCAAACAAATTTCCCCATAGCTGCCGTAGAGATTTATGTCTGTCTGGGTGGTGTAAAGCAGCTAGGTTTTGAAGAAATTCAGGGTGGACCTCCCTGTGTAGACCTGCACCGAGTTGTCCTTTATAATCGTCTCTTAATAAAACAAATAAAATACTGGGAATTTTTACGACTCTCTTGCTTCAGCAGCCGTCATATGTAGTAAACGTAATCTATTTTAAAATACTTTCTAACCATATATTAAGCCACAACGTCTCTTTCTGCATGTTTGTCGAACTTTTCAGGTACCTTCTCAACAACTTGGAGTACACATCAGACCTTACTGGCGGACAGATGTCACAGGTTGGTGTTATCGCTCTACAAACAAATTTGGAGAAAAGGCGATAACATTATCTATTTGAATTTATTTTGAATCTAATTTTGAATTTTAAGTTTACAAAAGTTTATTTAGGTGTTCAAATTCGCTGATCAGCCTTCATTATTCTTCCAGTGCCAGATTCGTCTCAGTCTGAAGGAAGGGCCTGTCTGTAAGGTGAGTTGTTCATTTAATAACATATGCCCATGTCACACCATCATGCACCAAAAATTCAAACCTGTTTAGAGAAAAATTGTTGAGGCTAAAATGGGGATGGGGTTTTAGACAAATTATATTGCTGTTCTTATTACATACTATACATCATACTCTATAATAACGCGCTAAGCGCTGAGTCATAGTATCGATCGGCGCCGCTGCAGAAACTAGTCATAAAATAGGGGGAAAATCGGGGAAAAATTAGGGGGGGGGAAACTTGGGGGAAAATTACGGCACGAAAATAGCGAAAACTATCCGTAAGTCTTCTCCCTGCCTAGGAACTTCAGCCTTGGGACGATCGAGGTCGCTAAACACGAAAATGAAGTTCGTTTTTGAAGTATCGATCGCCATCAATCAATATTGATCGAATTACGGTGCGGGAAAACAGTGGAAAATACCCAGACGTCTTCTACCTGCCTGGAAACTTCTGCCCTGGGGCAATCACGGTCGCTGAACACGAATCTGAAGTGACTTTCTGAAGTATCGAACGCCGCCAATCGATATTGATCAAACTATCGATTTTTTGTGAATGTCGTTCAGCCGGTGCGAAACTTTAGTCCTGGGGTAGTCGAGGTCGCTCAACACAAGTCTGAAGTTCGTTTTTGTGATATCGATCACCGTCAATCGATCAAACCACGGGGCGCAAGAATAGCGGAAAATACCCAGACGTCTTCTACATGCCAGGGGACTCAGAAGACGTGCCAAAGACGTCGTCCGCTAAGGGGGCATCATTGAGGTAGACCAGTACCTGTAATGGGGGACCGTTTCACTAAGAGACCAGTAGTGAGGAACCAATAAATCGCTCTATCATACTATATACTGCACTTACTGCGAGCCTTTTGTACTCCTAGGTGGGGAAAAAGCTGTACAAACAGAGTCTTCTAAATAAAAACTTTCACATTAATTAGAAATTTTCCAAATGAGGTTAAAAAATATTTTGTCTAAGAAAAATTTTATTATGACTTTCCTTGAAGTTTTAGTTCACCTACCAAATAAGTGAATATATTGGCTGAAACTTTATAAAAATCCCATTTTCTAAATAAAACTGATGGCTTGAAGCTTGTTTTGAAGAGGAGGAAGACGGCCACTTTTTAGTGCGAAAAGAAGACGTTGCGCCATGCCCCCATCTATGACGTTGCGATTTTAATTCGATTGATAGCAAAATTTCTGTTTACATGGAATTTAACACTGTAAACGATGCAGCAAATACTCTCTTAATGAACACACATATACTCACTTTGAGGCTTCATGTAAGAGCAGCGTTTACATTACCAATCAAATAAAAGTCGCGACAACCAATTCGAGTGCATTGCTCGATCTTGTTTTTAGCCCACTGCTGCCTTGATGCGATTTAAAACAAAATTTGGTTCTATCCTAATTGAAGGGATATATAGTGATTTCCGTCTGCAATCCCTTGCTTAAGTTTCTACGTGGTCTTCAGCTGCTATCCCAAATGATGCAAGGGCTTTCCTTTAAATGTAGTGGAGATGGTTGTGTGGCACTAGATGACGTCCGCAAGTGACACTTACGAACACCTCCTGTCTACCAGGTTAGATCCCAAAACTTATTTTGTTATTTTTTCAAAATATAAAAACTCTATAAAATTATTATACTCATTCTGGCAATTCAACTGAAAAATCCCAAAGGAAGTTCTACCAAATATTCTTTGAACAAAAAAATTATTCTTACCGTCTGGACGAGATCCGCTTTGGGTTCAGAGGTATCAGGTTTGTTTAGAAGGGTATCCAATTTGACGTGAAGAGTGCCCTGGACGAGAAAGGTGTCCAATTTGATTTGAAAGTTATCCGGTTTGACGCGAAAATGGTACAACTCGGCTGTTAAACTTTCATACACCTATATGAACGAAGTTTTCAGTAAGATTTGGTGTTCTGACGATAAATACAAGGAACTTTAGGTCAGCAAAGTGTACAATTACGATAAGGGGCCGTATGCTATTCTCGCCCGACTCGGGGACGGTACCCGGCGCGAAAAATCGATGGCGCATGTGCCCGGGGATGTGGGCGGAGACCGCCTCATACCCGGCCAGGGACGGTTGGGGAGAGAATAGCATACGGCCCCAGATCACAATCAGATCACATAGGTCTCCGAAGAATCGTCTAGCTAACTCAACAATTGAAACTTCTAGACAAAGAGCTATAACTGCTGAAAAATATTTCCCTAGACGTATAAGATGGCTGGTTACAACAGCAAGAGCATAACAAAATTCAGCATTATTGAAGTGAAAGTTCAGCGATCATCCGATGACTGCCCGAAGACACTTCGAGGAAAACGTTCCGCTGATAACGACGAGAACAACGTCGACGTCATTTCGCAGCATATGACGGTGTTTGACATTGACGACGGAACAGGCGGCACTTTCAAAGGTTTTTCAGATTTCATTCCTTTATCGATTCGGTTAGTGATCTCCAAGATGGGCGTCCTGCACGCATCCGCGTCGCGTGCGTTGCGGCGCAGATTGCTCCTTGTGCGCCTAGCTTGATGGCTAACCTTGAATTAATCAGTGTCAAAATGAATAACCAAAGCCACTTCAGGTCCAACAGCTTCTCCTCAGGAAGCATCACGTGGGGACATCTGCGTTTCACCGCTCACCGCTGGATCTCTTCTGTCTCTACTGGCTTCAACGTTGCTTATTTGTGCGGTGTCAGTCGCGTCACTGAGCTGTCGAAGACGCTCCGATCATCATAAGCTCGAAGACTAGAGTACCGCAACCATCACTCTGAACCAAATTCACTCATTCTCTGCCAGTGTGCGCGGCCAGCGTGTTTCATTCAGTTTTTGTGACGTCATGCCTTATAACCAACATTTTCTTTTTCCTTAGCTTAAATTGTATATATTATTTTTCTCTATGTACGCTCAGCTTGTGCGCCATAGCAGTGCTAGAGACGTGAAAGGCTGCACAGTTTGAAATTAGTACGATGTGTGGTCCTTCTAGCCAGCCTACATGAGCGACTAACGGAAAATCGACAACCTATACTTTAGTGCACTCATCTTGCATATCTCATACATTTTGTTCGTTCAAATAAATGTTTTCCGTTGTAACATTTGCATGTTTCTATGTATCACGCACAAAACTCGGTACTTTCTGGACAAATGCCACAACGTCGTGGCGCTGGGAAAAATTGTACTTGTTTCTACATCCTACATCTCTGTCTTACGCCACATGCATTTCTCAGTCGCCTTAACCTATCAAAGACAACAGGGAATTCTTTGGTTTCTTTAAGAGGAGGAAGCCTCATTTTGTCTCATGGATGTGGGCCATCTTAAGGCAGGACTTATAGTTTCGTCGGAGAGCGGCGCACCATTACGAAAGCAATCAATATCGATCGTATGTGCCGCCCAATCAATAGTAGATTTCATAACGCCGCGCCGCCCAGCATCTGAAGCACAAATCCCGCCTTACGCTAAAGTCTATCCGCAGTCTCTTTCCTGGCCATGTTCCGTGCTCTTCACTGCTTCAAAATCGAAGCGCAGTGGCTTCATACTCTTCCCAGCCTATCATCTGGTATGGCTAGGTTTGATGGCTGTCTTGTGCCCACGTCTTTGCCCTCGGCCTCGTGCTTGGACGAAGGTCCGCACCTGCCCGGAAAGTACTCAAACACAATTACACATTAAAGACCCTTCCTCGTCAGTGGTGCTGAAAAAATCACTTCTAAATTTCGTACAAACATCATGCAAGCTGAAATGGTGTAATTCGACAACACATGTTTCCTTATGTAAACAAACCTATTGGTTGAACTAAGCTTTTGAAGGAATGCACCCTAAAACGTAGCTTCTTCGTCAATTACAGAGCTTTATGAAAACGGAATTTACACCACCAAATCGAGAGAAAACCTCAACATACTGGGCGACAGCGTCAAGCAATCTCAGTAGCAAACCGTCCCGAAGATTTTCTTTCTCAAGCTCTCCAAAATCAGCCATGGAACTTTGCACTATATGTATGTAGCTGAAGGTATAGCCGATGGTGCACAGATGTTGTGATCATCCAATCAATTCGACATGTTTTTATTAGACTCTCATATCACGGCATGTAAGCCGCAGTCGGCAAGTTGTGACAACCTTGTTTTTTGTAATTTTCTTCCAATTTCAGCGGTCAAATTTTATTTTGAAATATTCGCTTTTATTTTTTTTAAATTTTTGTGTTAAAAAACTTTCAAATTGAGTCAGAACAACAACGACGACTGACGAATGACGGCGCCCTGATAATGCATCACCTAAGTGGACGCACGCTGACCTTCGGAACCGGTGAAGTGTCCTCTTAGAAACGATTGAAATTTCATCCGAAAAGGATTCTTTGCTACCACTTGCACTGCCCTTTTGATTAGCATTCCTCATCTAGGAATTTTCTATGTTGTTTAGGGCCGATTTTCGTACAGTAATACGCGAAATCAATTCTGGTCACCAGTGCTACGCCCAGAAGTCATTCTTGCAGTCAGCACTATTCTTTCTTTTTCTCTTTTTTGAAACTTTTCTTTTTATTTGTTACTGTTGTTGTTTTGGAGATTTCTAAGCCAGAATGTTGTAAAAAACACTGTAAAGTTGCATCTGGACAGATGCCTAAGAGATTTTTCAACGGCTTGGTCATCACTTCTTTTTGCCCTCCCTTCATCTCGAATAGAAGAGCATGATACAGGCTGCCTAAAAAGTGTTATCACTGCTTAAGCGATCACACAATTATTGCTGCATTCGTATTGGAGTTATAGCTTTGAAAGGAAAGACATTTGAAATCTTGCGATTATACATACCATGGGCCGCAGCATATACTTGGCTGCATGTGTATGTATTAGGGTGTCCCATAACTTTCGGGGCTATCATACCATTTTTATTAAAAGTTATTACAGCAAGATTATGACAAAGGGTAACCAATCGATATATTTTCCATCTGTGGCCACAGCCCTTCTTCAACGATTGGACAGAGAGTTGACTGCATTCTCCCAGAAAGAAGCTGGCCTGCTGCCAATCCATTCGTCGACTAGGCACTGAACTTCTTGACGTTGCGAGCATCGTTCGTTCCTGAGAAAGTGAGCAAGACTTCTGAATGCTGCATAGTTACAAGGATGATATGTGGTGAATAGGCAGGATGTGCCACAAATTCGATAGACTCCTTCCTCATCGTCTCCTGCGTTCGTTTCGCTCGTCGTGCATTATCCATTAACACACGAATAGTACCGAATCTCGGGTGCTTCTCAAGCAGCTTACGCTTCATTTCCACCATATCTTCAACGAGCAAGTCTGCTGTAATTGTCTATCCATCCGGCAAAAGCGAGTAGTGCAGGACTCCACGACTCACAAACCGAAATGAAAGCAAAATCTTCTTCCTATGTGGGGACGGCTTCGGAATTCGTTCTGGTCTTGCTGCTTCGGAAGCCACTGGATCAACCGTGTGGTGTTACCGTACATGCACCACTTCTCGTCCTGTGCCATAATCGTGCTTAACCACGCAGTCGTTCCTGAGCGGCTGAGATTATTCTGACAGGTGACCGTTTGCTGTCGCTTCTGACAAGGGAAGGGTTTTGACCTTCCATGGAACTTCAAGCTAAAACCAGGATCATTAGAAAGAGCTCGAAATGCTGATTACGAATATGGGTGTCAAAATTGCAAAATAAAACTTCTGAGCGAGTTATGACCTGCCGAAATCGGGCTGTCTCTCCACAGGCTGACTGTGCGACACACCTGGCGCGAGAGTGGTGAGTCATCGGGACGCCGTAAGAAGGGTCCAGGTGCGGCGTTGGCGCATGGGTAGTGCTCGTTAGGCGCGACATCGTTGGTTCGGTTCCTGTTGTCACCGGTTTTCATGAAAATCATAATCTAACTTCGAAATGACCTTTTGTTCTGAATTAAGACACGTGTTTTATTATACAGTCGGTAAAACTACCATACTCGTTTGTAAAAATGCAAAGAACTGCTATGGTGACATTTTTATTTACTATTTTGCACAAATATAGTCTAAATCATATAACGAATAACTAGAGGTGTTTCTAAGAACCTTGCCAGGAGTGACAAACACGCAAGCAATTTTACAAACGTGTATGTTAGTTTTCATGGCTATTTAATCAAACACGTGTCATAATTCAGAACAAGTGTCATTTCGAAGATAAATTATGATTTTCAAAAAAAAACCGGCACCGACGGGAAGCGAACCAACGATCGCAGGAGCGGGAGCACCACCCCTACCCCACCGCCGCCGCATCTGGCGGGCCTTCTTACGGAGCTGCAATGACTCACCACCCTCGCGCCAGGTGTGTCGCACAGCTAGCCTGGGGTGAGGCCCCCCGATTTCGGCAGGCCATAACTCGCTCGGGAATTTCATTTTGCAGTTTTGATACCCATATTCGTAATCCGCATTCCGAGCTCTTTCTAATGATGCTGGTCTCAGCTTGAAGTTCCATGGGAGGTCAAAACCCTTCCCTAGTGAGACAGAGTCAGTGCATGCGGGATCCATTCTGGCAAGGTTGCCCTTCTTCTTTGTTTCAGGTAACGATGAACAGTGCTACGTGAAGTACTGATAGCCTTCGATATCGCCCTAACGGTTCTGGCAGGTTGCCCCCTGCCTGCTGCAAGCACTCGCCGTTCGTCCGGTCCGATCGGTCTTCCAGTCTGCTTCTTGTCCGTAATGCTTTACATTCCCTTCCTGAAATGACTGAACCAAGTTTCACACTTGGACTTGCTGCAGACGTCTGGATCCAACAAAGCAACGATAGCCTTGTGAGTAGCGCACGCAGAGAGTCCAGAACGAAAGTGATGAAGAAGCAAGTCGCGATACGTCGATTTCTGCTTCATTTTCAAGAAATTGCCAAAGTGCGGGCAGTAGGCCGACAGAGTTAGTCGATATGCGACTGCGAAATATAATCGAATCGCCTTGTTGTGCCAAGAGAACACCCCGTTTGGATCTTATATAAAGAAGTTGTCACGCGCCAAACACTCATGGTTCAACTAGCCCGGAAAATTATGGGACACCCTACTATTAGGGGGGGGGGGCCAAAAGTAATGAGACACCCCATGCCGTGTCCAGATATCTCGTGGCTGGAGTCTGGATTCGTACTTGTTGTATTTGTATGTTTGTATGCTACTTACTGAAGCACATCTGAAAAGTTACCACTTCCGCCCTTTCCATAAGCATGCCGAAACCGCAGTCTGTCTCATGCCGAAACCCCATTCTGACGAATTGACCTGTGTCGCGCAAATCTCGCCCAATTCCCAACCCCGAGCAGCCTGGGCTCAATACTCACGCAAGATGAGAAGTACGTCTTCTACCTTAACCCTGACAAGCAACGAGTCTGGGTGAGGCCTGGTGAATTGTTACCGACCTTTGTTCGGCGAGATGTTCACGGCGAGAAGCACCATTGGAGCTTTTGGATCTGCGCCCATGGATCGGTTTATCGGAGGCTGTTTCCCAAGAGCACCGCGATGAACTCCAAGGCCATGGTGAACGAAATAGAGGAGATGGGCCGGCGACTCGCTCTTACTCATTCGCAACGCTTCAAGAAGGTTCTCCTCTTCGACAACGCCGCACCCCATCGGGAACAAGTAAGCACGGATAAGCTTGGCCAGCTGGGCTACGTTCACATGCCTCACCCACCGTATTCGCTGGACATCTCTCCATGCAACTACCACTACTACTTGAGCCTACAGGACTTCCTAGTCGGAAGGGACACAAGAACCCAAGCAGTCCTTGACAACCATATCGAGCTGTTGATCAACACCAGACTCAAGCAGTTCTGGAAGGATGGGATCAGGAAGTTGGCTGAGCGATGGCAGCAAGGTCCTTGCCCTTAATGGCAAATACACTCTTCAGCATCGTTGATTTGTAATTGAGTTATAAGGAGATAAAAAATTTTTTTCATTTTGTCTCATTACTTTTGCCCCCCCCCCCTAATATACATATATCAGAGATCATGCGCCGTTGAGAAATGAAGATTCTGATATTGCCTTGGCTGAAGCATTTTTTTATGGAAAAAGTTTTTGCTTAGAAGAACACATAGAGACTTGAGACGTGACTAATCCCTTGATGCGAACCTGAAATACGCACGTACGTTATTTGTCGTAAAGGAAAAAAGAATCTAATTCAAACACTCACAACAATTCAACACTCATGGTTCTCTACTGTGTCTTAGCTTTTGAGGTATTGTAAGACAAAAAAAAACTATCTCTTACGTTGCTACTCAATTGTCAGGTTATACTTGGAGCCCCTCTTCCACTTCAGGGATTTACACTTCAGGGACTCAGGTAATAAAATGTCTTGCTCCATCAAAATGTTCGAAGAGTTAATGCGTAAAAAACGCCCTCATGCTTCACTTGCTGCAGAGAAAGGAAAGTCAGGATGTGGCCAGTTTGACATGAAAAGTTTTGACAGTAGTTTGACCATATCCTGGAGTTCATTACATGCGCACGGGTCTCCTGTACTATAAGGAACCTTTATTGAGTAGTCGTATATTGGTCTAGAGCTAATCGATTCTCAGCATTATTGATTAGAACAGTTGATGAATATTTGCAGGTATCTTTGAGTATTGCTACCTAAAATCTATAACAAAAAACCATTTTTCATAGCGTTTAAATTTCTAAAGTTCATCTGAGCGAGTTTATTTGTGACTAGGTTGGGGGGGGCATAATTAAACAAGGATCGGCTACGGTAATGTGTGATGTGAAATCAATTAAGGACCTGCTTGATTTTGGTAGTGCTCTTCGGGCTTACGCCTGCCTTTTAATGGCATATGGATTAGTAAAATATGTGATGAAAAAATTCTAAAATTTCGTAAGAAAGCTATTACTTAGAAAAATTGCGTTTGCAATCCCTCCCACGTTGCTTAGCTTAACTAAGAAGACAACATTCGACTGCCCCTGTTACGGTTGGAAATTTTCCTGTAGCTGCTTTTCATAATCCTCTGAGTTCAATGTAAAACTTCTGAAAACTTCGTTGATTGTTTGCATCCTGGGCCCGGATTCATGAACCACTTACCGGCAGGTAAGTGCAATGCCTACCGCCACTCCTCACATACAATTCATGAACGCGTGGTGGGGAAGACCAGAAGTAAGATCCGAGTTAAATGCTACCTCGCAGCGCGTCGGAGAACATTTTCCTCCATAGCAAGAATTTTGCTCCGCTGCTAATTTCTGACCCAATACAAATTTTCCGTGGCAGCGGAGCAAAACCCTTGCTTTGGCTGTTACGAATCAGAAACAGAGGTAAGTTCCCGGAAAGTGGCGGGTAAGTAGCCGTCGAGGTAAGTCGGGGTAGGATTTACCCCCGGCCACGTTCATTAATCCGGACCCTCGTTCCTTCGCTGTTGTGGGTGCAATTAGATTGATGTAAGGATGACTGAGCGCCTTCTCACAACAACATTGTTCCCTTACTAGAAAATTTGGGGGCACTATTGTACTTTCACAACTCCACGGGTCGAGGAGAGGTCGAAAAAAAAAATTCGCCCAAACTTCGGCTAGGGGGGGGGGTTTATTTGGGGTGCTGATTACGAATATGATATCCGTTTTTTGTTTTACGCTGGAGTACGGTAGATTACGGTAGTACGGGTGACTAAGGCTGCCAAGATCATGGTCACCGATTTCGCCTAAACTTCGGCTAGGGGGTTATTTGGAGTGCTGATCACAAATATGACATCCGTTTTCCGTTTTACGCTGGAGTACGGTAAGTTACAGTAGGTGCGGGTAATCGCTGACAGCCTTAGTCACCCGCACCTACCATAACCTACCGTAATCGGCCGTAATTTTGAAAACGGATCTCAAATTCGTGATCAGCACCCCAAATAACCCCCCCCCCAGCCGAAGTTTGGGCGAAAAAAATTTTGTCGACCTCTAGTCGATCCGTGGAGCTGTGAAAGTACAATAGTGCCAATTTCGGCAGTATGATACCACGGACACATGGTACCAAGAACGGAACGTTGCTAAACTATTTCTTTATTTTTCGAAATTATTTTTACCTACAAATGCGCTTTATACTGTCAAAGATAGCTGCGATGGTTGCTGATTTAGTAACAAAACATTACATAACTAAGCTGATAGAAGAACTGTGGAAAAAATTGCTTTAATATTTATTCTGCACACATATATGCTCCTCCAAGGTGATGATGCTGTGGTTCTTGGAGAACGGGGCGTAAATCAGCGTCGAAGACCTTTTCTATCCGTCACAATCGCGAACAGCTCTGACCAATGATCTGATGATGTCACCGCGCGCTCTCTCAACTGATATAAAAAGTCGGCTGCCTATTTCCTTCCGTAGAAAGCCAACAGTCTAGAAAATCAAAAGCACCTCGCATGGAGTAAAGCGTAATAACCTTCGGGTCTCACCGCGTGTTCCGATGTCATCTGATTCAATTTGCACATACTATTTTCGTGCTACTTTCCTATGCTAGCAGAAGAAACCACCAGAGTTTCACCTTTTCAAAAACTCTCAGTGTTCAGAGATACATACAGGGTGCGCCAGAATTATCTCTCAGTGTTCAGAGATACATACAGGGTGCTCCAAAATTATGGCGACAAGGTGTTCGAATCGCCGAAAGCGGAAAAACAGGATTTTCGAGAAACCAACGAAGCGAAAACATTTATTAGTCCATTGCGAACTGTACAAAACATTGAGATTCGAATACATCTCCATCGCCGTCGATACGGGCTTCGAGACGCTTCGTGAAAGCATCGACGGCGGCACGCAAGAGTGGGGCGTCGAGCTCATCCCACGCCTTCTGGAAAGCTTCCTTCAATGAAACCATGGAGCGATGAAGGTGTCTGGCAAGCTTTGGCTTCTAGGACTGCCCAGACGGTGTAATCCATCGGACTCAAATTTGGAGAGTTGACTAGCCACTCATGGAAGCCGATGAAGTCCGAAAAGTTCCCTTTGCACCAGTTCTGCACCATTCTCGCTGTGCGAGCTGGAGCTCCGTCCTGTTGGAAGGTCCAGGAGCGGTTTCCAAAGTGAGCACTAGCCCATGGTAACAAGTCGGCCTTCAGAACGTCCAAATAGTTTTCCTTGATCTCCGTTTCTCGCGACATCCGGTGGACCGAGCTCCTGTGAATTCGCCCACGTACCTTCCCAATGTCGTCATACTTGTCACAGATACGTGTCTTCCTCGTCCGGATCTATCATCCTCGGTTACCAGGTCTTCGAAGCGTCTGATGGATCTATGTAGAACACTTCGATCAACTCCAAGACGCTGGAGAATATTGCGTGCCGAGAAGCCTTGACCGTAAAGTTCAATGGTTGAAGCACGGTAGCAACGTTTCGACATGTTGAAAAACTATTTATTTTTATGCTTAATTGAAATAAGCATAGACAGATTAACGCAGTGACAACAACAAAAGCATAGAAAAAAGCAATCGCTGAGAACAGGAGGACAAATTGTTCGCGCATGTGCTGTCGCCATAATTTTGGCGCACCCTGTAATATCATATACTTTCGTAATAATACTACATCAATACTGCACTTTCGCTTTTTGGAAACGATATTTTTTAGTCCTTTGCGCCGAGTCTTCTAAATAGCTGTAAAAAGAAGTTCTCTTCTCCAGCTGCAGTTCATGATGTTATCTGAAATGCTCACAATTGTGTTGTTGTTAGTTGTTTGAAAATAAACACTATTCTTCGCTTGTCACTATTTTTCTTCCGCCTATATTAGAATGTAAACCACGAAAACGCTGGATTTAGGTTGGTCAAATAGATAGCTTTGAGCCGATTTTGTTAAGGCTCCAGATCTTTCCATTCTTGATCGGTAGCTATGATCTAGTATTTGTAGATCATTCCAAAGGTTAGAAGATATGATAAGTATATATACCATTTTCACGTCAAATTGGATACTTTTTTAAATCAATTTGGACACTCTTCTAAGTTAGCCTAAAACTTTTCAAACCAAAGCTAATTCTTCCAAATTGAAACGAGCTTTTACAGGTTGAACTACAGATTTTCCAAGATAATTAGAATAATTTCTTGTTCAAGATAAATTTGGTATAACTTTCTTAAATTTTTTAAAGTTAAGCTGCTCGAATGAGTGCAAGAATTTTATAACTTTTAACTTTTTAAGAAAAATAGTGAATTAAAGTTTGTTTTGAATTGCAGCAATTATTTAGCAAAAACTTAGTGGGATAAATGACAAGATCGCGGCGTGCACTCAAAAGGCATTTCGCGATTTTGATATGATAGTGTAAATGCCGCTTACAGGAAGCATCAAAGTGAGGATATGTGTATTCTTTATTGATGGAGTAAATGCTGTTTACATGAAAATTGTTTTTGTTTATCATTTACAGGTGATACACAGACATTTTGTCATAAATTGAATGAAAATCGTGACGTCTTGGACGAGGGTATGGCACAATCCCTTTTTGTCGCCAAAAAATGGACGTCTTTCTGTTCTTTAGAACAAACTTTAAACCATTATCTTTGTTTGAAAATGGGACTTTTAAAAAATTTCAAACAATGCATTCCCTTATTGGGTAGGTGAATTAAAACTTCAAAGAAATCACACTAGAATTTGCTTTGAACAAAAAATTACTCTCTCTTTTGGAGAGTCTTGAGGTTAATGTAGGCGAGGTTCATTTCGATTTAGAAGAGTTCGCTTTGATTTTAGAAGTCTTAGGTCAGCCTAGAAGAGTGTCCAGCTTGATTTGAAATGAGGCCAATTTGAATTGAAAGGTGTCTAATGTATAATAGCCTCCTTGCCTTCCTTAACTTTAATCACTGTATCATATCCAGAAGAGCATCTTCTAGCCATCGTCTTCTATGGACGGCGTCGAGGCACTGGAGCGACGGCTACCGTTGGAATTCGAAAATCAATAGCGCATTGGAAGAGGACACCTGTTCCATTAGCACTGCTCAAGCGCCAGCTCGCTCGCTTAAGGCCCCGCTTATACTTCGTCGCGGCGTGACGCGATGGCCAGGTAAAGGCCATTGCATACTTCTGCGACAGCGCGGCGCGGCCATGATGAACCATAGGACCGCGACGGCCGCGGCGCGACACTGCGGCACGTGCCGCAGGGGGAGCATGCACACTCTTGCGGCTATCGCGGCGGCTATCGTAGGCGACGCCGCGCTGAGTGCCGCAGGCTGGAATGCTTCAAATCATTCCTGGCGGCGCGGCATGAACTGGGACGTTGGTCCCGTTGCCTGTAACGATGCTCTAACGCGACCGCGCCGCTACCGCCGGATTTCGAGGAGATAGCCGTCGCCCCATTTGCCGCGCCGCGGTGTCGCAGAAGTGTGCATGGGCCTTAGTGAGGCCAAATTGATTGATCGCGTCGCCCAGCGTCCACGCCCGCTGACCGGAAAAAATCGCGTGAACCCGCGACCAATCGCGTCGCCCAGCATCGGATTGCATCGCGCTTGAAATGGGTGCGATGCGATGGATCGCGGTGGATTGGGGCGCGGTTGCTGTGGATTTGGGACCGGTATGGCTCCGATCAGCTGATTTTCGCAGTGCGGCCACGTACTTGCGCTTGATTTTTTGTTTTATTTGTTGTGCTTAGCCTTTGCTGTTCGATTTCAGGTCGCCGCCCGTCCGGATTCACTGGAGGTGAGTTGGGTTTCGCCCAAAAGGAGACTGTCTCTTCAAGTTTTGATGATTTCTGGTGCTTCCTCCAAAATGTGTGCAGATTTGCGTGTGTACAAGTACGCAACGGTGTGTAATGGCGGATCGCGTCGCCGGCTGTTCGGAGTGCTCGTCGTCGTGCGAAATAACGCCGCGCGATTACGCGCATCGCGCCGTTCGAGTCGCGTCGCCCGGCGATGGGAGTATAAACGGGGCCTAAGAGAGGAGGGACGGATTGCGAAATCGTCAGGAAGCCCCATACAAGGAAAAACTCTGTCGTTCTCGATGCTTTCAGGGAGGAGCCGGAGAGTACCAGCTGCAGTCCTGTTCACATTCAACAGTACTTACAAGGAAGGATTCCCAACTCGTGGTGAGATTTTGCGATTCTATTTTGAAGGATGTAGGACCGTGTGAGCGGAGTCCAGAACCACAGTTAGTGTTCGCTGAACGATTTTTTTAAAGACCGGAAAAAGAGGTGTGAAAACGTGTGCGCAACAATCATCAATCCCTATGACACCACACGAGATGTGCCCCGGTGGCGCAGTCGGTAGAAGCGTCCTTCATAGGTGCACACTGCCGGTCTTTTGAATTCGAGTCCGCGTACTGTCAATGTTTTAGCACATATTAGTTCCTTGTTATTACGCTTTCTCATGATCACAGCTGTCAATTTTAGACCATCAATGCTTACAACAAACCAAGGCTGTCTATTTCCGCCCTCAAATGTGCTAGTTTTTCAACGATGCGTATCTGCATCATATCGTTTTTCTGAAAATAAAACGTCTTATTGCTCTTCCTTTCTAGCCAACACCTATGGGACAAAACTACGAAACAAGTAAACACAAGCGCTTAGACAATAGACAGCCTTGGTTTGTTGTAAGTATTGATGACCTGTGATCATGAGAAAGCGTAATAACAACAAAATATTATGTGCAAAAACATTGGCAGTACGCGGACTTGAACCGCCGGTGTACCTCCATGAGGCGACACTTCTACCGACTGCGCCACCAATGCACAACTCTTGGTGTTGTAATAGGGGTTGATGAGTGTTGCGCGCACGTTTTACACCTCTTTTTCAGGTCCTTAAAAAAGCATTCAGCAAAACTAACTATAATTCCAGACTCCGCTCATACGGCCCTACATCCTGTCAAAATAGTATCGCAAAAGTTCACCTTGAGTTGGGAACCTTCCCTTGTCCCTCCGAGCCCTGGGCTACAAAAAAGCTCCGACTTGATGGGACCCCAATGTCTTCACCGATAGCATGCGGTTCGCCCGAGTATCCCTCTGACAGTCTCTCGTTCTGGGTACATACCGGAAGAAGCTTCAAAGATCTGACTACTGGAGATGAGAATTCCGCTACGGTTGTAACACGCATCGTGATACTCCTTTGAGGAGAAGCTCCGCCGACGCAAGCCAAATCGCACATTCACCCCAAGAAGGCTCTTCTTCGCTGCTTCTGGTATTCTCCAGAAATGTTGTATTACAAGCTGCTCTCGAAGAGAAACACCGTCCTCGTTAAGACTTTGCAAATCAGCTTCAATAACTGGCGGACTCTGTTCGAGAAAAGAAAAATGGCTGGGACGAGCTTCTGACCACCTAATCTACCATAACGCCCAGCTCTACATAGTTAAAGAGACCGGTGAAAAATAGGAGCGGTTGAGCTGGTTTCTCACCCACCCTATTGCCCTGATATTGCGTCGTAGTGCCACTTCATTCCCCCATAAGAGCATTGCTAGCAAAGAAGGAGTTCACCAAACTTGAAAATTTTGAAGAGGCGGTCAGCGATTTCTTTGACTTCCAGTGTCGCAAGTTCTGAAAGCAGAATCAAGGGACAAGATACGAGACGAGCACAAGGGAGTCACTGACCTGTAAGTTAAGTGGAAGAGGGAGTGGGTGATGATTATGTTGTTGGGTTGATTCCGTTAAGCACAAGTAAGGAAGAAACGAGTTTCTTAGCAGAGATTCTTCATGCAGTGGTGCTAGTGAGGCTTGGGAATGAACTGCACATACATATGAGTGGTGTTAGTTCCAAGGAAACCAATTAACTTGCACATCTTCTCTAAAGCCTTTGCATATATGCCATATAAAGAAGTGAAGCTCTCTATCAAACTCCTCCTAAAAAACAGATCAGGACCTAAGATCGGTTCACATGTCATTTAGCATTCTAGGAGAATGAAAACGGCTTGTGCTTAACGCAGATTCTTTTTTCTCTGGGTGAGCTAGTGATCCAGAAGTCCTAACAAGATCAAACACAAAGTTCTTAAAAATTAAAAAAATTCAACAAGTTAAACGTAGGTTCTTTTTTCTAGATCCTAAAACATCATGCAAATCTATGCTACACTTCAATCAAACGACGCGACGTTCCCATACGCTGAACGAGGATATTGTGGAAACTCACCATTTAGTATAAAGGATAGGGACAACGAATTCGTTATTTAGTCCTCTTGGAGATGCGCCACGCACTCTACTTCTGCGGAATGTCGTGGAGGCAACTTGAACGCGTATTTGGCATATACGCCTATGGGTCTGTTCATACTTCGCGACAGGAGCGACTCGTCGCCCGTGCAAAACATACATATCGATTAAAACTGAGCGCGCGCCGCCGAAAAGTGTTCATACTCGAGCGCCAGCGCTGTCGCCCCAGTCACTCTTGTCGCTCCAGTCGCTGCTGTCGCCTGTTCATACTTCCGCGCGCTGCGCTCTCATCGCTCCCGTCGCCCGTGCAGAACATGCACATTGATTAAAACCGAGCGCGCGCCGCCGAAAAGTGTTCATACTTGAGCGCCGGCGCTGTCGCTCTATTCGCTCCAGTCGCTGCTGTCGCTTGTTCATACTTTCGCGCGCTGCGCTCTTGTCGCTGCTGTCGCGAAGTATGAACAGTCCCTATAAGGGCGCTTGTAGCGCAGTCGGAGATGGTGCCGGCTGTTGCGGTTCCAGGTTCTTGGTTCGGACTTCCCGCCTAGAACAACTAAGTTTTCCATCCATCCAGGGCCGGTGAATTGATGGCTGACTTGTCCTGAAAGGACAAACCCCAAGTCATTGTATAGCCCAAATACGAATTCAAATCGTCTCGCGACATCCGTAGAAGTAGAATACATGGCGCATCCCAAAAGACATTGAGTAACGTCGTACTTTATGGATTACTTGTCCTATACGCGACAGCCGGAGCCTCTTCTGCCACACGCCCTTCATGCGCCCCTTTGTAGATAAAATAGGAAGCTTTTTGCTAACAGCCAAACAATATTTTTAGACATTTTTTAGCTGTAGATATCAATAGGTGAAACGAGATTGGACTCGCATGCGGAAATATTCAAAAAAGTTATTGAAAGAGTGCGACAAATTTTCACTAAATTTCCATTGCTTATAAAGGATGCGAAGACGTAGGCGATATTCTGTGTACTTTTTACCTTCTTCAATGTTTTTTTCGACCCCTGAAAGTGAACTATATGTGTCAAAACTGGAATTGGTTCAGTATCCGGTAGTTTAACGCCCGCAGTCGGCGATCACGACACATTTTCATTATGCTATTGTTCGCGCCGTCTCCCGAAGGAGTTCTTATTCATACATCAGTGGTGTTTTCATAGAATTAGCCAGATTTACTGTGCGATAAACAGCTTACGCTATAACAATGGAACGTTTTGAACGTGTAAACTCAATAAAAATTTCGGTAGTTTCAGAACCTTTAGGTCTGAGTGCACTTTTTCTCAAAAGCGATTTCTCAACAAAAAATTTCTTCTGTAGTCTAAAAGTACAAAGTGAAAGCAATAAAGAAATATGGCTGTTTGGTTAATCGAGAAAACAGTCATGCAATAGATAGGTGTCCTGAGAGCGGAATGATGATGGTCGGCCGTAGCACGCGATTTTACACCGAACGTGATCGAATCGTCAACAGTCTCTTGAGCGTTTGAACTCTTCCTATCCTTGCGACACCTATTTCAACCCTCGAGATGGCTCGTCTTCTCTTCGTAGCCGGAAAAACGACATCGGTCAGCGGCCGTCTTCAGAACCACTGCCTTAGATTTGAACTTACATCAGCTGGATGAACACCGAACTGAGTTTGAACAGCCGATGGAGTACTTTACTCCGAAATGCTGCATCGGTGTCGATCACCCACCGTCATGCTTTAGGAGAAGTCGTTCCTTGTTTGTCATCTGTTCCAGTTTGTCTTTGAACCGGTAGCGTGGTCGTTCTTCTCGCCCGCTTCATCTCTCCCGCATCGATCTACAAACTTCTTCCGTCTTCGCTCTCATCTGATTCGTCTGATTTAAAGATTTCACATGGCGTCGAGAAAAACGATAGAAGACTTCTACGTGCACACAGATGTGGCTACTGTTCGACTAGATGAACTGAACGATTTCGGTTAGTTTTCTCCACGGTCCATTAGCATGCTCCTTGGTTTCAAATAAAATAAAAAATCAAGTTGCAAATCGATCAATTCAAATTCAAATTCAATAGATGCACTTAGGTGTACGTCTGTCCTATGAACTGACATGCATTGGTAGCTGTCCGATCTTAGCTAGCTGTACATAGAATTATTTAACTTTTCTATCCATCAGATAAGAAATCGTTAAACATGCATCTGAATATATCTCGGTGTAGAATCCTATTCGCCTTCAGTAGATTCAAGGATAGCAATATTTGCTTCTCACTTGTATTATAGAGCTTCTAGGGCGCATATGTTCTATGTTCTCACAAGGAGATTAAGGTTCTCCTTCTACACTTCTTATTTTGTGATGAGCATGTCGATTGATTTAGTTTTCATTTTAAGATGGGTACTTTTCATTTACAACGAAATTAATGCAAAAATAGGCGTATATAAGGTTAAAGAAGACACTTTTTAACAACGGCGTGATAATCTGTTGCTAAAGAAAATATGCGTTTAAAAAACTCTTCACAAGGTGTCTTTTAAGCAATCTGCACAGCCTTTGAAAGCGCCTAAAGTTAGAACATTTTAGTCAAAACAATTTCTCTTTATTTTAAAGTGAATTGTTG
The DNA here is from genome assembly GCA_947396885.1 of Heligmosomoides polygyrus polygyrus. NCBI lineage: Eukaryota > Metazoa > Nematoda > Chromadorea > Rhabditida > Heligmosomidae > Heligmosomoides > Heligmosomoides polygyrus. The sequence continues at coordinate 8,560,341 of OX377206.1, read as the reverse complement.
CAACAAGTTTCATCATGTAAGAAGATTGCGCCGTGCACTTGTCCACCTTCAATGCTCATGTGATGAGAGTGAAAATATTGCCTAACTGAAGCTGTTTGGTGAGAATGGTGACACGCCTCGTTTATTGTGGTTACTTTTGCCGTTTCTAGGTTTACACGCATGTAAGCAACATTTACAATAATAGTCGAAAAGGTAATGCAATGCAATGATAAGACAAGTGCGCGGCGCAATCTCTTCATATAACATACCAGCAAATTTTTCGCATTACAGTGCCTTAGCATAAGTCTAAAAACTTTGTTTAAATTCAAATATTGAGAATTCTCTATTTAAACAGCGCAGTTAATTTTTCCAGCGAAGGTAATTTTTTGAGAAAAATTTCCTTAGGAATACCATATAAATCTGACTTTGCAAGGCCATGTGTACCTACTTTTACTTTGCAAAATATGCACTTTGTTTTCGAAGTCGTCCTGTTTCCAATTAAAGTGATCAGCCTAAGATTAAAAGTCATGAAATTAAAGAGAACGTGGGATATCAATTAATGGATAAAGGATAAAGGACGGCGATATTCGATCCCTTTTGGGATGCGCCACGCATTCTACTTCTACGGGATATCGTGGAGGCGATTTGAATGCGCATGAACAAGTCAGCGCTCTATCCTTCCCAGACATGTCTGGTACCAATTCACCGACCCCGGAGGGAAGGAAGGCTTGGTTGGCCTGGGCGGGAAATCCGAACCAGGAACCTGGTATCGGGTGCACGCGACAGTCGGCGCCTCCTCCGACTGTGCTACACGCGCCTCGGGATATCAATTAGTGAAGAAAAATTATAGGAACTGCAATTAATAAATTCTTTTTCGAATACGTCATGATTATTTTCTGTCATGTAGACTTGTATACAGAATGCAAAGAAATAAGGTAGGCTCAAGCAGTTCCTTTTTGGGACGCGCCACGCATTCTACTTCCCCTGATAACCTGGAAGCGGCTTGATTTGATTTACTCAGCCCATACAATGACTTTAGTTCTCCAGCCAATAGGTAGGTAGATAACAGTGTGCATTATTCTTCCCAATTAATTGACCATGATGGTTGGTTTGGTTGGGGGGGGGGGGGGGCGGGCAAGCCAACAACCTCATTGCGGTGTGAAGGCTGCAAACGTCGCCTCCCTACTAATGCGCTACCAAAACCCCGTAGAAATGTATACTGTGGGAAGAGTACGAGAAGTGAGAGAAGGGGTAGCGAATATTCTAGTATTTTCTTCAAAAAAGTTTTGAAGTCAATTAACTTACCACGGACAAGTGGAGAGCGTTGTCGAAATAGGCAGGAACTGAACCAGGAGTTGATTTGCGGCGATCACGATAACTGCGCTTACTGCCAACCCAACCGGGCGCGTCTGAAATGAAGAATAGAACACGAAATGCTTAATTGTCAACGTTTTTTGGTAAATTTCATTGGAAACGAAATGCTACCAATTTTATTCTAAAAACGCCCTCCGTTAAGGTGGTCTAAATCAATTTCAAGAAATTCCCTAAATTGATTCACTAGAGACTTCTGAAGAAATCCTTTCTCGAACGATGACCAGCGTCAGAACACCTTTTTCGTTGGATGCGACATAATTTCCGTACTCTTCCCTCAACGCTGGAATAAATAAAGGATAAATGACAGCGATACTCAATCCCTCTTGGAATGCGTCACACATTCTACTTCTACGGGATGTCATGGAGGCGATTTGAATGCGTATTTGGCCATACAATGGCTTGTGGTGGCCAGCCGATGAACAAGTCAGCGCTTTATTCATCCCAAACAAGTTTGGAACCAATTCACCGACCTCGGAGGGATGGAAGGCTTGGTTCCTTTCCTCCCCACCAAAATTCCAGAAACCTGGTATCGGGTGCACGCGACAGCCGGCGCCTTTTCCGACTGCGCCACACGCGCCCAGAGCAATAAATATCGGAGTTAACACATCTCTATCTGGAATGCGCCACGCATACTACTTCTACGGGATGTTGTAGAGGCTGCCTGAATGCGTGTTTCACCAGTAGAGTGATTTTTGGTAGCTAGCAGACAGAGTGTTTTATCCCACTCCTGGCATCAATTCACGGACACCTAGATGAATGTAAAGATTGGTGGACCCGGGTTGGAACTTCAAACATGATCCCAGCGACAACTCGCTCCTCCGTCTGCACTACCACGTGCCCGTCCTTCACTTTATGTACATCACCGTATTTTGATCTAATCTGCTGGTTTGTTTCACCGAATCCACTTACTAGGGAAGGGTTTCGACCTCCCATGGAACTTTAAGTTGAGACTAGGATCATTAGAAAGAGCTCGGAATGCTGATTACGAATATGGGTATCAAAATTGCAAAACGAAACTCCTGAGGGAGTTATGGTCCGCCGAAATCAAGGGCCTCACCACAGGCTGGCTGTACGGGCACGAGAGCGGTGAGTCATCGGGCTTCGTAAGGCGCCTTTTATACTCCCGCCGCGCCGCGGCGCGTCAATTCGGGACGCGGCGCGGCCACTCGCGCCGCGCCCCGAATTTGACGCGCCGCTGCGCGATTGCAGTTAGAAAGCGGAGCGTCAGCGACGCGCGGCCACGAGCTTCTGCGCACTACGGCCCGTGCTCCGGAAACGGTCCATGAGTCATTGAGGGAGCAAAACAGAAAGGATTCGCCTGGCTGATCAGCGCAATGCATCTTGTCAATGTTAGTGATATTCCTATGGGGAGTGACGATTATTCTCTTAAGCCTGGAGTCGAAGTCGTCCGCTCAACCTACGGCTAAAACTAGTGAGTGTGGTATTGAGTCGAATCTCCTGCAATGCAAACGGCACTAAACCACTCCTTATTTTGCGATATGTGCGGGTCCAAAAGTAAAACTGCTGGAAGGTACTCATCGTCGATAACCACTCAAAATTCTTTCTCTTATGGATATTCTGGGGTCACTGTGCACTAAGCATATCTTAAGCGTGGTATATGAAGCTTCGTGAATGTCTACAAATCTCCATTCTCTTCCTAGGTTACAGAAGGTACGGGCTAAGGTCATGGTCACCGATTTCGCCCAAACTCCCTAATCATCCAAACCGCCTGTAACTTCAAAAAACGATGTCAGATCCGTGATCAGCACCCTAAATACCCCCTCCCCCTTCTCATAGGAGAAGTTTGGTCGAAAAGGTGAAATCTCCCACCCTACATCGAGTCTGCCGAGGCTGATCGCGCCGCGCCGCGCCCTTCCCCTCAGCGGCGCGATTCGCCGAATACCGTAACCCAAAATTCCGTCAAGTGTGGTGTTTTGCGGCGGCGGAGTATAGAAGCGATGCGGCGCCGCCTCGCGGCGCGAAAAATCGATAGCCATGCCGACCATCACGCCGCGCCGCGGGGCGGCGCAAGTATAAAAGGCGCCTAAGAAGGGCCACCCACCTGCGGCGGTGGCGCAGGGGTAGCGCTCACGCCTGTTGGGTGCGGGGTCGTTGGTTCGGTTCCCGCTGCTGCCTGCTTTTTTTTGCAAATCATTCATCATCTTCGAAATGACCTTTTGTTCTGAACTATGACACGTGTCTGATTAAATAGCCGGGACAACTACCATACACGTTCGTAAAAATGCTTGAAGGCAAAAAACTGCTATGGAGACATTTTTATCTACTATTTTGCACAAATAGATTCTAAATCATATAGTGAATAACTAGTGGTGTTTCTAACAACCTTGGCATTCATGGAACAAAGCAAAAAAATGTGTGAAGTAAAAAGGTAAGTAGAATGTATGATAAGGAAGAACAAGATACCGCTGATTTACTGCTTTTTCTTCACTCACTATGTCCTTTTCTCCAGCAAAGCTGGTGTACATTCTTTTTGCTGAATTTGGGGTGCCAGAGTAAATAAAAATGTCCCCATAGCAGTTTTTACAAACGTGTGTGGTAGTTTTCCCGGTTATTTAAACACACACGTGTCATAATTCAGAACAAAAGGGCATTTCGAAGATGAATTATGATTTGCAAAAAAACGGGCAGCAACGGGGACCGAACCAACGACGTCGTATCAGATGAGCGTGAGCGCTACCCCTGCGCCACCGCCGCAGGTGGCTGGCCCTTCTTACGAAGCCCCGATGACTCACCGCTCTCGCGCCCGGTGCGTCGTACAGTCAGCCTGTGGTGAGGCCATTGATTTCGTCGGGGCATAACTCGCTCAGGAGTTTCATTTTGCAATTTTGAAAGCCATATTCGTAATCAGCATTCCGAGCACTTTCTAATGATCCTGGTCTCAGCAAGAAGTTCCATAGGAGGTCGAAACCCTTCCCTAGTTAGAGGTAAATCGGCAATTAGTCATCAAATGCCAAAGTGAACCTCTGAAAGTGGCCCAGAAGCTTCGCGATGGCTCTAGAGAACTAGTTCTTTCAGATTTTCTTTCTTCTCGGAACTCTTTCACATATGTATTTCAGAATTTTTCAATAATTTTTATGACATACGTAGATTAACACGCTATAAAATATAACAACACTCACAAGTATAATATAAGTAGAAGTAGAAAATGAATAGAGAGCAATAGAATTATTCAGAAAACCGAACAAACTGTCTAGGAGGATCGTAACTAACAAGCTTCCTAGCGATACTGGTCGACCAGTATTTAGTACTGCCTTACAAATTGTTTTTCTTGGAGAATCTCAAATTTTCAATGCTGGGTTGACAGGTGAAGAACGAAGACCAGGCGTTACATCCTGCTCCAGGTGTCTGGATTTCCACCTCTTGTGTTAGAAGAAGAAGAAATAGAATAAAACTCTTGAAAAGGTGTGGCATGCCCTACCAGCACACGATTTCTGGAAAATCATTTCTCTTTCTTAGATATAGAATCGGCTCCTTTTTTAATAAGTGACTATTCCATCTAGAAGATGCCAGTTCCCAGTTCTTTTTCCAATAAAGAAGGAAAGCAAACATTCCTCTCGGCAACCTATGTAATTTGTCGAGATGCGAGATCGTGCAAATTAATCGCAAGTAATCCTTTTCGGATCAATCCTAGTCGGAAGGGGCAACCGCTAAGTGTCAATTGTTTATGTCATGACGTTCTAAAGAACCATATTCCTTGAATTTAATTGAAAGCCTTCGCGTGATGGTACAGCAGTTGAAGCTCTCCTTGAAACTCAAGGCAGGGAACGAAGGGGTCAAATTGCTATGTGCCCCCCCCCCCCCCCCCGATTAGGATAGATCCACTTTTTCTTCTCCCTTCCGAAAACGCCGCTCACCACGACATTTTTTGATAACTCAAATTCTGTGCTTAATTATGAAAAATCGCTTCAGCATCGCTGCTGCCTTTATAGACAAGCATAGCTTAATCTATGCAAGGCGATTGATTTGCGCTTCTTTTAAGGTTTAAAACTTTAAAAACTTACTAGTGCTTGTGAAAAATGCAGTGTATCCTAAAAAAATGCAGATACTATTTGAAAGATTCTAACATTATTGCTAGTGAAGCTTTTAAAGGTAACTGAGGTTCGTATAAAAGCACATGGTAACGGTATGCCTGTGGCGTGTAAATATTTAAGATTGCGCCATGCCCCCGCCTAAAACTTTGAATTTCAGACTTGATTGTTTCAGCATGTGCTGAATGCTTGTTACAAACTTGCTACTACATGGCCACATTGACCTGTAGGATGCATCGTTTAACGTTTAGAGCTTGAAAATTAAGTGAGAGACACGTGACATGCAGGTTTCTTGATTGCACAATTTAAATGTGAGCAAAAGCCCCATTTTTCAAAACGGATTCTGTGGACTGATGAAGCAACATTCAAGCTGAATGGAGAGGTCAGTCAACATAATCACAGCTACTGCCCAACGAAAAATGTAAAAGAAGGACATCACAGGTTAATCTGGCTAAGTAGTAACAAGATTGCAATAAGCATTCAGCCCATGCACAATCAATTGAGTCTGAAATACGAGGTTCCAGGCGGGGCAAGGCGCAATCTTGTCTATTCGTGGGTCACAGTAATCTGTGTACCCTGTGCTTTCATATGAGTCTCAATCGTCCTCAAAATCTTTACTAGCAGCACTGTTAGAACCTTTCAAATAGTACCTTTTTTAGGATACCTTGCATTTTTTGCGAGCCATATTGTGTTTTGAAGTTTTAAACCTTAAAGGAAGCACAAATCAGTCAACATGGCCACTTTGTGGAGAATTTTTAACAAGTATTCCAGCGAAAAACAATCAATGGAGCGTAAAACGCAAAATTTTAACGAGTGCATGGCGCATTCTATACCAGTCAGATGTCAGACAATTTCTAGTTTCTTAAGCTCTTAGCTCTTCATTACCTTTACCGTGAGCAAAGTTATAACCTTTCAAACAGCGTATACATTTTTTGAGACACCCTGTACATTTAATATTTGTCCAAAAGCACATGTGCTTTTCTAATAACGGTACCTAAAGCCCAATCAGTTCCTCTATTAAAAAACTAAAACAACTGCGCGAAAATTCAAGGCAGTGAAGCGCCGGAAACTGTCAGCCTGACCTAATTTCACTATATACAAAGGATGAAGGATTGTTTTATCGTAGTGTCGTTCCCAACAGTCCAAGAAGGGAGTTTGTCGACGACAGCCCACATTACCAGACGGGTGTTTATCAAAGAACCCGTTTTATAAAGACAATGAACAACGTGAACCTTTTGGTATGCGCCGCGCATTCTACAAGACTTCTGTGGGATGTTAAGAGGCAATGCGTATTTGGTCTATCATATACATACAATGATTTAGATGGTCAATCTATTAATAAGTCAGTGTTTCATCCTTCTCAAATAGGTCCTTTGCCAATTCTCCGACCCAAGGGGAATGGAAGGCTTGGTTGTACTGGGCGGGAAGCCTAAACCAAGCACTTGGAATCGTGTACGCGCGACAGCCGTCACCTCCTCCGGCTGCGCTACCTCGTGCTGAACTTAAAACTTTACACCAAGAACAATGTTTTAATTAGAAAAATCCTAAACGGGACTAGAATCCTCGCGAAAAAACTGAAGCTGGATCCGGGTAATTTTTCGGAAAATCTCAGGCAGAATTTATCTTTGGTGTCATGGATTACAAAAGAGGCCAATATTAGACTTTAAAACAAACCTTGATTTTAATCCTTTCTCAAAAAGTAAAAATTTATAAAATTATTACGCTTGTTTTGGCAGCTGAACTAAAGAAAATCAGAAAAAGGATACCAAATTTTCGTTGGACAAAAAAAATATTCCAACCATTTAGGAGAGTCTGTAGTTTAACCTACAAGAAGCTCGTTTCAATTTGAAAGACGTTCACCTTCATTCCGGAAACACACATTTTGTTTAGAGTGAAGTCCAATTTGACGTGAAAATGTATATGTATGCCCCACATGTCCAATCTACTTCAAGACATCGCTTAAGAATGAGTGCATGGCGCATCCCAGAAAGGGAAAAGCAACAAATGGAGATGCTATAAACAAACAAAAATTGAAAAAATTCTAACAAAGAATATTTCAATGAATGGAAAACACTTTCCTATGCCAAATAATATGTTTTGTTTCAGGTAAAGTGAAGCCGACGAAAGGAGGTAAGTGTGCACTTTCATTCGATTACTGGAGCTCTGCAGCTTCTGCTGACGGAACCAGCTCAGGTATCTAGTGAAGTAACCCAATACATGGTTTCAGCTACCCACTATTTCGCCCATCTACTAGCATTCCTCGATAGAAACATAGGATTGCGGCACTTGTTCCTGCTCTCCGTCTTAGTCGTCTACTCCTTCATTGGAGGATACGTCTTCTACTACTTTGAGACGAATGGAGAAGCCGAGGTAGAGGACTATACACGTTATAACGAATTATTCTTAGTGCAAGTAGAGTTTATAAAAGCTCTTCTTTATAAATACTTCTCATTAGTTGTACGTAAAAATGAGTGCGAGGACGTTTTCTTACAATTTTCGACCCGCACCCCGTTCTGGATAGTGTATTTCACAGCTTTTCAATGAGTTACATAGACTTTTCTAGACTTCCTCAGGCAAACACGAGGGTTTTGTGTCCCTCCAAACTCTGCGAACTCGGAAAACTGAAAATGCGACCCCGTTATTGGTTTCTAAAGTTTGACCCACCTGTTATGCGCCAGTGCGCAGCAAGCTGGCGCATACCACGTCGGCGCGTGCTCACGCGAAGATAAGCGGGATTTCTACGTCAATGGGGTGCGCCGCGTCATCAAAACTACTGATATTGATCGCCTTCGCCGACTAATCGATTTCTGTCGCTTTCACAAAGCATGCCTCTCCGCATTTGAAGCATAATTCCCACCGCAGCCACTTTCGTCTAAGATGGCCCTGAAACGGTCGCCCAGTTTTTTTCTGACTTCCACCTGGGCCCGGATTCATCAACGCGCATACCAACGGGTATGCTGGGTATAGGGGGTGGGCATACACACGATGTGGACATACCCACGATTCATAATAAACCTTACCCGCCAAATCGTGGGTATATCAGTGGGTAGAGGAAACCTTCCGATCGCCGTGGGTACATCAGCATACCTGTGACTCTTTATATCATGTAGAGATGAGTACTGGCACATTCCACAAAGGATTGATTAGAATCGTCCATCACCCTTATTTCTAAACTAAATACTTGCGACTGAAGCACGAAATGACCACATATGTATTGATCCTTTCCAGCACGCCCTCTGTCTCTTTTAGGGACAGCCTCTAGAAGAAAAACTGCCACCTACCCAACCACTCTGGTGGGTAAAAAGCCTGGTTGCAATTTAAAGTCGATTTGGTTGCATATCAGGACTGGCGAGCGCGTGTAGCGCAGTTGGAGAAGGTGCCGGCTGTTGCGTGTTCCCGATACCAGATTCCTGGTTCGGATTTCTCCCCAGGTTAACCATGCCTTTCCTTCCGCCAGAGTCGCTGAATTGGTACCAGACTTATCTGAGAAGGGCAAGGCGCAGACTTTCTCGATGAATTCTTAAAATAGTGGAGAGCAGTACATTTCTATGGCAATATCGAGGGCAAAGTGGTATTTTCCGCTGTTTCGGAAGGTATCGCGAATCGATTTGAAATGTGATACAGCAGTGTTCTCGCAATTTTTTTGAATATTCGAATGGCTTCGAATACCTAGAAATTTCGAATGTTTCAAATCGGATATATCCCAAAAAGCGTGTTTCTGAATATTCGAATTCGAATACATTTGAAAAGCGAGACTTTTTAAATATTCAAATTCGAGTGTACAAATTCGAATGAAAATCATTCGAATATTCGAGTAGATCAAGCCCAACTGTAGAATGTACTGAGCCGTATCTGGGCCATCCCCCTGAAGATGGTGATTTAGAGGAACAGTACACATGTATCTGCCAGACGTTGATTTCCATTAATAGGCGCTGTTTCGTAATCAGAGAGTCAAATGAAATATCGCCGAGGTATAATACAAAGCATGGCCTATGCGAACGCGATATACTGACACACGACGAACAGTGTACCGTAGATATCCATGAGCGAACGGAGAAAGTGAATTCTTTACACTTTTCTCATCCTTGCTACGATCCTAAAGAACCTCGTAACAATATAAACTCCTTAGTTTTCTCGTCTGCCTTGCACCAGAACAACCTCGTTACTGGTTCAGATACGGTTTTAGACCCCATTTCAATGTAACCCGTGACTTTTTTTTAGCGTTTCTTCCTCTAGAAGGCCTTCCATTTCCAGTAGTCCCTCACTCAGGAATAACTCTGTCCTATCACAATCAGAGAAGCCTCTTCGATGTGGGCAGCAGCTGATTGCATCAAGGCCATTTCATTGTTGTGGTGTGTAATGAGCCTGGTCCGCGGCAGCGGGTCAGCGTTTCACAAAAGTTTCTTTCAATACGCTTCTGAAGGACAGTGATAAGGCTCGCATGACAGCTTCTCCGTTGCACGGATGCATCTGTGCGCGGTGTTCGCAAAATTACACTACAGACATAGAAAATACTAGTGGAGCTTCGAGTCAAAGCATACCCATCAGGAAAAGCTTCTGGCGCAATGCGTGCTGACGACATTTCCTACATCTTTTCCGTACTATCCTACTATATATAATCGGTTAATGTCACGTGTCCGTCACGGGGAGGAGGACTGAAGTCTAGAGATGCCTACGGCACTGCAGCGTATGCCAGCCGGCTTTCTTTGAGCTTAACCATGTGCGATTGCTGGCGAACTATATTCTTGGCGGCAGATCGTCCAAGTTTACGATATTTTGAGCTGGCAACACGCCAGGGTATGGATGGGAATCAAGTGCCCAGCGTCCGGAATTAGAAGACGTGCCGCAGACGTCATCAAACGCGTTGGGATTCAGAAGACGTGCAAAAGACGCCATCCACCGTGCGATGGGATTCAGATGACGTGCTAAACATGTCGTTCAACTTGCGTTAGGATTTAAAAGGCGTGCTGCAGATGTCATCCAACGTGCGTTGGGATTCAGAAGACGTGCAAAAGACGCCATCTACCGTGCGATGGGATTCAGATGACGTGCTAAACATGTCGTTCAACTTGCGTCAGGATTTAAAAGGCGTGCTGCAGATGTCATCCAACGTGCATTGGGATTCAGAAGACGTGCAAAAGACGCCATCTACCGTGCGATGGGATTCAGATGACGTGCTAAACATGTCGTTTAACTTGCGTCAGGATTTAAAAGGCGTGCTGCAGATGTCATCCAACTTGCGTTAGGATTCAGAAGACGTGCTGAAGATGTCGTCCAATGTGTGTAGGGATTCAGAAGACGTGCCCGCAGACGTCCAACATGCGGGATTCCAAGTAAGGGAACCAATAGGAAAGGGACCAGTGAGGAGAGAATCAGCAAAGAGGGACCACTGGAGGAGGAATAAGGGGAGACCAGTATTTTCCCTCAATATCGTCCAATGTGCGTCGGGTTTCTGAAGATGCGTCATAGAAGTCGTGGTGCGTGCGTCGGGGTGCAGAAGGAGTGTCATAGACGTCGTGGCAACGTCGTGACACGTGAGTCGTGACTCAGTGTTACATGTGAGTGCTTGACTATCTATCACTCACGCCAGCACATAGATAAAGAAGTATTAGCGGAGAGAGGAGGGGAAGAAGTAGGGAAGGTGATTATGGAATTCGGAGAAGTATTACTGCAGTCGGACAGTAAACGTTGTCGACCTGTCGACAAATACCGATTAATTCTAATTATTTCCCTGCAGATTAAGCACTTCGGATTGGGACTCTCATTGTTTCTCGCCACGTAGAGAACGGGCACTTCAGAGAATAAATCGCGTGGATACGATTGAGAGTATCCACGCGATTTATTCTCCGAAGTGCGATTTGAGAGTGGATGGGCTTCATAGGAACAGTGAAGATTTTGCCCACCATATCCCGCTGCACTACTCTATAAAATAAATCCATTTTTACTGTAATAAAAGTAAGAAAGCCTGAAGAAGAATGGAGGAAGGCTGGGGATGTTCTATTCTCGGGGTTTGAGGGCGAAGCCCCCAACCAGACGTTGGCGGTCGCTAGGCCGCTGAACGTCTGGTAGTTTTATAATCCAAAGAATTCTGGAGCTGGGATGGACCACGGTAAAGGAAGCGCCAAATGCTGTCATACGGTGACACGTCGAAGAAATCTACTCCTACGAGGAAGTGCCTCCCCCGTTCCAACCCGCATAGCGCCAAGGTTTCCTGGAAAGTATTCCAAAGAGGGCGAAGCTCCTCGTACTGACACAAGTCTGTCGTCGCGCTGTGAAGACATTGGAATAAGGGTAAAGGATAATGGACGACGTAAATTTATTGATTTTTTGAGAAAATTTCTAAGGCTGTATCTCCACTTGAACTATGAGGTGTTAGTGATTGGAAGAAGTGAAAACAGACCATTTAGTTCACATTCTCAATCTGAAGCATTTGTAGTAAGTTGGTTTGCGCAACTTATTTCTGAAGTCCTCAGAATTCCTACATGAAATCAAATCCAGTGGAAGCTCAATAAGCCATCTAGTGGTTCGCATAAAGAATGAATTAAGCGCAATGTTTCCGATGGGACGGTTCAATCGGTTCAATTTGTAGTGTTGTACTACTAGCACTGTTGTACTTCCACGACTTGGCTTGAATATCCAGTATTTACTGGCCCTCAATTTAACTTCCATGCGGAAAATGCGAAAAAAATGAAAATACTAAATCTTCAACTATCCTTCTATATTTCAAACTTTTTAGGCCGAGTAAGTGAAGCCGTCCTCTGTAGGATGGCGAAATTCGCGGGTAATTTGGATCGGGAAATGCTCTATGGTAAAATATTCCGGTGAAATTATGTCCTTTCAGGAAGCGCCACATATTCTACTTTTACAGCATTGCCGTGGATAATATTTGAATGCGTCTCTAGCCTGTGAAATGATTTTTGTCAACCAGCCGAGGACAACGCAGCCTCTCATCATTCCCAGACAACTCCGATACCAATTTAGCAACCCTGGAGGGATGGAATGCTTGGTTGCCCTGGGTAGAGACCGACCCAATAACCTCGGGAATCGGGCGAACACGACAGCTGGGCGCCTTCACCGACTGCGCTACCAACGTCAAGAATTACACTGTAGACCTAGAAAATGCTAATGGAACTTTGAGCCGTAAAACTAAGACTATTGCCTCTTTTAAGGAACTTGGTATTTTTGGTACTTTTTCGGTGCTTCCCACTGAATCTAACATATCAAAATCTAAAACATCTAATTTATTTAAAAAAGGTTTTCGTGAAAATTAGCTACAAAATCTGATAAACAATGAAATAGCACTATAATGCATAGGAACAGCAAAACACTTTATACTGAAAACGATTTCGCACTGAAAAATGATGAAAAGTTATTGAAGAAAAATCATTTCAGCTTTCCAATGTAAGTCTCTAATGTAATGTAGAAGGAGCTATATCTCACGTTGAAGACGAAATATGATAAATTTATACTTCGAATTTTTTTTTATTTTACCTGTCCCAATAAGTGAACACAATCTTCAAAATGTTATAAAAATTTATTTTTTAAGGAAAAATAGTTGCTTAAAACTTATTTTAAAGTGGAGAAAGTGGCATTTTTGTGCCGAAAAAAGATGGTGCCACGCAGCTATCCAGGACGTCGCGATCTCCATCTGACCGAAAGCGTGGAGTTACACACTCGTTAACGGAATACAACAAATGGAACTGTAGAAAACACACATATTTCTTCACCTCCCTTTTTCAATTAAAGTATTTACACTATCAATCAAAACTCGTAACGCGCTAAATGCATGGCGCAATCCCTTTCTTAGCCGCACTAGAAATTGTTGCTTTCTATGTAATTAAATACATATTTAAACCACAATTTTTCCTGAGAAATAAAAAAAACTAAGCTTCGAAGTTATACTAATTTTCATTGAGCAAAAATTTCTTCCACTGAAAACAATTTAGTACTGAAAGAAGTGATTAAAATATTGCCAGTTTTGCTAATTCGGCATAATATGCTTCTTATAATGATGTTTTGTTGATTTCAAAACTGTAGGGCGAGGCGGGACTCGAACCCGCACCTCCTACTGACCGGGCGGGAATGCTCTACGCCATCACACGTAATAAGCTCCCTGTTAGGCCTGAGTTATACTCCCGCGGGAGCATCCGCGGACGGAATTTGCACCGCGAACGGCGGGCGTGGCGGGGCGCGGCGATTGGCCAGGTGAGGGATCCCGGCGCGATTCCCGCCCGTCCGCGAATGCTTTCACGGGAGAATAACTCAGATCTTACCAGGTAACTTTTCATCAGTAATCTTTAGAGGATGAACAAAGAATAAAGGATGGCGCTACCCAATCTCATTTGGGATGCGCCACACATTCCACCTCTACAGGATGTCGTGGAGGCGATTAGAATGCGTATTTGGCCAAACAACGACTTGCGGTGGTCAGCCGAGAAACAAATCTGCGCTTTTACCTTCCCAGACAAGTCTGGTATCAATCCACTGATTCACCGACTCCGGAGGAATTGAAGGCTTGCTTGGTATACGCGGGAAATCAGCCGGCACCTCCTTCGACTGCGCTACAAGCCCCTACCAGCAACCCTTACCGCGGTTACAGTGGCTTTCACGGGTTTAGACGGTCGAATGTTCATTCTGGAATTACTGGGGCATCAATGATTCAAGAACGATGTCTGGTATGTTGCTATCCTGAAACGGGAGTCGGGTGTAGTGCTGGGATCGTACCTTTTAGTACGCAATAATCTCATAACCTGTTACCCACTTCCTGCGCTCTCCATCACACGATGTTTTTCAAGCCCTTACACGGGGAGCAAACTCGCTGTGCTATAAGAACTTCCGTCATGTGATCAAGTGTTTCTATTTCTAATTGCCGATCAGCACGTGCGACGGTGTGGGGAGAAATTCTTCCATCTGACTGTGAGAAGGTGGTCTCTACCTGTGGTTCTAAGATCTATGGTTCATTCTTTAAAAACTATTTTAGAGAAGCCATAAAATCCCAACGATAGGCGAGCTACTGCAAAGATAATTGCTGGGATACTGTACCGTGCGCTGTAAAAGTCTTGATTTGGGTTCTAACAAGCCATCCACCTGCACCACCAACCCAACGATGTGAAAACCGATGTAAAAATATAAATTTTAAGTAAGGAGGATAGTAGCGCGGAAATAAAGTTACCCTTTCCAAATGTCTACGCGGTAAGGCGTAGTCGAAAGTGTACAAGTTGGGCATGTATCCTAGTGGGGGGGGGGGTGGGAGGAGGGCACTTCACTCTGTCTGTACTTGACAACTTCCTCAAAATTCAGAGATAAGTGTTTTACAAAAACGAAACACAATTCCTAGCAGGAGAAACCCACAAGGTTTGTGACGTTTCTCTTTTCTAGCATGCCCTTTCCAACAAGGTTAGATATCAATTTCCTTACCATTTGGGCAAGGTTCTAAGAAAAAAAAAATTAGACAAAGTCTCAGAGTTCCTGAATCTTTTTTTTTTTTTGGACGCGCCGCGCATTCTATTGCAATGTGATATATTGTGACAATTTTTGAACGTCTGCTTCGCCAATGAATTATCGTTTAATTAGCAGCATTCATCCTATCACGAGCACATCTGAAGTTTTTCGAATCAAGGCTTAATGTTTCGGGTCCCGCTCTGGCCAAACAAGTTTTCCTCGTCTCTAGAATGGTGAATTGCTACTACACTCCTCTAAGAACAGCAGAACACTAATTTGTCGTTTTCTGGAAACGTTCTTGAAGAGGCAGAATACTCTTACAAATCATCTCCACGGTACCGCGTAGAAGCTGAAAGCGTGGCGCATCCCGCAAAAGTATTGACTAACGCATGCATTTATCTGTACTAAATTCACACAGGTTTATTGACAAGTTTTCTGTTCAAAAGGAATGGGGGATATATTTGGTTGGGGAGTGAATCGAGCTTCAGTGCAAAAAATACGCATGAGACCCGGCGCCCTCTACCGACTGCGTCACACATGCTTCACCAGAGCGGCAGAAGCCGAACGTGTACAACATTTTACGTGAATGGCTGGCCCAATCTGGACTAATCTGTTGTCGCTACCATGGACGCTATAGTTGTGCTCGAACGAGCATATTCGAGTTTATATCGGTAGAATATTCGATGTTTCTAGATTTTCGAATATTCGTTCGAATTCGAACATCGGCGGTTTGGAAAGTCGAACATTGGTTCGAATTCCTAGATCGAAAGGAAGCCATATTTGAATATTATTCGAAAGATCTAAAATCTCATCTTTATTTATAATCAAGAAATTGTATTTACATAATATGGAATAAACTTCAAGCGTTCAAGCATAGAACCTCCTAATTCGGACAATAGAATTAGTTGTAAATATAAGTGTAAAATTGTTTAAATATTTATTATATTATCATTTATTGAAATTAAAATTGTCTTTTTTATATAGCTCTTCAACAACATAAATACAGCGACACAACAATCTTAGTTAAATGACAATAACATCCAAAACAACGACAGCTAACAGCTTAAACATGTTTTGTTCCGCCTCTACCTTCATACAAAACATGTTTATAACTAGTCATCTCGAGTCGTTAGATAAATTATTCAACTATTCGAATATTTTAACATAAGAAAAATAGGGCTCATTTGATATTCGATCATTGAAAAAACTGTTGAGCGAATTAATTTGCTCGTTCATTCGCTCGAAATTTCTCGACATCGAATAAGATCATTCGTTCGTTTGAAAATTCTCGGCATCGAATTTATTCGTTCATCAATTCGTTCGACGAAATTCCTTAGAATCAGAGCTATTATATAACATACACATCTAAAAATGCGTCACAACCAGAAGAGGAAAATGAAATTCCTCCCCTCCCTCCCCCCACCCCTACTTTTATTGCATTTTTTATATAGTAGTGCAAAGTACAAGGCAAACCCTTCCCTGGAAATTTCTGTTGGGTCAAGACACCGTTTTGTCGTCAAAAAGTGCAAGTAGATCCACCCAGAAACGTAATAAAGGTGAATTTTTCAGGCAGTTCCGGCAAGAAAGGCCGAAATGGACAGGAAAATCATGGAAATCGTCCATAGGTACAAAAACGACAACTCGAATTTAACACTGGCTGAGAAGGCAGCCGCGCTGAAGGTACATATACCGCCTTGCATTTGTGGGGGTTTCGAACATTCTTCAACATTGTGTGGATTCAGGAAGACTACAAAGCGATCCTAATGAGCGACGGTGTCTTCAAGTGGTCGACGTACTACAAGACAGATGAGCCGGATCACTGGAAATGGACACTAGGCAGCAGCTTCTTCTACTCTATGAACGTATACACCACAGTAGGATATGGTGAGGAAGATTACGCTTTTCTCCCTCTCTCCCTCTCTCTCTCTGGTTGACTCTACACTGATCCTTCTTGTATCCTCCTAAATTTGATGTCATGGGAGGATGCTGTTTTCCTTTTTATATATACTCTTCCGAGCTTTTCCGAGCATGGAAATTAGTAAATTAGGAGGGGTTCAAAGTCAAAGGTATTAGGAGGGGTTCAAAGTCGCATCCAGTGAAGTATTCTTATCAAACGTTTTGATAAAACTCTTCAAAGCTTGAACTACGTAAAACGGGGCATGTCGCGAAAATGAGCAGCATTGCGATGTGGGGGCGCCAGCCAGTCAGGTCGTATCGAACTGGCATGCCATTCAGAGACGAGATGTACGGTCAGTACCCCAATTGGCTGGGGCGTGTTCGGTTGATACTTTGTTTGGTTGTGATTGGCTGGCGCGATCCCATATACTAACGCTACCCACCTTCGCGACATGAAACCGTAAAATTTTTTATTCATATCTGTAGGTCCTACATGGATTGCCTTCAATATAATAGAAAAAAGATAAGGGGTGACTTGTGGGGTGCGAATACTAATTCTATAAGAAGCCTTGAAGACTTCTTTCCTTAATTGGCTTTGACTTGCTAGTACTCGAATAATTTTCCGTCGAATTTGAGTTCTTGTTTTAGAATAATAAAGATCGTGTTATTCGACTGCAATCATATTCGAGTATTCAGAACAATCACGTTTCACGAGAGCACTCGGATTTTGTTATTATGGAAATTACGTTTTTAAGTGCACTTCCACACGAATGTTCTAAAAATTGCGTTTTTCGATTGAAATCGAGCTCGAGGATTGAGAGCTGTCACTTTTCTTGAATATATTCGAATTCCAATACTCCAAAATTTTTGGTGTCCGAAATCATTAGAATATTTAAGGATTTAAAGAAAGCCGTAAGGTGTCATTCAAATGCACAACGTGAATTTCACTACCAGTGTATTTTACATTCATGCTTGCATAACCTAATCAAATAGGTATCGGAGCGATTTTTATTCGAACTCGAAGATTCGTATTCGATTATTCGAAAAATCGCGTTTTCCGATTGCATTCGAATTCGAGAGCTCTTGAAGTTTTCGGCATTCAAAAGCAATCGAGTTTGCTGGAATTTTCCTAGATTGCAACCATATTGCTGTAGTTCCAACCAAAAACCTTGAGATACTCGCAGATTCTCTTCCTCCTTCGAATGATCCAACGGCTTCGCTTCAAAAGTCAAGGGTCGATATTTAGGAATCAATATCATTGTCAGTCAACACCGTACTGCAGCGAAACATTCAACGGTGATCTTTTAGGCTCCATTGCTCCTGAGACGTTTGAGGCGAGATGCTTCACCATGCTTTATGGAACACTGTTCTGTCCGCTTACTTGGATCATCATTCGTGATTTGGGACAACTTGCGCTCGTCTACCTCACCACCGTCTATGCTAGACTCAAACTCAGATTGTAAGTACCTTCTATTCGATTCTACTGATTTTATTTTGATTATTTAGAAGAGGTTTTCAAGTGACATTAGTGTAACACTGAGGAACGACTAAAAAGCGATTTCTTAAAAATAAGATTAAAACTGCATTTTTTACATATAACGCCAAAAAGAATTCGGTGGTTCCCCTTGCTTACTTTCTGTTCCCTTCCAATATTGTGTAGTGGACAGCTCTGCATACTATAAGAACGTTTTGCGGAAGAATGAATTGGACTACTAAACAGCCGTTTTTCCTTAGAAAATTGTTGGACAACGACTGGCGAATTTTTCCTATGAACATTGAGGTTCCTTTTGCTCATCTCCTATTCCCTTCAAATTTCGATTAATGCATTTCTTCATAATTTACAAAAATGTTACTCGGATGCTACTTGTTGCTTGGAAGAGCTTTCTCAGGGTCTGAATCGCAGTGTGAACTGCACAAAATTCTCATTTTGGCAGGGTCCTTGCATGCAGATGGTTAAAGCTAACAGCGACCTAAAATCTGTTGTATATCTTATCCAGTTATGATATAGTTCCTAACACATTTCTGTTTTGAGAAGAAAATGTAGTTTTACAACTCAATTTCATAAGGGCTTCTTTTTCCATTCAGACTTTTTAAAACGAACGATTTCTATTAAAAAATTTAGTCATATGAAAAGTCGCCGGAATGTTTTCACTTTACTACTGTCTTCCTAAAGCAATGAGCAATTCCACTGTATTGTAAACATTTACTTTCAGCATGGACGGCAACGAAAAGGCGGACCAGCTTTACATGCTACCGTATTCCATATGCGTGGCAATATGCGCAGGTAAATCAGAGTGTAATTTTAAAGTTGTTACTGTCCCCAACAAATTTTTACATATGAGTATTATCACCCGAAAGAAGGCAGAAGAAGGGATGGCGTACTTCATCGTGAAGCTAGGTTCCCAACTCTTCACTCGAACCAACGCAAGCCGATATCAAACCACCGTCTAACCAGTAGATCACGTTCCGTGCTTGAAAGAGGACGAATACTGCTTTATGGTCTTCGGCCTATGCATTTTTATAAGCCACGGAAATCCGTTAGAGGGTTTAAAGGATAACGGATGGCGTTACTCAACCCCCCTTTGGGATGCGCAACGCCCTACCTCTACGGTACATGTCGCGAAAATGGGTACCATTTGGGGGGGGGGGGGGTGAAAGCGCGCGAAGCGAAAAAGCGCCAATCCTAGCTGTGCAGATCACCAGCCAAACACATTCCTGCCAGTTAGGGTGCCAACTGCGCATTACTTCTAATGGAACACCCAATCCATGCGGCCTGATTGGGTGGCGCGTTCCCACCTCTCAATGCTGCCCACTTTCGCGACATGTACCCATTCTACCTCTACGGGATGTCGTGTAGGCGATTTGAATGCGCATTTTGCCATACAATCACGTGCGGTGGAGAGTCGATGAACAATTCAATATTTTATCCTTCCCATAGAAGTCTGTTACCAATTCGCCGACCCCGGAGGGATGGAAGGCTTGGTTGGCCTGGGCGGGAAATCCTAACCAGGAATCTGTTATCTGGTGCACGCGACAGTCGACACCCCCTCCAACTGCGCTACATGCGCCCTGACTACTTTAATAAAACCTTTACAAGCACAGAGAACGTTGACGGTAATGTTTTAGCCCTTCTCTGTAATAAATTACCTTAACTTAAATGATTATTTATTCCTAAACCTTGGTGAATCCCAAAATGAAGCATTCAGTGATTATGGCCGTCGGCTCGGTCTGGGTCTACTACTACGATGCACTGTCGGGTCCACCGGACTCAGGACTCGATTGGTTCCTGTCCGTGTACTTCACATTCCAAACCTTCACCACCATTGGACTCGGTGACGTAATGCCGAACAATATTCCGGTTAGTACTTTTTGAGGAAAAATGGCGTTTAACCTCAGGTGTCTGGACACATTACAATTTGGATCAGCGCCATGATACCAGTTTTCGCACAGCTGTTCTGAGCATTTGAAATCGTCTCCATTTCAGTTCAGCCCGATCCTCTGCACTGTGTTCTTCTTCAGTTTGCCAATGCTCAAGGTGATCAACAGGCTGAGCTACTTAAGCATGGAGAACGGCGTGCACGGTTAGTAGCATAAATTCTCAGTTGTACATAATTTTGAAAGGAAAAGAGGCTGTTAGCTGTTAGAACGGTATTTTGTGGCGATCAAAACTCGAGCGTCAGGCGGGACTCGAACCCACACTCCTGCTGACCGGGCGGAAATGCTCTAGGCCATTACACAAAAGGGGCTGTTTCCTAGTCTTGGAATGGTTCATTTTCAATGGTTCAATTCATTTTCGCCCTAAGGGATAAATTAACTCTGGAAAACTGAGAGAACTTCCTTTACAACCCAATATTACAAGCTTTGCTTAATTGTCAGCCTACTCTGCTTGACCACGAATGAAATTTTAACTCACCAGGGAAGGCGTATGTCTGAACTGGGGAGAGAATCTCCTCCCTTCATACAGTAGAAAAACATCTCTCTTTTTTGCTGAGTCCTTGAACCCAAAGAGCTACTGGCCCTCGAAGTTGGGGGTACAGGATTGCACCGTCATATGTGAAATGGTGGAAGGCTCCGCCGCAAGTGAATCGTTGGCTCAGCAGGGTACGACGCTGCTTCACAGGTACTGAGTCAGATGTTCGACTCCCGCGTGCTACGCACTATTTTTATTTCTTCATGACCGCTGCCTCCTTTACCAATTTGCTTCCTACACATCTCCCGCACTCACTCTAAATTGTCAAATAAGGGTTTACTATGAGCTGTGCTTCACTCACTTTTCTCACATTCTGTATTATATGTACAATTTTTTGAGTTATTCCTTGAATGTTAAACAATGGCCCTTAGCAAGCTGATTGAAAGGGTAGGTTGCAGCAAGTACGGGGTCACAAGGATTGTCGAGGTCATAATCACCGATTTTGCCCAAATTTTTTCCTCGGGGGAGTTGCTTGGGGTGCAGATCACAAAAATGACAACAATATTTCGTACTATGCTGCAGTACGGTAAGTTACGGCAGGTAGGGGTGACTAATGGTAAGGCCACGGCCACCGTTTTCGCCCAAAGTTCGTTTATAGGGGCTATCTGGAGTGTGGACCATGAATCTAACGCTTACTTGACAATTTAGAGTGAAACAAATGTGTAGGAGATGTGTAGGAAGCAAATTGGTATAGTAGGCATCGGTCATGAAAAAATGCAAAAATAGTGCATAGCGCGGGAGTCGAACATCTAGCCTAGCACCTGTGAAGCAGCGTCGCACCCTGCTGAGCCAACGATTCGCTTGCTGCAGGACGTTTGCTCACGTCCCATACATCAGCGCCCATGCACGTAAACAGGTGGATACGCTCTGACGGCACAATACTGTATCCAATCTCGAGATCCCTTAGCTCTTCGGAATCAAAAAAAATATATATACTGCATAGCTCAAAGACTTACAAGGAAAGGTTCCCAATTCATGGCGAGCTTCGGCGACGCAATTTTGACAGGATGTAGGGTTCTGTGAGCGGAGTCCAGAACCACAGTCAGTTTTTACTGAACGCTTTTTTAAAGACCTGAAAAATACGTGTAAAGGCGTGTGCGCAGCACTCATCAACTCCTACAACACCACCCGAGGTGTACCTCGGTGGCGCAATCGGTAAGAATGTCGCCTCATAGGAGTACACCAGCGAACTTTTCAGTTCGAGTCCAAGGGCTGCCAGTATTTTCGCTACTTTTTAGTTTGATGCTAGTACGCTTTTTTATGACCACAGGAGGCAACTTTTGACCATGAATGCTTACAACAAACCAAGGCTGTCTATTTGCGCCTTCATATGTGCTAGTTTTTCAACTATGCATATCCGTACCAACACCATATCATACCGTATCACCAACGATACCGTAATTGCACACAAATAGGTTTATCTTACGGTTGAATATTATGAACACGGGCCATATCGGTACATTAGTGCACTGAAGATGTCGTTCTCACCTGAACGCGTTGTAGGCCGATTGATTTAAAAAAAAAAACGGATTCATTGCTGGTCTAAAATTGCTTCCCGTAATCATGAGAAAGCATAATAGCAACAAACTAAAACGTGCAAAAATATTGGCAGCGTTCGGACTCGAACTGAAAATCCCGTCGGTGTGCTCCTATGAGGCGGCACTCCTACCGACTGCGCCACCAAGGTACACCTCGGGTGGTGTTGTAGGAGTTGATGAGTGCTGCGCACACGCCTTCACACCTATTTTTCAGGTCTTTAAAAAAGCGTTCAGTAAAAACTGACTGTGGTTCTGGACTCCGCTCACGGAACCCTACATCCTGCTGAAATAGCATTGCAAAAGCTCACCATTAGTTGGGAACAGGGATGAGCGGATAACAATATTTTTCAAACCCGGATAACGGATAACGGATAATTTTGCTCAAAAATCGCCGGATAACGGAACAACGGATAACGAACAAGCAACAAAAATAAAACTGGGCTTAAACTGCTCTAGTTTCAATATCAGACATGGAACACAACTGCTGTCAAATTATAAGTCCTTTCTAACGACTTTAATGGAGTTTTTTTTTAACATAGTGCAGTCGCTTTAACAAAGCCCTATGGGATTCTCACGAAACTTCAGTAAAAGAAACGCTTCTTCATTGCCATCCAAACCGATGCCGAGTTCGAATTGCGAACCACGATTCCTTCACCAGGTTCCACGAACTGTTATCAAACTCATCAGGGAGGACAAATAGCAAGACCACCAAGCTGTGAAACTAAAACTGTTCTGCAAACTCTACTCTTCTGATGTTTCGCTATGATCACCTTAATTTAAGTCTGGAAAAGATGAGGAGAGACTTTGTTCATCCAAGCACATTTCCATAATACGATTTACAATTTTTCATATTTTCGCCGTTTAAAACGAATTGGAAGAACGAGGCAAAGGAAAAACAAAAAAACAGCCCAACTAACCGTATGGAAACATTCATAAGTCGCCCTTGGAGGGAGAGATGTGAGACTCATTCACCTCTTATTCACTCACATTTTCTTCATTGAACAGCAACTTGTCCTCATTTTGTCAGTTTCCATTGTTGGGTGGTTTTAGTGATCAAGCGTCAGGTTTTCTTTTTGAATTAAGACTGTGACCAAACAAAATTATCCTTGGATGAATGGCTCCTCCGATGCCTCTTGACTTTTCTATGCTAGGCCGACTCAGCCGAATAAAGTCTGCATAACAATCTTGGTTTCATGCGGATCGATACTTTTGTTCGACAGTATCCCAAGATCTAAGAAGAACGTGGAATGAGATGGATGAAATACCAGCTTTCTACATGCTAGCCACTACAAGCCATTGTGCAGTCCTAATGCAGAGAGATATGAAAACTAGGAAAGCAGAAGTAGAGTGTCCTGAAAAGCAATCTTAAATTAAAATGAAGCTCCAACATGCGCTGTATGCATTCTTGGTCTGCATATGGCTTGTGGTGAAAAGCTCATGAAGAAATCAGCCCCTAGTAGGTTTCATAGATGTATGGTATAAATGGACGACCCTGGAAGGATGGAAGTTAGACGTCTTTCCAACTACATCACCAGTGCCTGAACTCACCCACCTCCTAGATTTAAATACCTTCTATTGTTGCTCGCGATCACTACTATGATTGTGAAGCTTACACAGCTATACAAAACCACGCCCAAACCTGGGTATCAGCCAATTTGTTGTTCGTTATCCGGTCGAAAATTGCCGGATAACGAACAACAAAACGGATAGGTCAAAACCCCCCGGAAACCGGATAACGGATAACGGATAACGGATAATCCGCTCATCCCTGATTGGGAACCTTTCCTTGTTAGCAGAAACGACACATGTTTTTCTACTATGAGGGGTGGAGATTCTCGCAGTATTATCCATTTCTCCGTTCAGATATACACCTGAAACCCTTACCTGGTCATCTAAATATACATAGAGGCACTTTGAATTTCACGTGAGTACTTTCATCGGTACTAAACAAATGCACTCAACAGAGGAAGAGAATCTAAAGAAATCCGAAAAAATGGTTTATGATGCTGAATGCTGATGATGATGAAAACCGTTGTGATGCTACTCAAATATAATTAAGCTCAATAACTCAAAAAACTATGCGCTGTAATATCTATGTCCATCATGCCAAGGTTCATCAGAATAAGAGCCTGGACGGTTTTCTTCTTGTCTTTCTACATGAACTGCTTCCTAAGGTTATACTGCTGGTTAACTGCATGCGGATGTTGAGAGGAGTTCGCGTATGCACAACACCGCGTCATTTCAGGAACGTTTGCGGTCTTGAGTAAAAAGCTACACGATTTCTGCTACGCTCCAAAGCAAATCAGTCCAGAGGTGTGTTTAGGCTCCATCTGGTATATTCGACAAAGTTCTAGCGTAGTCAGGCACTTGAACCACGGATTGTCATTACAGGCTGGAGCGAGCCCCTCTGACGACGAGAAGGCGAATGATGAGGTAACAGGCGATCATTTCTCTAAAGAAACCATGATTTTTAAGAAAAATTTCACAGTAATTCTAACTCCAACGTATATTTTAAGCCCGACATAGCCAACCAGTTGACGATCCACTCGATAGCCACGTTCATGCAGTCAAATGCCGATGTCTTCGGCGGTCAGTTAGGAAGAGTGAACCTGCGGAAGTCGGATATTGTAGACGAATGACGACGATTCCTGATGCATATGTGCACACTCTGTAATCACACAACGGGCTGTTTACCTTACGCTTTTAATCTTCAATAAAATTTTAATTATTAACAGTTTGACCACAGTTTGACCTACTTAGCATAACATATGATGAGCTTGCATGGTACTCAAAAACAGTTTCGACAGCTCTAATTTTAGATCCCTTAAAATTTAGCAGTACGTCTGCATAGGGTAAACTCTTGAAGGCTTCTAACCTTCATGAGGTTGATCGCCATGAAAGAACTGGTACCGAAACTGACCAGAGAAGGATCTCAGGCGTATTTCTGAACGAGGAAAATGGATAGTACTGCGAGAATCTCCACCCTTCATGGTTCGCAGGATTCTGCAGACGGAAACCTTCATGGAATATCCTGAAGCTCGGTCAATTCCGTAAATTTTGCCGTTTTCACTATTTTTCATACAATATGGAAGTACAGTACCGATCGACTGATCAAGAATAATCGATATGTTAGGATTTTGCCCATAGTATACTAGAAAAAATTATAATCCCAGAGGGACTCGTAGCTTTTTGGGTACGAGTACGCAGCAAAACGAACATGTTCTTCTAGTATATGAAGAGTGAAGACTCTCGTAGTACTAACCATTTCCCCCGTTAAGATATACGGCTGAGACCCTTTTCCGGTGAGCTAGTGAGGTAGAATAAATGACGAAGCTCGGCGTTGGTTTTTTCTTTCTGGAGTGCGCCATGCATTTTACCTCGCGCATTTGCTGCAACAGGCGTGCTCTTTGGGTTATACAATGATTTGCGGTCCAGCCGATAGACATGTCAGTGTTTTATCCTTCCCAGACAAGTCTGGTACCAATTCACATCTAATTCTCTAAGGTAACTGCTCTAGGAACGGAAATGTTTCTGATGCCCCATTCTCGCTCCACGGAATGAACATCTCCGAATGCTCCAGCTATGTGTATCTGGGTCGCGAAGTCAACATGGCCAACGACCTAGCACCAGAGCTGAGCAGGAGGAAACGAGCGGCTTGGGGAGCTTTCAAGAGCGTCGAAGAAGTCGTGAAGAAGACGAAGAACGTCCGACTCCGTGCCCACCTATTCGAGTCCACCGTTCTTCCTGCCCTAACATATGCCTCAGAGACCTGGGCTTTACGAAAGCCAGCGTCGCGCAGCGTGAATCGAGAGGACGATGCTCGGAGTGACACGACTCACGCAAGTGAGAGAAGGCTTCCGGTGTTCCGAGCTTCGCCGACGTTCGAAGATCAGAGACGCTGTCGCGTGGGCCAAGTTGTCGAAAATTAGATGGGCCGGCCAGGTAATGCGCTTCGCAGACACCCGCTGGACGAGAGCCATCATCGACTGGATTCCGCGGGATGTCAAGAGAACACCAGGACACCCACCAACGCGATGGTCGGACTTCTTCGTGAAAGCCCTGAACGACCGATATGACGCTCTTCGTGTCCCTCGAGCGTGAGGATCATTGGACCACTCTGGCACGCGACAGGGACGAATGGAGACGCTGCTGGCGCCCACTCGAGCAAGTCGATGATCAACGGGACGACAGGTGATGCAGGTGAACTGCTCTAGGCTCGAGTCGAATCTAAAATGGTGTCGAGGTTCATGTGGAAGTAGACCCATCCTGCCGAGTGCGTCAGACTCGTTCACAAAGGAAGGTTATCAAAAAACTATAAATCCGTCAACCGTACATCTTTAGCCGACCCCAAAAATAATGTGATGATCAAAGCATTGTCTTCCACGTGAGCTGCAGAATGCACGGCTTACTGCTGCCGGACGACGAACTAGTTTATTGTGACTATTTTATGTGAGCTTCAAATGGCTGTTACTGCGTTAACGTGCTGACGTTCGTGTGGTGGAATGTTTAATTGGAGTCAAAACTCTGACATAGGGAGTGACTCGAACCCGCGTCGTCTGCAATCAATACACGCCGCCACACTAGTGGTACTTGAATGACCTCTTCGATTAGGCATTCCAATTTGAATATTCGAATTCGAATAATCAAAAATCGAGTTTTTCGAGTGTTCTCGAATTCGAATTTTCAAAAAATCACTTTTTCCGAGTATAAAGGCGGTCTTCTTTCTTTTTTTAGTCGAATTCGAGTATTCGAAATTTGTGAGCATTCGAAACCATTCGAATATTCGAAAAACTTTGGGAGTACGACTACATATACGCTACACTGCCGTCGTGTCTGATCAAAGGCGAAATCTACGATAAAGTCTAGATTTCTAGTTCTTGGTACAGCTCCGTGTTCCTTCCTCCTAGACATGGACACAAACACCTTTGACAAAGCTCTTATTGATTTTTATTTGAGGAAATCACTTCTTATGGATTTATATTGATTACTTATTATGTGAAAGTGCGAAAAGAAAGCAGCGCTATGAGTGTGAAATGCAATTTGTTAGCAAACACTCACCAGAAGAACTGGTAGATGGCCAATCGGCGCCGATCATAATGTGACGGCAGCAATGTTTACACAACAGTCGCTCGCTTAACTATGGTAACGATGATTACGGTAGTTTTACCGACGACGCTAAGCCGTGAAAATGACGTGACGGTCGTTGTGCTGTGAACGTTTATTACATCCGCGATGGCCTCGCGTCGTGCAGTGACGCACGTACGTCTTCAGGTGTCGTCGGTGACAACTGAAAGCGGAAATAGATGGCGCTCGCTCTCACACCACGTCCACCACGACCATCGAGTGCAACGTGAACCTTTCCGTTCTCGTCATCGCACAGCCCGACGACCGTGACATCGCACGGCGGCTCTCTCGGTTGTCTAGCAGAGGTGAGATCGCTTCCGAAGGAACGGACCAGGAATCGTCACCTAGATATTGTGGTCGGCCGGACAACGTGTAGAGTATAATTGTGTCCTTCCAAAATTTTCTCGAATAAACGAATAATCGAATATATTCGGTTTCAAGAAAAACCGAATATTTGAATAATGAATAAATTCGAATTTTGGGCCTCGTCGAATAGTCGAATAATGGATATATTCGAATTCTTGACCTCGTCGAATAGTCGAATAATGAATATATTCGAATTTTGGGCCTCGTCGAATAGTCGAATAATGAACGCATTCGAATTTTGACCTGGTCGAATAGTCGAATAATGATTATTCGAATATTCGAGTTTATTCGAATATTCGTTCAAAATTCTTCGATTCGGTCCGAAATATAGTGTGGAGGCTTGGGCAAACCTTGACTAACCTCTACCAAGCAGAAAGTGCTGCCCGGCATCCAGAAGGAAGCTGTTCCAAATATCCACTTCACATCCCTCTTCCAGCAAATGTGACAGAGTACTCCATTCGTCCAGCCCTTGGGCTTTAAGAAAAACGGAGATCAAGAAAGCGGTGAAGAACAAAGGACGGCGTTGATGAACCCTTTTGGGATACGCCATGCATTCTACTTTCACGTGACGAGGTGGAGGCGATCTGAATGCGCATTTGGCCTATAACGGCTTGTGGTGGCCGGCCGAGGAAAAATTCAGCGCTTTATCCTTCCCAGACAAGTCTGCTACCAAGTCGCCGTCCCTGGAGGGATAGAAGACTTCCTTGCCCAGGGAGGGAAATCTAAACCAAGGACATCGAACTGGCTAAACACGACAACCGGCGCCTCCTCCGACTGCGCCACCACGAACTAGAAAGAAAGTGAGAATAAATATCGTTAGCTATTTCAAAGCAACACCTGTTCAAATACAATAAAGCTCCCACCTTTGGTTTCTGAGCGAAATAGACGCAAAAAAGCGCCGTTTTTGCAGCTTTTCCATACCTTCCTTCTGGCCTTTTCAAGGAATAAATGCTGCCATGCAAATTCTCTCTGGTGATCTATCGAATGATGATTATTCCACCCAGCGGTTTCAGAAAAAGTTTCGGTGACACATGAAATCTACACGGCGGCGACCTCCCTTCAGAATAATTGCTCTCAATGCGGACAAGTCCCTAAGTGACTAGAATCAGCAGCTTTTTAGCTAGGTTTTCCGTCTTCAACACAAGCTATGTTCAACAGTATTCACTTTTCGCATATGGCAGGGGAAAGACTAAGAGAGCTACCATGAACGGGGACCTGGAGGTGGGACCAGGACGGGAATCAGCTAGAAGGGAGGTGTAAGGGGAATTAACACGGGAAACAAGGAATCTACCATCCGCGCAGCCTCTTCCTGCTTGACACAGCTGCAAATGAATGCTCTGAGCTTCTGTATTCAGCGGACGAGCCCCCTACGTCGCGCAACAAGCGTCTGGATTCAGAAGATTGCCGTTGTCGCCGTTGCAGGATGAGCGCCCGAAAACAGAAGGCATGTCACGAGGTCATGCAACGAGCGTCTGAATTCAAAAGAAATGGCACCGACGTTGTATAGCGAACGTCTGGTTTTGGAAGACATAACAACGGTGTGCTGTAGCTAACAGTAACTGTTCGTGCTGTTGAGCGTGCAAACACTGAGGAGCATGCTTAACAGCACGAGCCGACCAACGCGCTGGTGGGTATACAGGTGTTCTCTTGACAAATCTGAGGGACAGAAGCACTGAGCGGCACAAACCAGTGAGTTTAGCCCTGGTTTATAGTTGCGCCGCTGCGCGGCGCGGCACCATAGTCGGAATAGATATCGACCGGGCGGCGCGAAAAATCGATATCTATGGCGACATCACGCCACGCCGCGTAGCGGCAAAAGTGTAAACCAGGCCTCACTGGACGGTCCGGAGTGAATCTAGATGCTAGCGGATTTCATGTTTTACAAAAATTGCTTTCTGTGGGTTAGTGACGTTGCAAGCTCGCGCGAAGCGCGCAAGTGCGAGACACGCCGCTCGGCGTGGCGGAGCACTTGTCAAAGATATTTGAGTAAAATCATCAATTTATTACGTGGTTTGCATGTTGCATAGACTAAAAACAGAACAATTGTTTAAAATGACTGGAAATAATGCGGTCAAACAAATTTGGGTAAACTAGGCTGTTCCATAGAGAAGAAGAAAGACAACATGAATAGCAAAATGCGTTTCAAGATCGAAGGCAACAAAGAATGTTCGGTATGAAAATTGATGAAAAGCAGTGGCAATATGTCCACTGAGCATTTTAACAGATTCAATTCATTTTAAATTTAGTATACAACTCTTCAGCGCCTCACTTAACCGCCACACAGCCCAGTTTATGCTTGTGCCTTCACAAGGCGCGGCACCACTACCGCCATCGATATCGATTTTCGCTCCATCTGATCGATACCTCTTCTGGTTATGGTGCCGAGTCGCGCAGTGGTGCAACTATAAACTAGGGCTTATACAAACCAGTTCGGGTTACGGCCAGTTTAACCACTTTCTATAGATCTATGTAGTTCAAAGAAACCTAGTAGACATGCGCGCTTCTGTCGTCAATATAGAAATCTCCGAACTGCTGAAAATAGGACAGTCGGTTACAATTCCTAATCAGGAGTTGCGCCAAGCACTCTACCATAGTGGGACTTTATGGAGGGTATTTGATAATGCGTTTGATCTATACATTCAATAAAATTGCGGCAGCTAGCTGGCAAAAAGTCAATTTTAGACCTCTCGGAGGAATTTCGAATCAATTTATCGACCTCGAAGGGTTGAAAGACTTCTTTGGCCAGGCCGGGACCTGAACCCTAAACTGTTCGTGCCGGAAACACTTAAGGTGAAAAAAGTACATTTTTGAAGGTACAATTACATAATTCACGTTCAGCTGAAAACATAAAAAGAAAGAAAATTAAAGTGCAATGAACAGAGTTGAATTCTTAAACGCTTAAAATTTTTCAAGTGCAAGAAAGTTTGTTGGTATCTAAGCTAAGAGTGTATCGTATGAAATCTCGCACATTCGCATAACAATTCTTAACGATATTTTTTCTCATTGATTTTAGCCCGACAGTAGATGGTTTAGACATCAATATCACTTTTGAGGTGTTTATGCCCCTAATACTCGCACATATTCAGCTTGAGTATTCAGGCCATCTACTTTAAGGCTCCGTCATAACGATATTTTGCTATGAATTTTGAATCAAAAAATTATCGTTATAAGTTTGACTAGGCTTCTGAACCCGTTTCGCTTCGGCAAGATCTGGGACTAAAGGTGAGTTGGTCAGAAACGGCATGCATTTTGAAGAACGCAACACTTCCATAAATCGAATTTTCAATCACATAAAACGAAAGCATATCGCATCTAGAAAAAAAAAGTAGCAATGGTCTCTTTATCACGGTGGGTGTGTTTTCCGCTTTACCCTTCAGTCAGATTTATCTACAGGGTGGCTCCTAATTATTTGCGCGAAATTCAAACCGCTACTGTATTTTTGAAAATGGCGGGAGATCAGTTATTAGGATTTTTCTAGAATGGGGGAAGTATGTACAAAAACCAAGCAAGGTGATACACTCAATACCCTCGACAATGAAAGCTTCACCACAATCGTTCCACCATCGCTCAAGTCGCCGATGAAGGACATTCTGCAGCAGAGATCGCTCGACGACTTCAAATTTCTGCCAGAATTGTCCAACACATTGTGAAACAGTACAGAGAGGAAGGAACGGTCGAACCGAGGAGGAGATCTGGCAATCCACGTACTGTGAACACTCTCCGCCTTCGAAAGGTCATCAAAAAGAGAATCGACCGGAACAATGGAGTTAGCATGAATCGGATGGCCGTAGACCTTGGGGTTTCCCGCAGAACAATGCAGAAGATCGTCAAACAGGATCTTGGGCTTCGCAGTTATCGCCTTTATCGCAGACAAGCCCTTACGGAAGCTGCCATGCAGATCAGATTGGAGAAATCCAAGTTGTTGCTGAAGGAGATTCAGCAGGGTCGCTTGTCAAACGTAATCTGGACGGACGAGAAAATTTTTACCATTGAAGTGGCACACAACTCACGGAATCAGCGTCAGTTGCTGCCTCCATCCAGAAACAGGTCTTCCCAACGTCATGTACTCAACAGGACTCTTTTTCCGAGATCTGTAATGGTATGGGCTGGCATTACCCTGGACAAGAAGACACCTCTGGGTTTCGTCGATCGTGCAGTGAAAATCAACGCTGAACTCTACCAAGAAAAGATCCTGCGCGAAGTTCTTCTCCCCTGGGTTGCTGAAATTTTTGTCAGTGGTCAATGCGTGCTCCATCAGGACTAGGCACCTGCTCTTTCTGCAAGATCCACACTGGCATTCTGCGAGAGTCACTTCCCTGGCTACTGGACGAAGGACTTCTGGCCACCTAACTCGTCTGATCTGAATCCAATTGATTTCGCTGTGTGGGGCTACTTGCAGCAGAAGGTCTCCTCGAAGAGCCACCAAAGTTTAAACGCTCTCAATGCTTCACATCAGAAGGCGTGGGACGATATCGACGTCACCTTCTTGCGGCCCACAGTGATGTCGGTGGAGAAGAGACTGAAGGCCCGTATTGCTACAAAAGGAGCTCATTTCGAACATCTTCTCGAGTGAATGATTGTTAGGCATTGCTCTATATAGATGTTGTATCAGGTTGTACTATTGTTGTTTTTTGTTGAAGTTATTAGTAATAAACTACGCGCAAATAAATATATAGGAGCCACCCTGTATTTTAAAAAATATCTTAGCTAATATGATTTAGAAAGCGATTTAACCGGGCTTGGACCAACCTACAAGAAAGCAGGTCTTACTGCTTCCGTCCCTTTTGGCTAAAATCTACTTGAATTTAGAACAAAAACCTTTTGTGTCTGAAGGCAACGATCTCGCCACAAACAAAGGCCTCCTCATGGAGAACTGAACTGAAAACTTCGCTTCAAGATACTGTAGCAAACGCGCGTTGTAACAGCATTGGTTGGCCTGCTGTTTCAGGCAACATTCTAGAAAAAAGAACTGCTGCCTTGTGCTCCACGTTTCCCATTCACTCTTCCTTCTACAGCGGAAGCAAAGTTTTCTAAAGATTGTTATTTTGAAATTGAACAAGTCACAACAACAAGAAATTTTGAAAAACAACGCATTCCGAAGAAATCTAAGATGTACTTGAAGAATTTGCGTAACAACTTTATATCACCTTTTGTCTTCTTTTGATAAAATTTCTTTAATTTCGACATAATTTCTTTTACGAAGGTGTCGAAAAAGAAATTGAAAAAGAAAAAAGAATGAGAACTAAAAAAACTGATAAAAGAAATCAAAAACAATAAACATAACAACAGCTTTCGCAACAATGTATTATATTATTATTTTTTCGCCTTTAATAAGGCTTTGAGCGGCTGGTAATACAAAACATTATTGTCCGAGAATGGTATAACTTCAACAGTGTAGTTTGAAAAATAGTCAGAGGAACGAATACTATAGAAGACACTTTCTTTTCTTCACACCTCCTACTGAAAATTTTTGTTACATGTATTTACTAAATAAATGCCACACAACTTTCATTAGTCGTTAGTTATTGTTCACTGTTATTTTATTGTTAATGCGTAAAGCAGCCAGCGTATAGTTTAGGATATGAGACATTGTTTAATAAGAACAGGTTAGCTATACTATCTTTATTCTATATTATTCTATATTGTTTCTCTATTATAGATTATTAACTATGCTATCTTTTTTTATAATATTTTATTTCATATTCTAGGAGGCTGAACAACATGTGCTCGCCCCAAACTTCACTACTGCTTAGGAAGAGAACAAAAAATTGTTTTTTGGCAGTTTATCCTCCAAAGTTTAATGCAAATTTTAAAGCCAAACTCAAAGGTTTAACTATACTACGGTAAATGACTATGAGACGTGATGATATTTTGGAGGAAAAAAGGGAAGAGCTTGTTCCAACCAAGTGAGCGTTATCCAAAGAATAGCAAGAAATGAATGTTATAGGACGATGCATACATTTTCCACTTCGAAAGTAATGCCTTCTATAAAAGTTGTCTTTGAGGTCCTGAACTTTGACCAGAAACTGCACTAAAGGAGGAAGCCTAGGATTACGATTTACTGAATGAATGTAGCTTCAAAGAGTGGAAAGAAGAACGATTTTGGCGAAGAGCTACCGCAACGAAATACGCAGACGTGACGCTGATCTTATCGTACCTCGGACAGACGAGCTTACGGCGCATCTCAGTCAACCACGCCCAGCTCACCAAAGCACCGAAGGCTTTTACGACCTCAGTGTCGCTCTCGGATCTGTTTTAGCGGGATGGAACGGTGTCGTGTCGACTCCACTATCCACGGCCTCTTTGGCTGCCACCTCTGAAAAACTACGCTTGGCCTAAGATCTCCAGAACAGCGCCGCACTCTTCAACAGAAATGAGAGAATGTAAGTTGGTTTCTTTGCAACTTCTATTGATTTTACTTAAAAAACCTGAGTAAATTTAAAAATTATTTTCAAAAGATAGGGAAGCCGAGTTTATATCGAAATTTCTGAGTTTATTGAGGATGGGCCATTGTTTTAGAAGGGAGTGTGGGAACTTATCGCAGTGATATGTACTGTACTATGAACGTTGGTTTGCAGATTCGTCTAAAGAAACGCGCGTTTGATTGTGAAAGCCCTGAAAGAACGATGACACTAAAGACAATGACACTCTTCGTATCCATCGTACGAGAAGGATCACTTTGGCACGCAACAGGGACGAATGAAGACGCTGCTGGTGCTCGCTCGATCAACTCGGTCATCAGCAAAACGATAGGTGATAGGGCATATTACAATTCAAAGAGATAGCCGTTTCATTACTAAACTAAATATCACCTAGCAATTATGGGACGATACAAGTCAAATTTCCAGCTCTTTTTTGACCCTTGAATCTTAACTCATTTCCTTCAAGTTACAAGTGAGAAAAAACAGAACATTGAAAACAGAAACGCGCAAACCCCTAAAAGACTGCATAGATTGTCAAACGAAATAATACCAAGCAAAACGAAGGAAACGAAGAAAAAAAGCGTCTAGTGTTTGGTTATCAGGACACAGCACCTGAGAAGCTTTCAGGGATTACTATTAGTTGGTCGTCGTTAAGGAGTAATGGCGGCCTACCTCGATCTCCATCCTGGAGACTTTCATCTCCAGATGGAAACCTTTCGAACCAATGGCGAATTGTGCGTTCCTTAATGGTAAAATCTGGAGCACCTGGTAGTAAAGGGAGGCGCCGGCTGCCGCGAGCACCCAATCCTATGTTCTTGGTTCGGATTTCCCACTAAGGCCAACCAAGCCTTCCATCAATTCAGAGTCGGTGAGTTGGTAGCAGGCTTGCCTCCTAAGAATAAACCACTAACTTACCCATCGGCTGGCCACCACGAGTCATTGTATAGGCCTAGCACACATTCAAATTGCCTCCACGACATCTCGTAAAAGTAGAACGCGTGGCATATTCCAAAAAAGACTGAGTAACGCAATCTTTTATCATTTACTTATTTTTTTGAGGATCAGTGGCGAAACGCTGCCTAAGAGTACAGACAACAGGAAGCTTATTACGTAGTATTAGCGGAAAATCGCAAGATTTTAACCACTTCTTTCAGCATTGAATTATTTTCAGTGGAACAACTTTTGATTCCTTGAAAATTAGTTTGACTCTTTGAAACCTAAAAAAATTGTTTCTCAAGAAAAATTGTGGGTTGTACTAATTCTAGAGCATACAAGGCAGCAATTTTTACCGCGCAAATGTCGGACAGCGCCATGCATCTAGCTCGTTACGATTTTTATTTGATTGAACCCGTAGAAGTAGAATGCTTGGCGCATCCCAAAAAAGAGACTGAGAAACGCTACTTCTTATCCTTTGTTTATTTTTTGAGGGTTACTGGTGAAAGCTGCCTAAGAGTACAGATAAAAGGAAGGTTATTATTAAGTGGAACAACATTCGGTTCCTTGTAAATTAATATGATTCTTAAAACCTTAAAAATTTATTTCTCAAGAAAAATTGTGGTTTATTGCGTATTCTAGGGCACAGAAAGCAGCAATTTTTAACGAGCAAAGGACGGATCGCGCCATGCATCTAGCTCGCTACGATCTTTGATTGATTGATAGTGTAAATGGACGGACTGGCTAAGGCCGTTGATCATCCTTTATCCTTTAACGGTAAAACCTAGAGGAATCTTCCTGCTTCGAGAACTCGGTACAGCAACGAATGCGTCAAACTCGCCAGCAGGAAATCGGTACTTACCTCGTCCAAAGCCGGTCGCAACAACACTACCGACCGACGTTACTGCTGATGTTGCTGTTCAGTCCGCTGCAGAGTTATAGCCCACTCTGCGTGTGCGGTAGGATCATGCCGGTTTCACGTGTTGTCGTTTCTCATTTCGGTCGCCGGTCATGATGTCATTATTTTGCCACGCCTTGCGGCCGCGCGCGAGCGTACGACCGTCGGCCGACCGACCTACCGCAGTGCTTAAGAGGGCCGCTGCTCACACCTCCTCGTCTTTGCTTCTGCTGTCGTTATTCGAGCGAGTGTGCTGCTCAGTCCTCCTGTCGGCTGCTTAGGACACCGTATCTGGTTCGGGAGCCTAGCACATTTCTCCACTTCCATCTCCTTTCGGTGGAATAGGATCAACAATACATTTGGCCGAAAAGTTCTGGCGGTTTTGACTGGTCCACGGCAAGCGATCATAAATTTGTTCATGCTCACTGTATCCAGTCGAAATAAGCACCATTCGAATCAACATGCTTTTTCCAACGCGATACTTGTTGACCAATTCCATCAGCGGAAAAACTGGGTGGTCGAGATGGGACAAATTCTAGAAATGCTGTTTTTGCTCGGTCCCGATCTGCGAGGTTCTTCCAGCGAGGAAGTCTTCAAAGTACTTAAAAAGGTGGCAGTCAGTTGGCGCAACGTCTGGTGAGTATGGCGGGTGAGACAGAACTTTTCGTGATTTGTGAAAAGTCTGGGGGGGGGGGGGGGGGCGTCGTCGTGCAGAAGAATGGGACTTCTTCTGTTGACCGGTGCTGGTTGTAGCTCAAGCAATTCTCGATAGATCTCGCCGATTTCTCACGGTAGGACTCTGCTGTGACGGTTTGGTCCGTGAACCATGCCAGCCGCCGACCATCACGCTGTTACCATCGTCTTTTTCTGGTGGGTTTTCGGCTTTGGGATGTGCCTGGAGGTTCGTCAACACCAACTCACTGTCCTGATCGTCCTCGGTTATCCTACAGAAGCCAATTTTCATCACATGTGACGACTCGACCCAAAACAGTGTCGTTTTGATTCTGGAGAAGCAAAGAAGAACAAACTTCGAAACGCGACAATTTCTGGCGATCATTCAAACCGCGGTGCACCCACTTTTCGAGCTTTTTCATCTTCCCGGGTATGTAAAAACTCAGAACTTCACGGACTACCTAATACATTAATCCACTTCCATCCCCTTTCGGTGCCATAGGATCAACAATACATTTAATTTATAGTGCGTAGGCCGAAAAGTTCTATCGGTTTTGACATGTCCACTTCCAGCGGTTATAACTTTCTTCATGCTCACCAGATTCAGCCGAAATAAGCACCATTCGAATCAGCAAGCTTTTTCTAACGCAATACTTGTTGACTAATTCCATCAGCGGAAAAACTGGATGGTCGAGATGCGACGAATTCTATAATGGTTGATTTTGCGTCCTCATTTGCGGGGGTTCTACCAGCAAGGAAGTTTGAAAGTGTTTAAAAAGGTGGTAGTCAGTTGACGCAATGTCTGGTGACTGTGCCGGGTGATGCAGAACTTCAACTCCTAGTTCGTTAAATTTTCGCGTGGTGATTTGCGAAGCGTGTGGGCGGGCGTCGTCACGCGGAAGAATGGGAGCTCTCAGACCAGTGCCGGCTGCAGCTCACGCACTTCTAGCTACATCGGTATATGTCGCGAAGACGGGCAGCATTGGGAGATGGGAACGACTCATCCAATCAGACCGCATTAAATGGGCGTGTCATTCAGAGAGGGCGTGTACAATCGGTACCCTGATCGGCTTACATGTTTTCTGTCTGTGCTCCGCTTGGTTACTATTGGCTGGCGCGCTCTCACGTGCCTATGCTGCTCACCTTCGCGACATGTACCGCTACATCTCGTCGATCTCCTCACAGTTACACTCTGCTGTGACGGTTTGGCCCTTATTCCAGAAAGATGCAGCGAATCACGCCAGCCGCCGACCACCACACTGATACCATCGTCTTTTTCTGGTGGGATTTCTGCGTTGGGAGGTGCCTGGAGGTTTCGTCAACAATAACCCACTGTCCTGATAGCCTTCGGTTATCGTACAGAGCCCACTTTTCATCGCATGCAACGACTCGTTCCAAAAACGTGTCGATTTCATTCCGTAGAAGCAAACAAGAACAAATTTTGAAACGCGACAATTTCTGGCGATCACTCAAATCGTGGTGCACCCACTTTTCGAGCTTTTCCACCTCTCAGGGTGCTAAAAACCGCCAGAACTTCCCAGCCTACCAAACACATTGATCGACTTCCATCTCCTTTTGGTGCCATAAGATTGATAATGCACTTATTTATTATTAGGTCGGGCCGAGAGTTTACACCGTTTTAATGCTTCGCTTTTTCTCGAATTTGTTCAAGTCTTACATTTCAGGAATTGATAAACCCTTCTGAAACCATAACGTAGAGAAAAATAAATCTTTAGACGCATATAAAACGATTCTCTCAAAGAAAAAAATAAAGATTTCTCTCAAAGATTAAAGAATTTTACCCACTTCAAGTGAGGACCGAAAAGCCCGATTTTCGTGAGATGGAGTATAATGGCTTGAATCTCGGAAACAATAGGATCTGAATAGGATAAGGATAAGGACAAAGGACGGCGTTACTCAATCCCTTACTGGGATGCA
Source organism: Heligmosomoides polygyrus polygyrus (assembly GCA_947396885.1). Taxonomy (NCBI): domain Eukaryota; kingdom Metazoa; phylum Nematoda; class Chromadorea; order Rhabditida; family Heligmosomidae; genus Heligmosomoides; species Heligmosomoides polygyrus. The sequence continues at coordinate 8,521,741 of OX377206.1, read as the reverse complement.
CCACGCATTCTACTTCTATGGGATATCATGGAGACGATTTGAATGCGTATTTAGCCATACATTGACTTATGGTGGCCAGCCGATAAGCAAGTCAGCACTTTATCTTTCCTAGACAATTCTGGTACCAATTCACCGACCCCGTGAAGATGAAAGCTTGGTTAGCCTGGGCGGAAAATCCTCCGAACCAGGAACCTGGTATCGGGTGCACGCGACACCCGGCACCTCCTCCGACTGCGCTATACGCACCCATAGGATCTGAATAACGTCTGAATAACAACTAGATCGCTAACAAAGAGCTATTTTGAGAATGAGCATTCTAAAAACTTTGCTTTGAAGATTCAGAATCTTAAAATGATGGAAAACTTTGCACAGAGTTAGCAATCGTAAGCGTGAGTTCAGAAGAATACGTAAAGATAGTGTGCAAACGACTTTGCCACAACTTAGCAAAATGTTTGTGAAGAAGAATGGAGTTAACTAAACATTACTTTACGTTTTTATTTACATGGCCGAAAACCCATCCGAAGAACAACGTAATCGGAAACAACTCTATAAAACCAAAATCAAAACAGAATTGACTAACATAAAGGACCCAAGTAGGACAACGGAGCAAAACTTAGGATGGGAACTGTCCCAAATAAATAGAAGCACTTAAAGGACAACAAAACCAAAACAGAATTCAGTCCCCAGGTTCCTTTATGTCCTAGGATTATTTAAGTCAGTTTAGAGAATTTAAGTATTTAAGTTTCAATTCAATTCAATCGACTTATATATTCCTATACTTGCGCTGCCAATAATGACTACAACTTGTACAGGATTATTAAGCTTTTGTCACTTTTCATATAACGGTTTTAACTTTTTAACAACATAAAAAGGAGAGCAAGACCAAGAGGAGTTTTCATATGAAGCTCTTCAAAGCACAATAATCCAAGGCATGTTAAAACGACCAAGAATATTTTCTGGACCAATCCTAGTCGGAGAAGACAGATAGTGACTTGTGCTTCTATCCGTTGTTTGGTTTTCTACGGGAGGTTAAGCTGTTGACTCGTTATGTGAGGGCTTTTATTTAAATTCAGTGGATGTGGTTGTGTGGCATGGAATGACATACGCAAATGGCATTTTACGGTTGCCCCTCCCGACTAGGATAGATCCGGTTTTCTCAGTGATAGTCTAAACTTGTATATGGATATTGTGTTTTTGTCACTTTTTCTATAATCCTAACTTGTTCCACATATTGACAAAAAAACCGTGCCCGATCGATGACTTTGCTGCATTTCAAATAAAGCTCATGAGAAGTCCGACTTATGTGTTGCGTTGCGTATCTGCTTTCAAAGGTAAAAAACTGACTATTTACCTAAGGACCTTCAGCTCAGTTTCAAGTTTTTTTTTCAAATTCGAGTCCAACAATTATTTCTTATTGTTACAGATCTCAAAACCACTATGCATTTGCGTGTTCTCCAACACTTCTTCACGACCTTCATCTAGCCCCTCTTTCTTCCTCCTTGCCGACTTTAAGGCTTGGTTTACACTTGCGTTGCCAAGCGGCGCGGCGTGATGGTCGCCATAGATATCGATTTTTCGCGTCGTTCGGTCGATATCTGTTCCGACTATGGTGCCGCGCCGCGCAGCGGCTCAACTATAAACCAGAGCTAACACTATTTCATGGCATCACTTTTCCCTAGATGAGTCACGAACCACTCCTCCGTTTTTTTTTCCTCTTCCGTCGAGCCACAAACATTTGATCCTAGTGCCGACTTCCTTAGTTTTTAACTAACTATAGTAATTAAAAGGCCTCCAAGTTTAAGCGTTACAGAGCAGCTAAAATGGGTCGCGACACCATCGGCGGTTTCTTCCACCACTCCGAGGTCCCACGACTTGACATCTCCAGTTTCAACGACACCTCCACATACAAGTACACCGGTAAGTTCCCCGTCCTCTTCTCTAGAAGTCGTTGGCGATTAAGCCTCTTCCCAATTTCAGCCGAACCAACGGTGAAACGTGTCGAGGCATATGATCCAAACTCGACTTCATCGCTTGGAAAAGGAACTGGAGGTGAGTGTGGGAAAGTCATCCCATCGCAGCAATGCTAACATTTCCTATAGCAACTTAATGATAAAGTACGGCGTTATTCAAATCCCATTTGGGATGCGCCACGCATTCCACTTCTACGGGATGTCAGGGGGCGAGTTGAATGCGTATTTGGCCATACAATGACCTTGCGGTGGCCAGCCGATGAACAGGTCAGCGCTCTACCCTTCCCAGACCAATCTACCAATCAGTCTGGTACCGATTCACCAATCCCGGAGGTATTGAAGGTTTGGTTGGCTTGAGCGGTAAGTCCGAACCAGGAACCTGGTATCGGGTGCAGGCTACAGCCGGAGCCTCTTCCGACTGCGCTTCACGCGCCCATAGCAACTTAACTAACATAAAAAGGTGTGGCATAACCCATTTCGGGCCCATCGGGCTTTAGCCCATCAATCAATGAAATTCGTAAAAAGATGGATAAGTAGATCGCATGTGTCCCTTCTTTTAGCACATCAAGAAAAAACTGTTGAGTTTCTGGATCTTAAAACAAGTATATAACCATAATTTTCGGAAAAAAATAAAAATGTTGTAACATTTCAGCGAGTTTTTTTTGGAAAGGTGAATTTAAAAATTTCAAAGAAAGTCGTGCTGTAGTTTCCTTAGGGAAAATATTTCAACGTTCTCGTCGGATCTCTAGTCTAAGAAATAAGAACATTGTTTTGATTCAGAAGTATGCAGTTCAACTTCAAAAGTTCCAGGCTTGCTTAGAAGGATGTCCAATTTAATTCGAAAAGTGTTTAATTTGACGTGAAAATGCTAGATAGTAAACCTTTCGACCTTGCGCTGCTCCAAATAGGACGTACTGGCATTTACCTGTAGTGGCTTGAACCTGTTCAGTTAAACTCTTTGTTTTTTCTTGACAAGTTTCGATTTTAATAAGTTTTTTAAAAATCGGTGCTAACTAGCTTACTGCGTCAAATTTTAATATTTTTCTTCAATACTGAGATAAAGATAAAGATAAAGGACGGCGTTATTCAATCCCTTTGGGACGCGCCACGCATTCTACTTCTACGGGATGTCGTGAAGGCGGTTTGAATGCGTATTTGGCCATACGTAATGACTTGCGGTGGCCAGCTGATGAACAAGTCAGCGCTTTATCCTTCCCAGGCACGTCTGGTATCAATTCATCGACCCTGGAGGGATGGAAGGCTTTGTTGGCCTGGGCGGGAAATCCGAGCCAGGAACCTGGTGTCGGGTGCCCGACTGCGCTCTACGCGCTCTTCAATACTACCCGCATTTAATGCTGGTTGTTGGGCGAAAGTGAAGTGAAATTTTCAGCGAGTAAACTGAACAAATACTACTGGTTATGGAAGCTGAACGAGTGGATCGGACTGCGACACCTTTTTATGATTGCTCTCGTGGTCTCCTATACCGCCGTCGGTGCCTTCCTCTTCTACAGAATCGAGTCGCAAAATGAGGCTATAGTAAGTCTGTCGTCATTAGTTCTACGTTGATCAGATTACCGTATAGGCGTACTTTCAGGTGAACCCCATCAAGGAACGGGATTTGAACAAGAAGGTGCTAATGATCGCCAGGAAAATCAAGGAAAACGACTCATGGAATGCCTCCGACATTTTCAGTGAATTTAAGGTACGTTTCAACACGTTTCCCAGTGGTTTTGAGTAATGTATAAAGCCATGTTTTCAGAAGGACTATAAGGACCTGCTCGCTTTCGACAACGTCTACAAATGGTCGACGTACTACCGTACAGAAGTGCAGTATAAGTGGAATCCATGGAGTTCGACGTTCTTCGCCATGAACCTCTACACAACCGTCGGTTACGGTAAGTCTTTCAGCATTTAAACGCAGCAGTACGTAAAATTGCCCGTAAGAGTTACTTATCCTTTACCCTATTTGGACAAAGCGCCACTAAAAAAGCGAAAAAACTAAAAGGTTGATCTCTCGTGGCTAAGAAACTGAAGGAAAGGATTTTCTTTCGGCTAGTATTGTGGGTTTTGTTAATTATTTATTTCATTTGGAACTTTTTGGCTCCTGTCAAAAAAGCCTGAGAACGTGCCTCCATAAGCATTGACCCAGAGTTCTAATTCATTAAAATCCTGATTTTTACGACGTTTCAGGAACAATTGCCGCTGAAACTATTTTGGGTGTCTGGATGGTTATGCTGTACACCATGCTCTTCTGCCCGATGACAATGGTCATCAGTCGTGACTTAGGACAGTTTGGACTCGTATACTTGACGAAACTCTACGGATACATCAAGTTCAAGTTCACGTGAGTTTTCAACAAAGAAAGAGTGAACAAAAAATTTCGCGACTTTTTGTGCACCAGAGCACTGATAAAGGCAATGGTGAGCTAAAATTCGAATAACGTCCTTTGTAGAATGGAAACTTCTTTCTAGAAGGTTCCATCATAGCTCATTACTTGTAAAAAATTATAATACTTCAAGGATGATCACAAAAGGCACGCAAATCCAAAACGTCAAACTAGAACTTCAGTGCAGAAAGACAGTGCCTGCTAACTTCTGATTACCCTGCTTCCCTTACTCCTCATCTAACCTCAGCTGCAACTGGAAAGCTCTATCCCAGCATTCGAAAAGCAATAGGTTCGGCGTTAATCAATCCTTGTCTGAATTTTCCCACACATTTTGCCGGAATATCGCGGGGACCGATTGAACTTAGCCTATACAATGAGCTTCTGCAGTCAGGAAATGAATAAGCAAGTGCTTTATCTTTCTCTGAAAGGTCCGATTCCGATTCACTCGCCACGGAGAGGGGGAAGTTTGGTTTGTCTTAGCGGGGGACCCGAACCAGGAATCCTGATCAGGGCGCAACAGCGCCTCCTCCGGCTGCACTACCACCTGACCAGTGAGCCAACCATTGGTGTAAATGGCTTATGGATTGTCCTGTGCGTTGATTTTCTTAGAAATATTTGTATGACTAGATCTTCACAAAGCTGATTTCATATGAGCTCTACTCAGTAGCTGGTCTTCGGGTTCGAAAGCGTGATCGACTTGGGCGGGCCTCGAACCCCTACCTTCAATTTCGGGTGCATGCGAGAGTTTTCCTCCTTGCAACAGCTATTCTTAATAACATCATATCTATATTTGAAAAATACCGGAATTTTCACACATTCTGGACAGCAAAGTTGCATTCAGAATACATAATGCCTTTCAATTTCATTAAAAAGCGGTAAATATTCATTTTAGGTCAACGTTCGAAAAGTCAAAGATATCTGCCGACGATCTTATCATACTTCCCGTAAAATTTGGCTGGTTGGCTATGCTCGGTAAGTTAAGACTGCTTTCAAACGAGTAGACAACGATATTAGCGTCCAAAATATTATTTCAGGGTTCCTCGGCCTGACGACCGTATTTCTCTACTACTACGATGGCTTAACCGGTCCCGATGCTGGACTCACATGGTGGGAGTGCTTCTACTTCTCCGTCCAAACCTATACCACCGCCGGTTTCGGTGACATCATGCCAATCAACGTTACGGTAAGAATTTTAATCATGGTCCCGAATATGGGCAGCATTCTCGGCTTGGGAACGCTCCAGCCAATTAAGCCGTGTTGAGTTGGTGTGCAGGTCAGAGAGGACTTGCACGGTCGGTACCGTGATTGCTTGGCTCCCAGTTCTCAGTGCTGTTCGCATTTGCGACATGGATCCATTTCTATCAACAGTAAGAATTGTAAGAATAGGAAGCTGACGTTTAATCGCGTTCCGTAACTTTCCTACCATAAGTAATCCTCAGGAACTTCTCAGAAAGCTGCGTATGTTTCCCTAACTTTAAGCATGCGTAGTTACTGCGAAGTCTAGTAAATCACATTGCCATATTTCAGTTCGATCCGATCGTCGGAGGGGTGTACATCCTCTGCCTTCCAGTCCTGAAGGTCGTCAACCGCATGACCTACTTGTATTTGGAAAACGGAATACACGGTAAGCACTCACTCTAATAATACGCAGAGAACAAAACTATGCGATTCCGTGATTTGCAATAGAATCACCCTGGGTACCTAATGGGTTCTTGCCCAACAGGGTTGGGACATGATTTGGAGCTCTAACAGAGAGCCAAAGCGGAAGCGTAGACTCCCCTAGGGAGCGTTTAGTCTGCACGCGGCGCGACGCGATGTTATGCCCCAAATCGATCGCGCACGTGATGAATCGATTGCGCACTAAATGATCCCTTACTGACTAGCGTCTCCATTACCAAGCTTCTTGCACCCAATCGGAAAAAAACTTGATGAGTACCTACGCTTCAATTCAGAGAATCTTTCAGATACTAAATGGGTACATTAGCATTTTGCAAGGTAAAGTACGCCGCATAAGGGGAGCAGTCGGTACAAGTAATCCCTAGATTTCCAAATTTCAGGATACTTCGCCGTAGTGGAATCGCAAATCAATCAGTACTTGAATTCTACTTACTATCCAAGCAATGCGGTAAGCCCAATCTGAATTTATTTGTGCTAAAGCGGTACAAGAACGATACTAAAGACTTCGCTTTTCAGTTGCCGCCATCACAAATGACTCCGTCCTTCTACACTAAAGAAGCGCAGGAGGTAAGGAACCTTCAGCATGTCTTCATATTTTCGCTTATAGGTCAATTGTTTAACAAATCTTTTTTTAAATTCAGCAGCTATTAATTTTTGGGGAACTATAGCCTTTCTTGATTGCTCCTCAACGTAAAAAAATGGTGTGTGGCATAGCTTCTATCTTGGCGAATGTCATCTGTCGTCTCCTTAATCAGCGCTTTGTTCGAGCGTGCGGCAACATCGTCATCACCATGTAACAGAGTGACCCATCTTGCCCGAAAAGCAAGAGGAAACTAATGCTTCACGTTTAGAGCGTTCAACAACAGTAGCTCTAATTTAGGAAATTGTGGACCAATGATGATCCTTTAAGGTCCAGACCGCGAATGTAGGCGGCAAAGGGAGATGGGAACGCGCCAGCCAATCATAGCTAATCAAAACACCGACCGAACACACGCTAGCCAATCAAAATACACAAGTCTTTACTGAATGGCACGTCGATTCTATTCGTCATGATTGGCTGGCGTCAACGTTACCCATATTGGTGACTAGTATAGTTGTGCACAAAGGAATATAATCGAATAATTAATTATTCGAATAATTTATCCGAGTAATTACTCGAATAGTTGAATATTCGATATTTTAAGATTTTCGAGTATCCGTTTGAATTCGAACATCGAAAGCGAGCCATTTTCGAATATTAGTCGAGAATCGAATACTTCAGCTTTATTCAAAAGTCGAAGAACTCTATTCGAATATCGAATAAACTTCAAATCTTTAGCACATAACCTTATTCGAACAAGTTGTTCGACTATTCGAATATTCGAATAAACGCAAAATGGGGCTTATTCGATTTTCGATCATTCGAAACAATTGATGAGCGAATAATTTCGTTCCTTCATTCGCTGGAAATTTTTTCGGCATCGGACATATTTGTTTAATCATTTTCTCAAAAGCACAACTATAGTGTCTAGCGCCTCTAAGAATATCCTGTTGTTAACTACTTACAAACCAATTTGTAAATCAGTTGAAATTCACCGTGATGAACAGGATGCTCGTGCAGTTCCACGTCATCTTGTTGCCAGTCTTCAGAGCTTTTTGTTCTCCATCATAAAGCCATCCCTTTCAGAATGAGTGGGCCAACACCATGACGATACATTCTTTGGCTGCGATGGCGTCCAGCTCAGCAGACGTCTTCGGTGGACAGCTGGGTCGTGTTGACGTGAGAACAGACGACCTGCAACCGTACCATCGAAGACCCAGTACGGCTGCCTGAACAGCGTTCTCAGTCTAGCTGCCCTCCAACGCCAACCACATGACAAATGTGCAGAAGAGCCACTACGTGTGACTGTCCTAGCCGCCTACCCTGAACAGGAGCGAACTATGCCTCTTTGCACTTCGAATTTTCGCTGTTTGCCTCGTGTACTAGTAACTGCGTAGTTGTCCAGATGGTGGTAGTGTACATAAGTATGTTCTTCGCTATGACAAAGGCCGCTTTGTTATGTATGCTTTCCTTGTACTACTGTTTCTTATTGTTCATGTGTCATAGTTTCTCAACGTCAACCTTGAGAGTGGAAGTGTTTCTCTACAGGTAAATGCAAACATCACTGAAATTACCAGATGCTGTTGTATTGTTATTTGAACCAAAAATGAATCATTTTTATAGTCTTGATTCCTCAGAAGAGATGAATGTGCGCTCTACCTTCCCGGTTATCATCCAATCACGGAGCTGGCGCGTGTAGCGCATTCGGAGGAGACGCCGGCTGTCGCGTGCAGCCGATAGCAGGTTCTTGGTTCAGATTTCCCGCCCGAGCAAACTAAGCCATCCGTCCCTACCAGGGATGTAACGTAAGATTTTTTCGGTAAATTTTTAACGACCACTTTTAAACGAAAAATTTTTGCATTAAAATCGGTAAATTCGTTAAACAAAATATTTTCCTTAGCTGCAGTAGGTTTGGCTTATTTTATAACAAATTTCTTGCAACGTCTAGTTCGTTTAGCTTGTGCAAAGTCGTCCAGTTTCTGGGAAGATCCAAAGTGCGGTGCACCAACGTCTTTGGGACTTTTCATTTGTCCTGACGAAACATTTTACTGAATTTGCGTTCACTAACTAGTCTTTTCCAGCCTAATATTCTTTTATACTGCAACAATTGTTTCGAAATGCTACAGAATGTCTAATGGAGAACCAGGTCAGGCAGCAATCACAGCGAATTCTTTGGTAGTCCGTGTTTGGAAGATATCTACGAAGCCTATAGATCTGCCTGCTCCATAGAATGGTTTTTTTCTGTCCCAAAAGGACTTGGTCGTAATGCAGACGACAGCAAAGAATCATATAAACAGCAACGGATCGTTGACCGAATTTTAGTCGAATCGAATTTCTCTGCATTGAGTATTTTTGTCTTTGCCACCAAAAGTAACGTAGAATCCAATTGTTAAAGCACTTTCTCCTCCGTATTTCAAGCAAATGCATTAGCGTATTTAAATGCGTATTTTTCGCCCTATATTAACAGTAGTCCATCTTGTTTTCATCCCTCCTAATTTCTCCATATAGAATTCGCCAATGCCTGTCACTCCTTTTACACTTTTCAGCAATTGACTATTCTGATTTTCTTCTTGACGCACCACACCATACTGTATAGCACATTTGCTTGAACTTCGAATGGGTTTTGGATATCTCCATTTCCTTCCATTTTTGTGGAGCACATTTTGGACTGATGAACCTCTTAAAGCAAATTTGTACATTAAACAAAAAAATTTACAGACAAAGAAATTTCTTGCGAGAGCCAGACCCACACCTTTAAAGATGTACCTTTTCCGTAGAACTTTAAAAAATCTTCTTGTATTAGACTGCATGTAAAGGGTTTCTAGGTATTTTCGAATAACGCGTGACAGCTCAGTCGGAAGAGGCGTAGACTCGCGCAGACCAAGATTAAAGGTTCTTGGTTTGGATTTCCCGCCCTGGCCCCGAACTTTCTGTACCTCCGGGTATCAGACTCTGGGAAGGATGAAGCGCTGACTTGTGCATCGGCTAGCCAAAATATAGGCCAGATACGTATTCAAATTACCTACACAACATCAGAGATAGAAATAGAATGCTTGGCGCATCCCAAAAGCGATTGATTACCGCCGCCTTTTTTATTGTAACCTTTAAATCATGATACTACGTAGTTTTTGGTTGAGCGCTAATGTTATTCTCCGCAACCTGCAAGCGTAAGGTCCTTGCAAAAGATTCCTTGTTCCTTTGCTTATTATTCTGGCCAACTTACTCAAGCACTTCCTGAAGATAACGGCTGTGGGAAACGGGGCATTCGCAGCCTCGATTCAAACGTCTTGGATTGCTCCATGAGAGTCCTGTTATCGATAAGGGTAAAAAGACTGAAGATTGGCTTCATTCAATCCCATTGTGGGATGCGCCACGCAGTGCATTTCTGCGGGATATCATGGATGCAATTTGACTGCCTTCCATCCCATGTACATACATGTGAGTGCGTTTTCCTTTGTTTTTTCAATCTTGCGCCAATTCGGCGATCTCGGAGGGATGGAAGGCTTGGTTGTATTGGGAAGGACTCGATCCATAAATCTGGGTGTGCTCGCTATTGTCCCACCTTCTCTGACTGTATTAGCACGCGCTCAGGAACTGGGAAGTCTATTTCAAAGTGACCACTAAAACAGTTAAAACAGTGAGTGGCACGAATATCGATTTTAGCCAAATTACAAATTGATATCCTCGTCGTCTGTCGGCGGCGATCCGCGGACGGCGGGTGTGGCGGGCCGCGACGAGTGGCCCGGCGCGGGGATCCCGGCGCGATTTCCGTCCATCCGCGGATGCTCCCGCGAGAGTATAACATAGGCCTAACATTAGCAACAGCATATTGCTTTGGCCGATGGTGTTTCGATCGGGCAGTCGGTCCTATTAGTCTCTCAGAAAATCAATATCGATCGATATTATCCATCGCTTGGGCGGAGCGTTGGTTCTCGCCAGACTTAATCGATCTGGGTGGGTGTTCCGTGATTATGATGGACGATGGGAGGTCGATCAGGAAATCAGCCACCATGACAACGTTTCGCACAGGCAGTCAATATCGACCGATATTATTGATAGGGTGGGTGTTCCAGGATTATGATGACCGACGGAAAGTTGGCCAGGTAATCAGCCACCGTGTTGAAGCTTCCATCAAGCAATCAATATCAACCGATATTATGGTCAATGTCATGGTCTGGAAGACGCTTCTTTTGATTTGGAAATTGTTCACTTTGATCTCAAGAGCATATATATATATATATATATATATATGCTTCGCGCGCTGGATTACTAAGCTATTTCTACCTGCCCAGGTCCTCCAATTTTAAGGAGTGGACCAGTAGAGGTCAGGGAAGAAAGCTCGTCGGACCTACGCTCAGATCGACTACGGTTTTAACCAAGTCTTGCTCCTTGGTTCTCAATATTCGGCAGTGCTTTGACCAGTCTCCATACTATTATATGCAGACGAGGATAGTATTTTTTGTCCTAAGTCACCTTTTCCGAAATTCATCACAACTCGTGGCTTAAAGCACGACGACTGAACAGAAACGTCAGAAATTCGATTAGGCTTGACGAGCTGCAATAGATTGTGAACACAAACCCAGACGAAGGAGGAGCGCTGCGGACATTTTCCTGAGTGCTGAACTGGGATATTACTGATTTTCAGCAAGGCATCATTCGATCTGCAGTAGGCCTTCGTTTGAACATGGACGACTTCGACGCTAGGGATGCTTCCTTACCCAGCGTTGGTTGACGGCGAAGCCGGCGACGGACGCTGGCTGAGGAAGCATCCCCAGCTAGGTTTGGGCTACGTTCTCAGCGTGGCCTGCCATACCCGAAGCCGGCAAGCCTGGCATGGCCCGCACGTCCAGCGTACGGCGCCGGCGGAGCCGGTAACGGACGCTGGCTGAGGAAGCATCCCCAGCTAGGTTTGGGCTACGTTCTCAGCGTGGCCCGCCATACCCGAAGCCGGCAAGCCTGGCGTGGCCCGCACGTCCGGCGTACGGGCGACGGACGCTGGTATATGATAATTGACGAAGAGTGGTCATCGGATCCTTCTCCTTTTTATTTATTTTATTAATTTCATGTACATATGTTCACTGTTTCACGTGAATACTGACTCTGCTTCCCCCACAGAAAACTGCCAAGAGAGCCCTGAAGAAGACGAAAAGGAAAATAGCAAAATCGACACACACAGCCCGAAGTTCAATAAAAGCGAAGCAATCACTGTGCCAGCAGCCACGCTCTATCAGTTAAGCGGGCTCAACGTTGCCTTAACGTAGTCCTGCAATCACCGGCTAATGCTGCGCGAAAAACCCCTCCAACTTTTGCGAAACCTTGCTGAGAAGAGGGCAGGAGCCTTTTTCTTCCTTTGCTTCGTTTCGTGTCCTTTTTTCTCGTATTATTAGGTTGGAAAAAAGTCTCTTCACACTTCGAAAAGTTTTTAACCGTTCTCCTTGTATACGCATTAGCCAATATTGATTGCTGATTTCGTAATCCTATCACACCTGTCTGTTTGTCGGACCTAGGTCAAGACCCTTCTTGTACTTCGTTATCTATCCAATCTTCCAGACTCAATGCCAGATCCACCTCATGGCCATTTTCAGCACGGCATTCTTCATGAATTCATTGAAGGATCTACAACATGTCAGGCAGCCGACCAAATTAACCATATATATGACTTGGGATCTACTACTCATCGCGCCTGTTCTGAGTGGTTCGGAAAGTCTTTAAAGGGAGATTATTCACTGAGGGCAAAGCATGGTCAGGAAGGCCAACTGGATTGAACGACAGTGAAGTACACCATCTTCTTCGTACCGATAGTTGGCAGACGACATGCTAACTGGCAGAGAAGCTCGAAGGTCTCATAGGATAGTGGGAATCCATCTGAAGAACCTCGGCTTTGCACGGAAATTTGGAGCTTGGATTCCACATGCCCTGTCAGACACTCAGAAAGGTCGACGGCTCTCTATCGCTGCTTCTCTTCTGTCCAGATAAGAAAGAAGATCGTTTCTTCCGCGGATTGTGACAGGCGATGAGCCCTGGGTTCTGTATGCCAACTTCCGGAAAAAAAGGCAATGGGTACAAAAGGGAGAGACCCCTAAGCTTGATCTCAAGCCAATGTTCACGAAAGGAAGATTCTCTTGAGTGTTTTGTGGGATGTCAGAGAATTGATTTGCTGGAAAACTCCCAGAAGTGGAGAGACACTTACTGCTGCCACATACTGTGGTCAACTCCACAAAGTCGCCGCAACTCTCCAAGAAAACAGGCCGGAGAGATCAAAGGTGATGATCCTGCATGACAATGCAAAACCACATGTTGCAAGACTCACAAGAGAAACAATAAAGAAGCTGGGCTGGGAGGTAGTGCCACATGCACCGTATAGCCCTAACCTCGTTCGTGCCGACTACCATTTCTTCCGTGCTATCAAGCAAGAAATTGGAAAGAAATATTTTGAAGCGGATGAAGACCTCAAGAATTGGATTCAGCAATGGTTCGACTCCAGAACTGCAGTCTTCTAAGCGAGAAGAATTGGAAAATTACCCAGTCTTTGGAGAAGTGTAGTGGAACAAAATGGAGTTTATCTCAGTTGATTTGACTTTGTAGTTGTGAAGTAATAAATCTTTGAAAAAAATGAAAAGACTTTTTTTCCAACCTAATATTTGTGTTTCGTAGCGCTTGCTGCGCGTTTTCTATGCTTTTTCACGCCTTTCAACCCTCCTTTGTGAAATAGATATCACAAAAAACATTGAAAAAACCTACTGATTAGCAATCAAATGCTAGAAACGACCTAGAAAGTCCAAAAACGCGAAACTATGTACCGCAGTGAAAATTAGAAGCGTACGCAAGTAAATTGGTCAAGGAGCAAGAAAAGTACCAACAATTCACACTGATTCAAGTAAGTAAAAGTTTGTCCAAATTCCCTTAACATGAACGAGCAAAATTTCAAAAATGGTGCGTAAAGTGTCGTTAATGCAATTTAACGGTATTTTTCGTTAAAAAGATTTAACGAAAAATGCCAGTAAATCCGGTAAATCGGTAAATCGTTAATCGTTAAACGCCCACCCCTGATCCCTACGGTGTCGAAAAATCGATATCAGGCTTGCCTGGGAACGATGTAGCACAGAATTGTTCATGGGCTAGCCACTGCAAGCCATTGTAAGCCAAATTCGCATTCATATCGCCTCCGTGTCATCACGTAGAAGTAGAATGCGTTGTCCATCCCAAATGGGATTAAGTAACGCCGCCCCTTATCTTTTGATCCTTTCCACAAATACGGAACTTCATCATAATTGACCTTAAAACTCCACTACAATCGAAATCTCAAAAACCGTCCTCAATTTTGTCTAATTTCGCTCACCTCCTTTATCACTTGTTGTTCCGTTGATGGTGAAGTGTCTCGCCGGTCACCTGTAGTCTCATAGACCATCAAAATGCTCTGTAAGGAGCCACTATCGTCTCCATTGGTTGCAGTCGCGTGCCAGAGTGATCCACTGGATCGTCCTCGATCGAGGAGCATAAAGACCTTTGAAGCATTCGTTCATGATTTTCACTTAAAATTATGATAAAATAGCTGGTTGACGTCCTTCCGTGCAATTACTATCGTCTCCCAAATTAAACAAGGTATTCTTCACAGAAGTCATGATGAATTTTCTATTTCAATGGCTAATTATGATTTTAAATATAAACTGATGATTACAAATAAACCTCAAAAAATGTTATACTAAATTTTACTTGAATAAAAATTATTCCAACCATTTTGGAGAGTCTGTCGTATAACACGTAATAAGCTCGTCTCGATTTCGACGACGTCAACTCTGATTTCACAAGCATCATGTTCCCTTAGAAAAGTGTCTAATTTGACGTGAAAATGGTATATGTAGGCCGTAGGGGTAGTCAAAGCGCGGAGAGAGAGGGGTACTGCAAAAGACATTGGTCCTCACCATAAGAACCATCAATTATTATATTTCAGTGAGCAGAAACGATAATTCTTTTAAATTGTAATTGCTTGAATTGGTATTCTCCACCGCCAATCGTGCAGTGGTAAAGCAGCTATATCACGACTTCCCGTGTATAACACCGTGGTGGTTACTTCGGTAGTCGTGAAATCGGCGCATTTTTTAAGCAAACGCCAAGGCTTCCTCTGAGTTTTATGTTCTTCACCAATTTACGGATTTACCGATTTCCCGATTTACGGGTACCAAAGCGACAAATGTAATATGTTCAAAAGTATTGTTTCTCTTTAATAAAATCCAACCCTAATTAGACACTGGTTAACGCCATCCTTTAATCTTTCTTTCTTCCGGAAGGAAGCAAAAGGCTTCTGCACAAGCCTTTCGAGCAAGCTCAGGAGTTGATCGCGTTTAACCCCCCCCCCCCTTCCAATCGATTCGGTGAGGTGTTCGCGGTGGAGCGCGCTTGCCCACCGCACAGTAGAACCGACGCGGGTCAAGGCGTCCGGCGCATTTGGATCGTCCGCTGCTGCGCCGCGTTTCTAAACGTTTCTGTACGCCGGGATTCAGAAGACGCGCCATCGATGTCGTCCAACTTTCCTGCAGATAGTGAAGGGATGGGTGCTATTCAAGCTGCTCGTGTGGAAACTGTTTCTGTCACTCAGAAGGAGTCCGTGGCTGGGTTCTGCGCTACAGCTGGAAAAATGCGCAGAAAACTCCAGCAAATTGTGCAGAAGTCAAAAACCCTCAAGTCTCAAATAGACAGTTGAAATGCGAAAAGCCCACGACGTAGGAGAACCGAACCCCGACCTCACTCGCTGAAGCGCCGCCACCACCCACTGCGCCACATGTCGCTTGGCTGCGATCCATCGCAGGCGTACAAGAGCGTACTCGTAGAGCGAGAGAGCCAGCGCGCCGTTTCCGCGCTCCACCGCGAACTCCTGACCGAGTCGATTGCACGGGAGTTTTTTAACCCTTTCACGACATTGTGCAACGATGTCGTCGTACACCTTTTTTGCCGCGTGGGACAATGTCCGACGATGTCGTCGGACACCATCATAAAAATAGTTCGAGGAAAATTATCACACATTTAATAGTACAAATTTAATCAATGAGTCCCCTAATAGCTACGGTCAAGGTGGTCTATGGGAAGCTTCATTTGTTACTGATTCCCACATCTTACAAATATAACAAATAAAATAGTAGAAATAATCAGCGCAGGGGAAATGCGCACTGTCCCACGCGGCAGTCACCTGAAAATCGCGCGTTTCGTGAAAGGGGTAGAATGAACCAGGGGTTGGGGGTGGGCGGGCTAGGGGGACGAGGTGTAGAACGCTCGTCCCCCAATTTTTCCTACTAGCAGTCTACATACACCTGCAATCGAAAAAAATAGAAAACGCAGAAAAACCTTGTCGTTTGCTCGAAAAATCCTTCTTCTAGGGCATTGCTGGTCATTTAACCAGATAACGGCTATGCGCGCCAGCTGCATTGTCTAGGCGCGGGCACACTCGGCAGCAGCGGTGTCAATGCATAAGCATAGGGGCATCGATTTGGCAGGAATCGATGCCACTATGCTTAAGCATTGGTCGCCGACCATGCATCGGTGCTCGTGAGTCCTTTGTTTTTTTTAGCGAAGGAGACAAGGTTTACACTCCAACTTCTATTTCTCTCTTACTGCCCGTAGAACGTAGTCATGGGGAAAATTTCAGCTATTCCGAAATACTGTTTCAGTTTAACAAAGTAATGCATGACAGTAAGGACCGGCGTCACTTGCGTATCTCCGCCTCACTGCGCCTCTGGGCTCAGGCTCCGCCCACAGCCTATATATATATACCGCAGCGTGGAGTCGTCATCGGTGATGGGACAGCGTAGTCAATACAGCTCGATGAGACTGATCGAAATTCCGTAAAATGAAAACCGGAGAGGGGCGGTGTCCCACTTTGGCGGAATGGGTGATGCGCCGACATGGAGGGAAGTGGCTGTACACGAAGAACAGTTTCACCCATGGCAGCACAGGCCTGATGGATACTGTTCATCAACTTTGGCGCCTTCTACGTGCTATGACGTTCACTTAACGGCTTCAGCTTTTGCAGGTGATGGTCACAAGACAGTTCGGAAGAAGGCTCTCAGAACAGCTGTCCCAGGAACTCTTTGCTCGTCATTGAAAAAATAGTATATCATAGCAAAATAAGTATGAACCGTTTGAACAGTCATACTTTTTCTTAGACATATGTAGACCTCTTTTAGAGTACTGCACATCTGCTTGGCCCTCATTAAAGCAGAGTTATACTAGTCGGATAGAAAGTGTGTGAAAAAACTTACAATTTAATTCATTTTAAAGATATCTTAAAATATGCTCCACTTCTTCACTGAAGAGCCACGGGAGGAGCATTACACAAAGGTTCGTCTGAACATAGTGGCGAAACGAACCTTTTTAATATTTTTTATGCTAAGTAATATTTATTTTGTAATTAAGGATGGCACTTTACACATTTCTTTACTTCTTCGAACCTCTATTTTTATTTGTTTTGTATTACAAAATAAGTGTTCATTAGGAATGGCTTATTTGAAGTTTCTTACCCTGAAAGATTAGCCCGACTCGGTACTACTTCGTTGAGACTAAGACGAATTACTTATGATCAAAACCTTGTTTTTAGAATCGTTCATGATCACTTGGATATTACTAAGAATGAACTCTTCACTTTTTCCTCATTCAATGCGATTACAAGAGGTCTTAGAATTCAACCGCAAAAACCACACTCAAAATTCAAGAATCTTTTTCGACTCGTGTTGTGAAAATCTGGAACGAGCTTCCTGCATCAATCATTAATTCTTCACCAGAACCATTCACCAACAAATTAGAAGATTTTCTTAAACAGAAAGGATACTTGTGAAGTTAACTATAAAACAATTTTTCGTAAGAGCAGACAATATTCTGTTTCAGTATTTAGTAACCTTTTCAGTGAATGAAATACTAAATCGATTTGTAAAATGAGCGCTTTCCACATCTGCAAATTCGAAGAGACCACTTTTGCGAACACTCAAAAAGCCAATTTTTGCTGTAAACTTTTGTGCAAACTCTTTTTGTATCACTCTTGGCTCAATAAATGTTCTGTTCTGTTCTGTCATGAACTTTATTCCTTCTTATGTAGTCAGCTGCAGTGAGTTCTTATAGTTTCTGTTTTTAATCATGCAGAAAACTGTGTTTATATATTCCGTTTTCACGTCGAATTCGACACTTTTCAAATAAAATTGCACAGTTTTCACGTGACATTGGACGCTCCTCTAACAAGAAAAGATTCCCAACTCAAGGTGAGCCTTTGCGATGCTATTAGGTTGAGCTATAAATTTTGCAATATTTCTGTTTTTTCTGGAATTCAAACTAAACCCGCTGATATATAGTATTATGCTTTGTTTGAAAACTTGTTTCTCGCGAACATTTTGAGGTATGAATCGCTAATTTTCCTCGCATGTTGAAAAGTCTTATTCTCTAGAACGATGACCACTCACGACGCGACACGCGACGCGATGCCACGTGTAGTGTCCGAATTGATCAATCGCGCCGCTCGATCAATTTGGCCACTATCCATGCAACGCGTCGCGCGTCGCGCGCGACGCGATGCATGGATAGTGGCCAAATTGATAGTGGCCAAATTCTCACACATTTCGGTGTCGTCGCCTTCTTCAGAGCATGGAAATGTCGAAGTCATCTGAGAAACTACCCTCCCAAATGCCATTTCATTTAGCAGGAACCCAACCAAAAGGCTAAGAGACTACGAAAACGATGTCGTAAGAAGTCGAAAACATGTCTAACCTTAGATGTGGGCAAAAGGCGTCCACCGTCACCTGGCTGGACGAAAGATGGGTGAATGAGGTTAGAGCCAGAGGGCGACGTACTCATCTTCACGCGCAAGGGTCTTGACCTCCACCCCAAAACAGCTGTTCGCGTCAGGGTAAAGCTTGAGGTTCGGGAATCGAGGGGAGAGGGTCGTACTGTGGCCTCGTCTGGAGGGGGAGGGGTCGCACTCTTCCGGTTTTGGCAGAGGATTCTCTCTTATTCTTCCGGTTTTTAAGCGATGTTTTTAATCATTAGTAAGTTGTTTTTTCCAGGAATGTCTACGAAGGCGTGGAGTATCTCCTTCGTCCCGCGAAGTTGCAAAGATTAATATAAAAAAGTTTCAAATAATGATTGTATTACTTGTCAAAAATAAAGACTTCCTTGCGTCAGATCTGGAGTCACGAGA
This sequence comes from Heligmosomoides polygyrus polygyrus, assembly GCA_947396885.1. NCBI lineage: Eukaryota > Metazoa > Nematoda > Chromadorea > Rhabditida > Heligmosomidae > Heligmosomoides > Heligmosomoides polygyrus. The sequence continues at coordinate 8,502,953 of OX377206.1, read as the reverse complement.
GGATCTTTTCAGATTTTTTTTTACATCAAGTCATGGACACGACAGTTTTCTATCTGAACGAGCAACATCTGCATTCGAAATTGTACTCAATACAATGCCGAGTGTTAATTTCTAAAGCTGACTTAACTGCTTTATCCACAAAATTTTTCAGACACTCTCGGAAGCGATGACGGAATGGCAACCGGAGGATGAACTTGTCACGGAACTAATCTTCTCGCTTCTGCACGAAACAGCATCAGAAAGTGAAGTTGTACCCAATAAAATTTTAAGCCCTCGTTTGACACATGGCAATAAAACCTGTTTTTCTGAAACAATCCTTTGTATGAACAGACGCTCCGATTTATGTCATTTGCCGAAAATTTTCGACACCGTTAATCACATGGAAGCATGGATCCTGCTTTTTAAAGCGTAGAACCCACACTTCTTATTGTTTTAAAAGCTCTGTGAATTTTTCAGAGATGTTGCACAAACTCCGAAAATGGTAGCTGACGTGGAGCCATTGCGTTCTCCGACATCACCAATTGCCACTGAAGGATTCTCTTCTCGCGGCAAAAAATTTCTGCCTTCTGGAGGAAGAGCATCAGAGAGTGAAAACTGTGCCATCTTAGAGTTCAAGATGTGATTAATATACAATCAAAAACTAAGCTTCTTCGCAGCAATCTCCGATATAATCAGGGAGGATTGATTTGCAAATTCTCATGTTTCATGAAAAATAAATTTTTCACCTGAAGCAGATCACACACACAGTTGAAATCTTGCCACAAAAAATTTCAAGTCTTGTTCAATGCACAGTGTAAAAATCATGGTTTCCTGAAACGAATAGATTGTATCGACCACTGGTCGATATAGCACCGACGTCATAGGAGCGACGATATTCGACGTTCACAAAAATGACCATAATTCGGTAAGTTTTCCAAAGTTTGAAAAAGCTAATGGCTTTTTAGAAACAGAGAAAAAGTGTTTCATACAGTATAATAATCGGTTTTCAAAAACTAGGTATTCATACGGGGTGAAGGCCTTCGAAATTGTGCGAAAAAATTGAAGTGATTTTGTATAAATAACTATATTTCGGCAAGTTATCCTCAAAGGCTAGCTATCCTCAAAGATTGAGCAAATTTGGCTTAAAGACGTTGGAGGAGAGGCGTGCAGTTTTGGACTTAACATTCTGTTTTCGTGTTCTTCGGAGAGAGTTTAAAATACTTCCAAGTAAGTACTGGACCTTCAAACCGTGTACTGTGAGAAGAGGTGGGTTTAATATCTCCCACTCAAAGATTCACAACAAAAAGTATAATGTAATGTTTAATAATGTGTTTGTCAGGTGTACAAGATGGTTCCAACTACTTCCGGCGACTCTCTTTGGAGCAACTAGTGGCTGCGCCTTTAAGAAGCAACTTAATAAGCTCGATCTTAGCAGACTACTATTCCACTCATCTTGACGTTGCATATCACCCTCAAATTTTTAGTTTCTCCAGTAAAACGTCCTCGTCATGGATTGCGAAAATGTAGGTCGTAAAAACAATGATTGCTCGAGTCTATTTCTGTAGTTTTTTTCTTTTTCGATGCTTTCTGAGTCTTCGTAGGTTACGAGTGTTCCATAGAGGAGAACGTTTTAGTCCCTAATGATGTATGCATTATTCTTTTCTTCCTTGTTTTTGTTTCTTCGTTGCGTTAGCGTTTTTACATACTCACCGCTAAAGTTCTTGAAAGTTTGAAGACTATCATCATTGGAACATCTGTAAATTTTCCATGGATTTAAGTGTGACCAGACAGTCTCCCTTTTTTGTTAAGATAATTTAGGACTGCTATACTCACAATCAGATTAGCCCAGTTATTCTCACGGTGCTTAGTGCTGAAGGCCTGTTAATCTAGTATTTTAGTTTTTTTTTACGAAGTTGAAACATCCTGTTATTAATTCGATTACGCCTCCTATGGCAGCTATCTACCTGGCGTTGCTGAATCTTCTAGGCTTACGAGCTATTTTGAACTTACGTGCTAGGTAACTTGCGTAAGGCGTTCCATAGGGCCACAGGTGTCATGTTCCAATATATACTATGGTCCGCTTGGAATTGTTCACATACTATTGAAAGCCTACTTTAGAGGACTGTCTAGGGACATGCTCTTCGTTGGCCCTCGCCGATATACGCGCTGCCCGTCAACGGCTGGTTTATCTAATTTATTTAAATCGGCTGCCTATGTACCAACTTCTAACGGAGGCCTTAAACTCCGCTCGGGTCTTTAAAAATCAAGCGCTTATTTTTTAATTTTTTTTTGCCTTCCTACCCTTTCTTCCGCACTAAGCACCTCCCCTTTTTTCCTCCCCTTTTTTCTCGTTTTTTTGGAGTTCTTGTTGTCAGTGTTTACCTACTGATAGGTGGACGACGCTTGTTTCCATGGGAAATCCGCCAAGATTAGCTGTGATCGTTCGTCTGCTTTCTGCTGTTGTTTCTGTTTTTTCCTTATGTGGCGCGTCCTTTGACGTATTCATAAATAAATAAATAAATAAATAAATAAATAAGTTTTTTAAAAGTTTAGAAAAGCCAATAGCTTTTTGAAAACTAGAGAAAGAGCGCTTTTGAATCATGTAGGAATTAGTTTTCAACAGGGAGGTCTTCATAGGGGACGGTGGAGGTCTGATTTCTCGTCCATTGTTGCAGAAATACGTGTCAAAAATCGAAACCCCCCCCCCCTCCGCCCTTATGAATACTTCTTTTTTGAAAACTGGTTTCTGTATGGTTAGGAAGCATTTTTTCTCTATTTTTAAGAAGCAAATGGGATTTTTGCCCACCATCTACTGCCGGTAAATTGACGATTGCTTTATCGTCTGTCCCACTCAACTCGAGATGGATACTTGCTTTGAGTTGCTTAACCGGTCGATCTTGCACAGGAGCCTCCACCTTTGACATTAATGCAACCGCGAGAACTGGAGCTAGCCTTTGATCCATGGTGAGGCCTCTTATCTGCTTGTGATACTCACCCGACCACCTAAACACGTTGCATTGCAGACACTCATTGACGTACGTCGCAATAAAGAGTTGTACCAATCTTGGCTACGCTGAACAAACTACTCGTCTATAGCAACGACCCCTTATGGTTGGTCTGCAATCGAGTGGGTTGGAAACCACGTTGCAATACTTTGGAAACAGGGACACACCACTTACCATTTTGTCACCATTGAGTATTGCCGTTGAGTATTCCATCCACTATTGTTTAAAAGCATAAATTCTTCCCTTTTTAAGTAGGAAGCTCAATAACGTGAAGAACAATAATTGTTCGTTGTCAGTTTTCTTACAAGACTAACGGTGGTACTCTTCATACTGTTGTATGGTGTACCTAATTGCAGCCGATAGAGAACTACAACGAATGGCGGATGATATACTTCATATCGTTTCTGTTGCTCGTTGGTTTCTTCGTGCTCAACATGTTCGTCGGAGTTGTGGTCGAGAACTTCCACAAGTGTAAGGAGGCACTTGAAAAGGTGACTCACCCTACACTCAAGGCAACTTACATAGATTTGAAGGATCAGGCAATTATTTTAATTATTTTACAGGAGATGCGTGAGAAAGCCCGAGAGAAGCGACTTCAGAGAAAGCTCAAGCGGCAGAAGTATGAGAAAAGCGTAGCTGGAAAGAAAAAAAAAGGTGTGTAAATCACTTCTGGCTTTGAATAAATCAGCGCTTTGCTACTTTTTTTTGAAGTCATACATTGATATAAAGAAGCGTAATCCTGATCTGGTTCGCATCCACTCTATAAGAATGTGAATTATCGATACTTCTGCAATCACTATAATAATTGACCTCATCTTATGTGACCCTGTGCGCCTACGGAACGGTTGCGCCTGAAATGTCTTCTAATGATGTGTCATTTTCATGTCAAATTGGCCACTTTTAAAATCAATTTGGATATTTTTCTAAACTAGAGTTTAATGTAGAAGCTTCTGACATCAAAGTAAACGTCTTCCAAATTAAAAGAGCTCCTTCTACATTAAACTAGAGACTTTCCAAGCACGTTAGAATAATTTAAGTTCGAATAAAATTTTATATGACTTTCCTTGAAGTTTCAATTCATCTACCTAATTAGTGCATTTATTATTTGAAATTTTAAAAATCCTTTGAGGAAAAATATTGGTTCAAATCCTGTTTTAGAAAGCAGAAAGACGGCTATTTTTAGTGGCAAGAGAAAAGATTGCGCTATGGCTATGGGATGATCGAGGTCGAGCGCAACATAGAAGAACAGATTAGGCAACGAGAAAGTGTTGGCTGTCATGAAGACGCGGAACTGCAGCCACTCTACGGGAACAGCGACACCTATAGAGGTGGGTTGGAAGTGTTGAGTGTCGATTCGTACATGTTCGTACGAGCACCGTATGTCCGCCTTCTGTTTCAGAGTAGACTATGAAGACAAACTCTCCTTAGATCCTGTGACCTGTGATATTATCAAGTGAGTCTTGGAACTTTTCCCAAATTATTAAATGTATGAGCCGTTTCACGTCTCCACCACGTATTTCGCCTCTATCCCTTGAGTTTCTCGATGAGTTAAGGCCCGCGCAGACTTCTGCGGCGTTGCCGCTGCCCTATGCTTAACCATAGGGCAGGGACGCAGAGCTCGCCGCCAGCGGCACCGGCGGCGTCGCTGGCGGAAATGACTTGAATCATTCCACCCGGCGGCGCCGCTCCAGCGTCTGTCTGTCTGCGCTCTGCCCTTTCGTGGCGGGATCCGGAGCGGAGACGGTCGATGCGGGCGCGCGATCGTCATCGGGGCGCGTTATTGTTAAGCACCAGTCGGTCCCGACTAGAAACAGTACAGTACCTCGCCGTCACCGCTCCCACTGATGATGAGTCAAGCTGCTGAGCGGCGCCGCTCGGCGGCGCCGCTCAGCGGTTCCGCCGTTCGCCGTCGCCGCTCAGCGATTTCGCCGTCCGCCGCCCGCCGCTCGCCGCAGAAGTCTGCGGGGGCCTTTACACATGTGGGCGTGAACGTCATATTCTTTCTTGTCGTGTGCCAGAGCGCTCCACCCCGTAGTCTACCAACCGACGTGCTCGGCGTCAGATCTACTGTTTATTTGGGCTCCTCGTGTTCGTTAGGGCGCCCTTGTCATATGTTCCTTTGTTTGTGACAAAACAAATATATCTGTTATCCGAAGATCTCCACAAAGCCAGAACGGATGAAGATACCCATAGGCCACCTTACCTGGATGAGGACCACTACATACATTGTGTGTCATTTTCGAAGCAGCACAGCCTTACCTTCCCCAGAAGCTGTTCGGTTTTATCGCCCACGCACGTAGTTACCTGGATCAACGAGGAAATGTTTCCACGCTGACCTCCACGGTTTATATAGGCCGTGTGGGCGGAGCCTACTCGCAGAGACGAGAGGGCAGAGGTATGCAAGTGGGACGGCTGGTTTGTAGTATCAATTATTTTATTAAAAACAAGCACTAACATTTCTCGAATGGAAATCCACTCATTGGCATACACTGGCAGTCGGAGAAAAAAATGGAAAGTAGAGCGGAAACATTGCACTTTACTTTTAAAAACTGCAAAGATGCCACGAGTGCCAATGCAGTTGCAGTGTTTGAACCGGTAGGCTTGGTCTAGTTGAATATCTGACGCTGCACTAGGAGAAGGACATTTTTTTTCGAGCAAACGACAAAGTTCTTTCTGCGTTCTCTATTTTTCCCGATTGCAGGTGTGAAGTGCTACTGAGAAAAATTTCAATCATAAGAAAATGTTGTTTCTCTTCAACAAAATAATTGACCGAGTGAGCACCAGTTCTCTCGGCTACCTCTGCCCCCTGCGCCTCCACGCCTAGGCGCCGCCCACAGCCTATATAAATCAGCAGAAGGGAGCCAATTCGCTTCCATTTGCTTCGTTCTCTGAACGCATGTGATGTGCGTGGCAGAACTAAACGGCACGAGGGAAGGAGGCCATGTAGACGGCAGAGTGGCACATGCACTGGTTCAGGAAAGACTGGCAGTGTCGATGGTGGAGCTCATCTAGAAAGCGACAGATGGATGTGTTCACCAGTTGCAGCCTCCAGTGCATGTGTTCGATGACGTCCAATTTAAAGCGCTATCTGTTGCCCGCAGCGGTGCAAGGACAAGGGCAGATGAGGCTACAAAGGTAGGTTGTGAAGAGCTTTGTGTTTCCCGGAAGGGGAAAGGGATAATAGATGGCGTCACTCGGTCCCATCTAGGGCTCGCTGTGCACTCTACCTCTACAGTAAGAAAGGGATGGCTATATTACCAAAGTGGGAGCATGCGGCGATTCAGAAGGACTAGCGGTGTAGTGATGCTCGCAAGGGTAGTGGTAGATGAAGGAGAGGCCGTCAACGCTAGTCTAGCTGTACCCACGTCAGATGACGTTCAACTATTTGTTTCAACTATTGCTTATGTAGATATAGTGATATATGATACAAGAGAATCCCATATAAATCTTTTGAATGCCTTCTGCGGAAACGTTTCGCTCTTTCATGGAAATAAATGTTGTCTCAGCGAGATATCACCGTCTGAACTGCCACACATATCGTTGCCTCTTAGCTGCAGTGAAGTTTATTGTTTTTAAACGAGAAAAAATAGTAAAAGCCTTTTGATGCTTTAACAGTAGAAGTTGTGAACTTTGTTCATATTTCTATTTATTATCGTCCCTTGAATATTTCCTCTCCTTTTCTTCTCGAATACCTTGATCGCTTCATCTTCTTCTTCAGCGTTTGTCCCGCTTAGTTACCGGGTCCGCTTTCCTCGAATGTTGGTGCCACCCTTTCCAGATCACATGCAGGCGACAGGCCATTGTGACATGCCGGCCTACGAACAGTCCATGTCACATCATATGGCTGAATTCCTTGATCGCTAACAGTTCTGCTTCGGAATCCTTGTTTGTGTGGCTTCGGAAAGTACCGATTAAGCATCGCTAAAACCGCAGCTAAGATTACGCACATCCATACCAAATGGTTTTTACGTTGTGAGTTTGTACAGACTACGGGTCGAGCCTTAGCGCAGAGTGCTAATTATTTCATTCGAAGAGTCACTGGTTCTGTTAATTTGAAATTTTCCGCATTGGTAATCTCCAACACCATCCGGCAGAAGATTTAATCGCCTTGAAAAGTTCGGCATTTGCTTAAAAATTGCTTTCGTTAAACGACCAATAGGAGCAGTTATTTAAAAAAAAATATTATTTCTAACTAATAAAATAAATAAATAATAAATTCATTGGTCCAAGAACCAATGTCACCTGCGTACCTCTGCCCCACTGCTTCTCTGCGATTTGACAGCGCCCACAGGCTAAATAAACTCCCCAGTGGTGACGGCGTTGGTGTGAATGATGGCTTCCCTGTCGTTTGCCACGAACCGTATAAGGTGACCACATGATGTAGAAGGTATTTGACATATTTTTGTCTACATTGTTTCCAAGATTTTCACAAGAAATGTGACTAGTTATTTTTCTGCATGGTCACTTTTTCAAGATTTGAGAAGCTGTTCGTTACTAGTAACAATTTTTGCGAAGCTCGGATAATGTGTAGTGTTGACTATTTGTTTTTATCAGCGCTTAGTCAAAATAAGAACCATTACAATCAACACATCTTTGCCAACGAGATACTAGTATACTTATTTTAGTAGCGCTGAACTCCGGAGACCTAGAAGCGATGAATTCTTCGCGAGCACATTCTGCATCATGTCGGTTCCTGACTCGTTTATTTGTTCCAGTAGCATAGAACTTCTGAGATCTACCAGGCTGTCCAATAATTCTTGTCCGAAAATTTCACCATTTCTAATTTTTTTTTCAACTTTATTGAAAAACAAGTCTAATCAACAATATAATCACCACAGTTATCCACAACAGTGGCCCATCGATTGGGCAGGTGGCCGATGCCCTTCGCCCAGAACTCCGGGGGCTGCGACTCGAAGAATCCGCGATATCGGATTTGAGGTTGTTGTAGTTGGTGAATTTTCTTCCGGCCAAACGGTGCTTCAGCGGGCGGAACAAGTGATGGTCGGAGGGGGCGAGGTCCGGGGAATACGCCGGATGGGCAACCGTCGGTACATGTCACGTAGGTGAGCAGCGTTGGTAGGTGGGAGTGCGCAAGCCAATAATAACCAAACAGAGCACAGTTCGAACACATGCCAGCCCATCGAGGTAGCGACTGAATACGTCCTATCTGAAAGGCATGTCCATTCAATGCGGTCTGATTGGTTTAAGCGTTCCTACCCACCGATGCTGCTCACCTACGCGACATATACCCAACCGTCTCCCAGCCGAGCGTCGCCAACTTCCGCTGGGTCTCCTTCGCCATGTGGGTGCGCGCGTTGCCGTGCAGCAGGTGGACCGAGGCCCGTCGGAGACGCTTTTCTCGGACGGCGGCGGCTAGTTTCTCGAGCTGATCGGTGTAGGTGGAGGCGGTGACCGTCCTGCCTTGCGGGAGCAGCTCGAAGTACAGCATGCCCTTGGCGTTCCACCAGCAGCAGAGCATGATCTTCAGCGGGTGCTCCCTGTCCTCGAGGCTCGTGTCGCCGCTCTCGAAACGATTGAACCAGCGCCTGACTGTGCGTTGGGACACTGCATCGTCCTTGCACGCCCTGCAGATGTTGGCGACCGAGGTGCCCGTGTCGTTGCCCAGCAGCCACTCGTAGTACACGGACGTACGAATTCGACCTTGGTCCATTTTAGCTTATACTGGTAGCTAGACGCGGCGACTGCGCCTTATATACCCCTAGCGTGGAACTCTGGAGAACCTTCTAGAAGGTTTTTGCACTTGTCTGTTTTATAACACTTCTAAGGAAAATTATAGAATTTTGAAAATTTTCGGACAGGAATTATTGGACAGCCTGGTACGAAGACGAATACACGCACGTTGCAGAGGACGACGGCATACCAGAAAGGTTGCAAGACATTTGATGAGAATCGGCAAGGTGACGGAGATGTCGAAATGGTGCCTCATGAGCTGACTGACGACCAGCGTTCGGCACGTTTCGACACTTGTTTCAATCTGCTAGTTCGCTTCAAAAATGAGCCTTTTGTAAGCCGTATTGTACCCGTAGATGAAAAGTGGGTTCTTTGCGCAACAGGACTTGGATTTGTCTGGGTAGACAAGGATGCTCCTCCAACATCCTCCCCTGAACCGAATCTTCACCCTAAAAAACATGTGGTTACTTTGTGGTAGTGTTGTAAAAGTGTAAACCACAACAGCTTTTTGCAATCTGGTCAGGCACTCACAGCAGCGTCTTACTGCTGTGATTTAGACCAAATATATGAGAAGTTGCAAAAATTGTGGCCGGCAGTGGTGAATAGAGGAGGGTCGGGTCACTCCTATTGCAGAACAACGCAAGGCTACACACCTCACAAATCACTCGGCGAAAATTGGTATATTTAGGTATCGGCCTCACCCACCACATTTCTCCGATCTTTCCCCGCTGACTATCAATTTTTCCGAGCTCTTGATTCCCATTCGCGTCAGAAACAATTTATTAATTTGGCCGATGTTGAATGTGCTCTCCTTGATTTCGTTAGTTCCTGTGATCTCAGTTTTTATTGTAAAGGATTAGATTCATTACCAATTCATTCGCAAAGTGTATAGATTCTGGTGGTTCTTACTTGTTGTACTAGGTTGGAAAAAAGTCTCTTCACACTTCGAAAAGTTTTTTACCGTTCTCCTTGTATACGCATTAGCCAATATTGATTGCTGATTTCGTAATCCTATCACACCTGTCTGTTTGTCGGACATAGGTCAAGACCCTTCTTGTACTTCGTTACCTATCCAATCTTCCGGACTCAATGCCAGATCTACCTCATAGCCATCGGCACGGCATTCTTCATAAATTCATTAAAGGATCTATAGCACGTCAGGCAGCCGACCAATTTAACATTATATGGCTTGGATCTACTACTCATCGCGTCTGTTATGAGTGGTTCGGAAAGTTTTCAAGGAAGATTATTCACTCGAAGACAGGGCAAGGTCAGGAAGGCCAACTGAATTGGACGACACTGAAGTACTCCATCTTCTTTGTACCGATAGTGGGCAGAGGACACGTCGACTAGCAGAGAAACTCGAAGGTCTCATAGGATGGTGGGAATCCAACTGAAGAACCTCGACTTTGCACGGAAATTTGGAGCTTGGATTCCACATGCCCAGACAGACACTCAGGAAGGCCAACGGCTCTGCATAGCTGGTTCTCTTCTGTCCAGATACGAAAGAAAATCGTTTCTGCCGCCGATTGTGGCAGGCATTGATTGTTACAGTCTTGGGTTCTGAATGCCAACTTCCGATGAAAAAGAGAATGGGTACAAAAAGGAGAGAACCCTAAGCCTGATCTCAAGCCAATGTTCACGAAAGGAAGATTCTCTTGAGTGTTTGGTTGGATGTCAGAGGAGTGATTTGCTGGGAAACTCTCAGAAGTGGAAAGACACTTACTGCTGCCACATACTGTGGCCAACTCCACAAAGTCATCGCAACTCTCCAAGAAAACAGGCCGGAGACGTCAAAGGTGATGATCCTGCATGACGATGCAAAGCGACATGTTGCAAGACTCACAAGAGAAACAATAAAGGAGCTCGGCTGTGAGGTAATTGCATATCCGCCGTATAGCCCTGACCTCGCCCTTACCGACTACCATTTCTTCCGTGCTATCAAGCAAGAAATTGGAAAGAAATATTTTGAAGCGGATGAAGACCTCAAGAATTGGATTCAGCAATGATTCGACTCCAGAACTGCAGTCTTTTAAGCGAGAGGAATTGGAAAATTACCCAGTCTTTGGAATGTGTAGTGGAACAAAACGGAGGTTATCTCAGTCGATTTGACTTTGTAGTTGTGAAGTAATAAATCTTTGAAAAAAATGAAAAGACTTTTTTCCAACCTAATATTTAAGCCGAGTTATAGTAGTTTGAAGTAAGCGGTCCATTTCGGCCGTTAATTTTACGACAGCCTAATACATAGGGCACCGATCGCACACCTTTCTAAGTGACATGCTCGATCGATACAGTCTTACTGACCTGGTGCGTCCCTCATATTCCATGTAGGCCACGTAAGCGACTACTCTGATAGCTCGTACTTGATTCTGAGCTATAACTAGTACCTGCTCTCCTCTACCTGTTTCGTTGTCCTCACACTTAACTTACCTTGAAGAGTTGCACTCCGAGAATCCCGAAGATGATGAAAAACGTACAGCAGATAAGCACGATGTTCCCGATGGGTTTCAAACTGAAATAATGACAGGATCCTCAGGGTATTTCACGTTACAATTGCATATGGAAAGAACCGATGGTTTTACAATGTTGGAGATTAATTTATTTAATAACGACCGCACGATTTTAATGTGTCTGGCGGGTGGCCCCAATCTATTTTTCTTGCAACTTCAAGAGTTGTTTAATAATTGAAACTGCCAGTTGTCGAAACTCAATAAGACAGTAACCGGAAATTATTTTCGTGAACCACGCCTTTTTCAAAAATATCTGGAGATGGAGTGAATATATACAAAAGGATTCTTCGGAAGATTTGAAACCAACAGGAAAAATAAATTACAAGGTGTGACACGACATCGTGTCACAAGCCCCCAAGCGGCCGAAAAGGTGCGGTATCACGCCGTGCCACACTGTTCTAAACATGTTAAAATTAGAGAGAGACAAACGATGTGAATGTGGACATTTAGAGCTCTTAATTCCACACACAACGAAACTGTTTTTGAAAGATTTGTCAGCTCTGCACAAAATTGCCCCTCAAGTTGTCTTTCGGGTTAAGAACCGGAGAACAACTGAACCATTCCAGCAGCAGACTCCTTTCGAGTTGTTCTGCTCCTTTAAAGGAAAGAATTTTGCGTCCGACTGAGTAATAAGAACATTAAATCTGCTTTCCTTCCAGACAAATATGTATTGGAATTGAAGATTTGCTTGGGAATCTCCTTTGCCTCGATCCGGAACTGTGCACGTAAATTAAAAACTACCCCAAAAATGAGTACAGTATTTTAAGCATCTTGTACGCAACCACTGCAAAGTTTCATGTCAAAATTTTAGCGAGAAAGAAGTCGCGAATATTTTGAGGTCGTGACATGGCATTCCTATAATGTAGCTAGAATTTCGCATGAAGGAAAATGTAAACGTCATTCACGTGAAGTTCTCCAAAAAGGCATTTTTGAAGTAAGAAGGGCATGGATTTTTCCCATTTGGTAGCTAAACCTTCCATTTGACCTGCAGCCTTGATTCCCCTACTAAAATGAGCTCAATTACAAAATTTATTCAGCACTGGTGCTTTGAAGTCGACCATATGATCAGACCGTCATTCGGTACATCCTGCTCATTAAAGAAAGATGATTTTCACAATTTCAAATTTTCATCACAATTTTGTATTGTTTGAAAATTTGTTTAAATTTGCAACCTAGTCTAGGTGGATGAAGCGACCTTGTTCTTTGGTTCTAGTCGTTCTACTGAGCGGCACCCGCTTGCTCTGAAGTATGCAGAGTAGATTTCGATTCAATTCTTCTGATTACCGTCTGCGAAAATTGAGCTGCACTGAGCGTAAAAGTGAACCCCCATAAATGTGCTCAATGTTTTCACAAAAAAAAATCCCAGCATATGAGTAGCGCCCACATGGACCGAGCTTTGCGGATGCATAATAAATTGGATTTCCGTACCAGTACGAAATTGTCAGTGCGAAGACGAGTCCTTTCTGGTGATCTTTTCATTGCGATTTGACATAGGCAGCTTTAGTTGTTGGTAGCGGATCGGTACTAAGCGGGCTGGTGCCCGCTCCAATATGAGGCCATGGTCGTGGAACACTCAAATCAACACGGTCAGCTGGCGCGGAGGAGAGCACAGAACCAGGCCAGGGAAGGAACTCCGGGATGTGGCTGATCTAACTTACCAGTTTTAAGAAACCCTGCCGGTGTGCAGCGGGCACCAGCCCGCTTAGTACAGGCGGATCCTTCTTACGACGTGCAAAAGCTTTTCATCACCGGGGAATCGAACCACAAACAACTTCTCAGCACACCGCTCCTCTATCCCCTGCGCCAGCACTGCTCATCTCGTTGGCCAGCGCAGTTCCACACTACTTGAACTCACCCTGTTGTGATTCGCCCATTCTGTGTGCAGCTATGTAGAGGGCAAAGAAGGGAAACTAAAAATGGTTTCGTAGACGCAGCACATTTGGGATCAGCGCTCGAAGCTGCATTCTGTGTCCCACGGCTAGTATCCCTCTCTCTCTAGAACGCGTTCGAAATTCTTTTCACAGAAATCACATTGAAGGATATAAGTGGGGGATAACTCCCAGCTTACCGTCACTAATCTTCCTTCTGGCAGCAAAGGCACAATCATGATAACGAAGATACAATTGGTGGTATGCGTGTGATAAGCTTATTGTAGCGCAGTTAATGACCCGTCAATCTCCCAAATTTTTAAAATTTCGAAAATTCAAAAAAAAACCAAACGGTCTAGCTAATATGCATCACTGAAGGTAAAAGATGAGGCGCTAAACTAAACGTCATCGAACACAGACTCCTGGAGACTACGGCTAACGAGGATATCCACCTCCCTCTTTGTTCAGATGAGAGCCACGTCGTGCTCTGCCAGTTGTGAATCATCGCATCGTTCACCACCTACAACATGCGCCCCCTCCTCCTTCACTTTTCACCTTTGCAGCACTGCAGTGCATTTGCCCAGCCAGTAAGGCAGAGTAACCAAAGGATCAACCGAGACGGTTCCACGCTACGTGTTTATATAGGCTGTGGGCGGAGCCTACGCGCAGGGGCGCAGTGGGCAGAGGAGTGCAAGTGACACCGGCTCTTAGTACGATCAATTATTTTATTAGGGAGAAGCAATATCCTTGCACGTCTCTAATTTTTCCCAGAAGCACTCTACACCTGCAATCGGGAAAAAATAGAAAATGCAGAGGAAGCATTGTCATTTGCTTGAAAAAATTGTCTTCTAGAGCAATGCTGGCCTATCAACCAGATCACGGCTGTCGGCGCTACTGTCTTGGACTGCCCCTGCATCAGCGACCATGAACACTTGGACATTTTTTAACCAAGCCGAAACACTGGGTGGAAAGCCTGATATTCGAGAATAGGTGGAAGAAGTAGGACCATGCTGTTGACGGTTCTGGGGTTGCTGCTTGTACACATATTGATACTCATTAAGGCACAGTGAAAGATGGATATGGTCATCATTTTGTATTTTATTTTGTCATCATTTTATTAGTCTGCCAGTGTTTTGTGAACCAGTACGTCCTCCACCTCCGACAACATAGCGCTCCCTTCCTCGTTCAGTCCAATTTGGCCTCCCGCATTTCAATGGGTTCTATGAATGGCCAATCTCGACACTACGCTTCGGGTTTATATAGGCCTTTGTCATACCATTGCTCACCCCGAGCGAGGCCTAATGATGTGCTCCCTTATCGATCGGGCGGCGCGATGGAATCGATTAGGGTGCAGGGGTGTGCGTAAATGACAATCGAAATTTCGTAAATCGTAAAACGTAATTACGAAAAAATCATCGTAAATCGTAAATCGTAAACCGTAAATCGTAAGAGTCATCTGAACTGCAGTGCAGTAGATCTAATTTTCCTGAAGCTTTTTTCTGCTAATTTTAATCAGCTGTGATTCAATATTTATTTAACTGTTGTGTTATTTTCAACTTAAGCTGAACAGTTTTCTCATCAAAGTATTTCTTTTTTCACGGCCTCTTGCTAGTAAAACATCTTTCCAACCAAAATAAACTTTCAGGAAAGTCAAAAAACTGTCAATTCAAAAGCTGTACTTAAGCCTATGCCTGGCATTCCAACAGAAAGCTTGCATCGTTTGAATATTCATTAAATTTGTAACTTACTCCAATTTTTAGCTTGCGTATTAGTCTTGCAATTAGCAGAAACAACTGCGAAAAGAAAATTCGCTGTCAAAACAAATAATTAAAAAATCGTTTCACCACTGACCAATGCGCCGGTTTCCTGCTCAAACCTACACTTGCAAGATCTCGAAAAGTTTATAATATTGCTCTACTATTTAATAACGTCCTGCGCTTGCTCAGGCTACCCTTCGCCAACTCCGCTTCCTCTCTGAGAACCTGCAGCATCGTAAGCGGATTAGGGTGAATACGGTAAATTCAATCACGCCACCGGAAATGGAGATCAGAACCGTTAAGATCAGTTCAACCTTTCCTTGGAATGCTACGCGTTCGATTTTACCGCACTTTTTATACTAATTTGCTCAGCCCTATAAAGCATAATGCAAACCGATTCCAAAACATTGGTACATGTCGCGAAGGTGAGCAGCATTCGTAGGTGGGATCGCGCCAGCCAATAATAACCAGAGCACAGACCGAACAGCCGGCCGAACAGGGTACCGAATGTATACGCCCTTTCGCATTGTTATGCCGATTCAATGCGGTCTGATTGGATGGGCTTTACCATCTCACAATGCTGCCCGTCTTCGCGACATATACCGAGACATTAGTGGCTTATCCTTTCCACATGAGTGTAGCTAGCAACTTTCTGGACCCTCCAATCACGAATGATACTCGATCATGGATTTCTATTCGGTACGGTTAGCATGTATCTGTTCAAACACATTAACTCGACGTTATTACCAAACAGGACGTGGAGCTAGAATACTCGTCTCTCTTTCTCTAAGAAACTGCTTCCAGTGTCCTTTTATTATTCATTCATTTATTTCTTCAATACGCTGCATAAGGCAGTCATGAGAAAGATAAATGCAAACAAAACACAGACTATGGGCTGAAATGGAACAACTTTCTGCAGTAGGAACCCGATGCGCCTTGTTAGCTCTGGATCGGAAACGGAGAAGCCCAGCCTCCCCAGCCTCCTAGGCAGGAGCTTATTTTTTTAAACATTGTATTGCACTCGTTTCTCTTCTTGAACCTGTCCGGTTCCAAACGGGAGCCCTAACAATGTTGGAGAAATGGAAAAGTTAGCGAAGAGAAAAGTCGAAGAACAAGTTAGTGTTTCGGATTCGAGACGCCTGTGAACAGGACGGTATTGTACAACACAGTAACATCAGATCATCAAATATCAACTCTATGGGGAGGTGGGTATGAGCTATAAGAGGGACCATTAAAGTGAGCACACCTTTACAACCAAGTCCACATAAATTTGACTGCCAAATTGTTGTTGATCAAAGATCGCATTTACGAAAATTTACGATTTACGACCCAAAATTTCGTAAATCGTAAATCGTAAAAAATTTGGCAAAAGTAGCCGTAAATCGTAAAATCGTAAATCGTAAATCGTAATTACGCACACCCCTGTTAGGGTGCATATCATTGGGCGTCGCTCGGGGTTAGCGATGGTATGACAAAGGCCATAGGCTGTGGGCGAAGCCTAAGCGCAGAGACGCAGAGAAACCGAGTTATGCAAGTGGCACTGTTGCTTAATACAATCAGTTATTCTATTAAACCGGAACAATATTTTTGAGAGCTTCCAAGATTTTTGAACTCGACGCCACACTTACAACGGTGAAATTATCACGGACAAGTTGTCCGGAGCGCGCCGATAGGCTTAGGGTGCGGTGCTCACCGTGGAGCGCGGTCTGAGGACGGAAGAATGCACCGCCCCTCAGCACAACTCTACAAGCTTTGCTCCGCCCGGAACACCCCAATCAAAAACTGTGGTTTCAACTCAACCGCCGAAGCAATGGGCCCGAAGCCGCGCACTGCGAAATACCCCTCGTCACTATGCAAGCTGTGGCGTATGCGGCGCGAGTTGTCCGAGAATCACTCTCGCGGCAAAGAAAGCAAAAATCGATACGGTGGCGTTCCACCACGTTGTTGTTGTAACGCCCCGGACGACTCGTCCGTGAAAATTTCATCGTTGTAAGTGTAGCGTCGAGTCATTTTTGATTCACTAATTTAGTTTGTTTCGTGTCCTTTGTTGTCTTCAGTTTTGTGTTTAGCACATGGCACATACCATGTAATAAATGAAACGAAATGTTAAAAAAATATTTTTGAGACCTTTAAAATTTCCTCATTAGTATGCATGATGACCAATGCAAGGCCAGTGCTAGACGGTGCAGATGGCGCCGACAGCGGTGATCTGGTTGAATGGCCAACACTGCTCTAGAAGAAGGACAATTTTTTCAAGGAAACTGTAAGGTTTCCTCTTAGTTTTCTATTTTGTCCCGATTGCAGGTGTAGAGTGCTTGTGGGAAAAATTGGAAATGTGTAAGGTTATTGCTTCTCCTTAATAAAATAATTGATCGCACTAAGAGCCGGCGTCAGTTGCATTTCTCTGCCCCACTGCGCCTCTGCGCGCAGGCTCCGCCCACAGCCTATATAAACCTGCACTAAGAGCCGGCGTCGGTTGCATTTCTCTGCCCCACCGCGTCTCTGCGCGCAGGCTCCGCCCACAGCCTATATAAACCTGCAGCGTAGGGCATATTTGGTATTTGATGGATGATACCCCACAGACGTGGGTGGAGAACCTGATATCCGAGAAGAGGGCGAGGAAGGAGAACCATGGTGCTGACGGTTCTGGGGTTGCCGCTCGTGCACGCAATGGCACCCATTAAAGCACAGTGAAGGATGGATATGGCCATCAACCCTGGCTCCAAAGATAGATAGCCCTACGTGTACGTTCCTATGTCACGAAGCGAGTGTCCCCTGGCACTCGCTGAAGCACAGGCCGAATAACCACTTGCTAATGGCGTGAGAAACTGTTGCAGTGGGTGTGGCGGGCTGGGCCGATTGGCCAGGTGAGAGGTCCCAGTGCGATTATCTGCACTCCGCTGACACTTCCTTGGATGTATACCAGTGGGTTTAAGGGTCGGCTCCTGGTGCTAGTATTGCAGGATTCTTGTGCAGCCACATATTCACATATATCCAGCTTGTACCTACATATATATATATATACATATATATATATATACATATATATGTATGTGCATACGCATACAAGTAGGTATATACTATGTATACACATGTATATATATATATGTATACATAGTATATGCATATGCATATACATGTATATACATACACATAGAAACAGGTTTTCACCCAAATAGCAAGTGGTTGTGCGGCCCCTCGAGAGCGAATGTCAGAGATGAGTACAGGCTGACTCACTCTGGCACACTAGGTAAAGAACAAAAGTAAGAAGACGCTCAGTCACTCGTGTACATATCTCAACGATGAAGTCTAGAAAGAAGGACCACATGAAGAGAAGTGAAGTGAAAATGTGAAATACCCGTTATGAGTTTCAGAAGAGTTCCAAGGGTCACTTGGCAGTTTGGTTCGTCACGCGGTCTTTGGAGAGATTGCCGCTTCTTCACTTTCTGAACCAGAATGCCCAACACTTCATGTATCTTTGAGAATATACGAGTCGGCAGTCAACATCCTCAACCTACCTCTGCAGGTGCAAAGGAGGAGAGTAGGAGATGACTGGAGTGAGAACACCGCACTTACATAACCCTTCTCTCTCCCTCCTTCCCGAACATCAGGAATTTATCGCAATCGTGTAAGAGCATTAGCTCACACCAGCATCGATTCTAGGCTGTAGGTCTGTATGCCCCCCCCCCAAGCGCGTAGACGATGTGGATCAAACTTGGTACTATCAATTCTGTTGTTAAGCACTTTCAGGTACTAATTATAGGAGGGCTCGTGCCCAATGGGGACGGGCAAGGTGACTCAGAGAACACTGTCTGTCTAGTATACAACGTATTCGAATGAATCATTTTCGGAAATGCTATTCGAATATTCCTATCAGAGCACACAGAAAAAACGGAGGCAGGCGTATCAGCCCGTATGGCCCCGTTTATACTTCGTTGCAGCGCAATGCGATGGTCACGCAGTGAGGCCAAATTGATCGATCGCGTCACACAATCAATATGGCCACTATACTTGGCGTCGCATGGCGTATAAACGGGGCGTATCCAAGCCATCCATAAACCGAGGTCCACGAAGGTAGCCTATCCGATTCACCCAATTCCGGACATTTGCGAACGGATCCAATGTATACTGTACATAATTTTACCCATCGAGACACAGTACCCGATGAATATGTTCATCAGCTCTTGACTTTGAAGCCACCTACATTCGTTCGCTGACATTCGTTCGCTAACGACTTCAACTTTTGCGGATTGTTGCGCATAAGATAGAGAACTGGAAAAAAGACTTTCAGAACAGGTCTTCTAGAAACACTCTACTGGGATTGTGCATGGCGAACCCCAAATGGGGACAGAAATGGGATTAACGCTAGCCTTTTTACTTTTCTCTCCCAGGTAGGAGCAGAAACCTGCACAAGCAACTCTCTGCTGCGAAAGCCCGCTCTGGTGATGCCTTTGCACCACCATATGTAAAGGATGAAGTGTTGAATCAGATTTCATCGAAAACAATCACCCGGAGACCACGGCTGAGGAATCTATTCACGGGCAGATGAGTGCATTTTGTACACTGCCAGTCTTGTGTGAATCAGTACTTCTACCACCTCCAACGACATGGTTCTCCTATCCTCGTACAGTTCAAATCTGCCATACACATTTCAATGCAATCAATAAGTGACCAATGTCGACGCCACGCTGCTGGTTTACATAGGCAGCAGGTGCAGCCTAAGCGTAGTTCCTAGACACTTAAAAATTTTCCCATCACTATGCTCCAAAGGCAATCGATGAACGATAAAAACCAGAGTGGAAACCTTGTTGCCTGGTGACCAGCACTGCATCGGAAGAGTGACAAATTTTTCAGGCAAAATACAAGGTTTTCCATGCGTTTTTTAATTTTGCCCGATTGTAGGTGTAGAGTGCTAGTGCGGTAAATTTTGATCGTATAAAAATATTGTTTCTCTTTAATAAAATAATTGGTCGTATTAAGCGCAGGTGTCACCTGCATTTCTCTGCGCGTAGACTCCGCCCACAGGCTAACCCACAGTTGCGCATATTACTTCGCCCTAGATGGCCCTTGAATAGACATGAGATTCTCCGCATCGAAATACGGTAGGATCGTCCAGCTTATTCTAAAGCAAAATGAGAAGACCTCAAGCGCGTTAGGTGTCGGGGTCGCGCCATGCATATGTCCATTACGTCGCGGTGTTGCCTTCATTCCATTGCAAACACCATTTATTTAAAGCCCTCGATCGACGAGCGTGCATTCTTTGTGCACTAGGCTTTACTGAGCCTTTACATTAAACAACAATTTTGACTAACTATGGTGGCATATGAAACTTCACGCCAGAGGAATACTATTTTCGTCCAATTGGCGGTGGGGAACAGCAGTGTAGAAATTTTCAAATTAGAAAAGTAGTTCCTTTTAAAAACGAATTAATTGTGTTATGGACCAATCTCAGAGCGTGTGCAGCACAGTCGGGAGAGGCGTCAGCTGTCGCGTGCACCAGATTACGGGTCGCTGCTCCGCATTTCCCGTCCAGGGCAACTAAGCGTTCCATCTTTATGGGGTGGGTGAACTGCTACCGGCTCGTAAATGTTATACATTCTCATGCTTGCTGTGCTATTTATTTTGATTTCGCTAATGTAGTTGCTTTCTGTGGAATGAGTGGATTCAGTATTTAGCAGTACTGACCACATTCATTTCTTATGAAATCGTTTAAGAGCGGCCAACACTAAGTGGGATTGCGCCGATGCTGAGGGACGATTGATATATCTCCATTGAAATATAGCATGTCCGACATTTTCTTTCCTTCTTTCTGCCGCCTGTCTGTACTGCTGTTTTACACGTGACAACGTATTATCCCGCTTTTGCGTGCCAGAGTGATCCATTCTGATCTACATAGTTCAGCGGTTATCAAATCTTTCCTTCTTCGTATTCTTGAAGTGCACTAGTCGTATGTGCTTTTATTTGTCAAAAACCGAGTGTTTCTGCCATACCTAGATAAGGATAAGGAGAAAGAACGGCATTACTCAATCGCTTTTGGGATGCGCCACGCATTCTACTTCTAGGGGATGTCATGGAGGCACTTTGAATACGTATTTGGCCATACCATGACTTTCGGTGGCCAGCCGATGAACAAATCGGCGCTCTATCCTTCCCAGACAAGTCCGGTACCAATTCACCGACTCCGCAGGGTTAGCAGGACTGGTTGACCAGAGAGGGAAATCCGAACGAGGAACCTGGTGTTGGGTGCACGCGACAGCCGGCACCTCCTCGGACTGCGCCACACGCGTCGATCATACTTTGATAGACCGAGACCTTTCAAAGGCGTCGCGCAAAGAAAGTCCTGATTCAGAAGACATGTCACCGATGTCGTGTCCTAATAGCGTGGCGAGCCCAGAACTGGAGATGCAGTAAAAAGGGGCTGCTAAGTGGGATAGCCTGATCATTATCGATCGATTGCACCGATTTTTTGCGGAATTGGCTATTCGAATCACGTAATTATGTTGGTCGACGGGTAGGTTTCACAGCAAGAAAAAAATATCCATTTTTCGTCCACTACTGGCCAGCAAGTGACCAGTCGGATCGTTGTGCCAGGTTTTCCTCGCTGGTTTCTTAAGAATACCGTCAAGAATTACCTTGATATGAGGGTCATGACGACCAGCTTCACCCCAGGTGCTCGATTGATCACACGCAATGGTCGAAGTGCTCGAAGTAACCGCAACACTCTAATCACGCCGAAGATCTTTGGAGAATCTAAAGGAACAGGCTGAGCAGCTGACAACGTTGTGCGAGTAGACGTGAGCACGACCCGTGGCAAAGAGCTCGAACAAGACGTTCACCAACGATATGATCACCAGTGTTCCGTCGAGAATGTTCCAGCCGTCTTTGAAGTACGCTCCTCGGCCAAGCACACAACCGTTTGCGATCACCTGAATAAGTCGAAATATAATACTCAATCACGGCAGAAAATCTAGCAAAAACGTCCTCATGCACACCTTCATAGCCATCTCAACAGAAAATATCAGCGTGAACGCGTAGCCGGAAAACGTCAGAAACTTCCACTCGAAGCTGTGCGGTGGTATAGATGGTCTTTCCATGGCTAGCGTAATGCAGTTAATTCCGATGAAGGCCAGAATCGAATAGTCGAACCATTTCTTCTGCGTCAGTTGCAAGCACCTAACAATTCGACTGTAGTTTACAGCATGTCAGAAGTAGAAATCAATGGCAGTTACCGTATTCGAAACGGATTCTTAGGACCGAAGCAGAACAGCGAGTATTCGGCTTTCTTATAGAGACATGTCTTTCGAAGAAACCGTCGAAAACACGTGTTTTGTTTCTGTTCGTTCCGTCGTTCTTCCTCGGCCAGCGCCTGTTTCAGTTCCTGGCTCGCCTGAAATGCAACTTTACAGAGATCGTTGCCAATTTGGAATATTGATCAAAGTGATCTACTTAAAGGTAAGACGTGATAAACTACAGTTTCTCAAGCTGCTCCATAGAGATTATCGAAGATGGCTTGTTGGAAGCCATTCCAGTCGCTTTTGAATTTATATATGGAGGCGAAGGATGTGACTTCAGCGTGAAGGAAACATTCAAAGTGATCTCGTTTCAGCTTACTGCACAGACGGTTTCCTCCCTCAGGATGCAGGGATAATTAGAACCCCCACCCCCTCCGGCGTATGAATACCGAAAATTTGAGGCGAAAACTCTACAGCAACGAATATTTGAGAATCTGGAATCACATTCTGATTTTCAACAGACTACCGTTTCTAGTCGTTCACATAAAAATGGCCCTGCTTTATGCGATGTGCTGCCAAAAAAGTTAGATAAGAAGCAGATTGGTGAGTAAGGAGAAGGCGAAAATGTAGACATCTGCTTTAACCCACCCCTTTGTGGGGTGAGCCGTGCCTTTTTTCTTTTGAATAATATCGTGCATGCAAAACTTCACTGTTTCGTATTTCCTAGTCAACTCCGCAATAAGTGACCGAGCTCGCAACAGTTTCAGGTGGGATCTATAGTTTCAACGCGGAGCGGCAACACGTTATGAAGCCAACCAATCGACACCTATCGATCGCCAGCGCTGCTCAATCGATACGGATAGAACACCACTCCGCCCAGCGTCTAATGTATAAATTCCGTCTTACTAGCCCCAGAAGAAACCCAACTTCAAATTGATCAGCTGTACGAGCGAGAACTGCGCCACCTGAAAACCTGTCTACACGCACTCCCTATTCGGCTTTGATATTCGTTATTTGAGTTCTTCACGGATGAAATAAGAAAAAGAAATGGTAGTGTGAGCTGTGAACTAGTAAGTTGACCAAACTCGCTAGTTCTCGTCAAAAGAGACCTACTGAAATTCCTACTTCTTCACGCTGTAGCTCTGAAACTCACAGAAACCCACAACTGACGGGTACGTATCGAATCCCAGATGGGCAGATTTCTACAAGAAATATTGGTATCAAATGAAAAAAGATCGAACGGTACCTCGATGAATTTCTCGCGTGCATAGGTCTCCAGGAGCGCTCTTCGACCATGAATTGGACAGTGCGGATTGAAGTGCTGGCAAAGTCCGCTCCAACTGTGAATGCGTTGCCTATGCGTGAGTCCACCGTTCTGACCGCAAAACACCAACGATGTATGCCGATTCAGACTGAAAATCACCCGACTGATACCTTGTCTGGAAAGCAGCACGTCTTCCGAACCGAAATCACATACCGCTTGCTAGTTTTGTCGCCATAGTCATTGAGTTGCATTGGTGAAGAGTGACGAGCCACCACCAGACATCGTTCAGAATTCGGCATGTACAGCTTCTCGTCGTCCTTCAACACGAACTCTCGATGTCGCTGGAATGGAATAGTAGAATATTTACATATATCCAATATTTAGTTGAACGGGACGAAAGAAATGTTTATAAGCTCTCCTAAGGCCCCTGCAAACTCTTGCGGCAAACGCAGGGCTACGGGCGGCAAAACTCGTAACGTACGCCGCTCACGCACACTCGAGTCTTGCAGGTGGCAAGCGGTGGGTGCAAGTAGCGGGGGAAGGGGCAGAGGCACTGTATTCTTTTTAGTCAGTACTTTCATACTGCTGCTACTTGCTTTCCCAAGTTCTGTCTGCGTTCTATCCGATCTTTACTGCGGTCGGCCACCGCGCAGACAGACAAACCGCCGCGGCGGCATACCAGCGGCAGCGGAAATAACGATGTGAATCATTATGGCCGCTGCCGCACTTGTGGCACAGCCGCCGCCGTCGCCCAACGTCTTGCCGCAAGAGTGTGCGGCTGAGGCACGGCACCACTCGCAGCCATCCGCCGCCAGCGGCAAGAGCTGCTTCCCTACTCTATGGTTAATGATGAGGCTACCTCATTGCCGCGAAAGTGTGCGGAGGCCGTTACTGATCGCACTGCGATTGGAGATGGCATGCAGAAATGTAGGCCACTGAGGCAACATTGCTGAGGCAAGAGAAATGAGAACGACTATCACCATACTACGTAGTACTCTTCTAGGGTCTGAAAACATTTCTACGACTTTTGCCTCAGAATTTTCGGAATTTTTCGAATGAAGAACTATATTAGAACTACTTTTAGCAGTAATAACTGCAAAATATCAAAACAGAGCTGGGAAAACGAAAAATTGAAAACCATGAAACGACATCCAAAAAAGTATAAGGAACTAGAACAAACCTCCTCAGTCCCTTCGAGGTAGTCGGGCAGAGTTACCTAGAAGAACATCATCATCAGGTCATCAGTCAGAAACCAGATAGGATTTATACAAAACAAACTACACTCTACAAACCTCATTGTCTTCAGTGTGGGACACCGGCGGCTTTGGTACACAAGTACAATCGGCACCTTGCGTGCAGTTCAGAAAGGCTGGTGAAGTAGACCTGGCTAAGAGCAGCTCCAACTCTTTCTTGCGCTCATCCTCTTCCTCTTGTGCCTTCTTCTTGGCGTCTTCTTCCTTAAGAACATAGAAGAGGTACTAACCAGGGAAGGGTCTCAGGCGTTGAACGGAGGAAATGGATAGTACTGCGAGAATCTCCACCTTTCATATGGTAGGAAAACATGTTTCGTTTTTGCTGAGTCATTGAACCAAAAGAGCTACGGGCCCTCGAAGGGGGAGGGAGCATGTTTATACTTAAGGTCCCCACAGAGTTCTGAGGCAACGCCGCTCGCCGCTATGGTTAAGGATAGGGCAGGGTCGCCGCCGGCGGCGAGCTCTGCGTCTCTGCCCTATGGTTAAGCATAGGGCCGCGGCGCTGCCGCAGAACTCTGTGAGAGCCTTTACGCTGCTCGCGCGGCGCGGCACGATGGTCGAGATAGATCGACCCGGCGGCGCGATAAATCGATATCTATGGCGATGGTGTTGTCGCGCCGCGTGGCGGCGCAAGTATAAACTAGGGCTTGCGGAGCCCTGATGACTCACCATTCTCGCGCCAGCTGTGTCGCACAGCCAACCTGTGGTGAGGACACACGATTTCGACAGGCCATAACTCACTCAGGAATTTTATTTTGCAAATTCACACCCATATTCGTAATCAACATTCCGAACTCTTTCTAATGATCCTGGTCTCAACTTAAGTTCCATTGGGGTCGAAACCCTACCCTAGTTAGATAATTCTTCTAGAGACGCTAGAAACCTGCATAGCGCAGCCTTAAATGGACTGATTAAGGCCGTCTTTTCTCCTTCCCCTCTTCCGGGGACAAGTAAAAAACTTCAAAGCACAAGCTACGCTGAAGCCCTCGTCTAGCACTGCCCTTACACCACACACGTTAAAGGTGAAGCGTTGATTCAAGCGTCATCGAATACAGACACCCGGCGACTACAACTGCCGAACACATCCACCTCCCATTTTGTCCAGATGAGTACCATTATTTCAATCTGCCAGCCTTTTCTGAACCAGCACATCCCTCACTGCGCTTAGGTTCAGTCCATACCCTCTACAATCCAGTATGAAGGGCTGACATTGGTGCGAACAACTTGTTTCTACCCAGCCTTGTGCGGAAGAAAATCTAACATGCGAGAAGAAGAGAAAGAAGGAGGACCATGTCGTTGACGGTGCTGGAATTGCCGCCAGTATAAGCAGTGGTTCACATCGACAAACAGTGAACGATGGTTATGTTCATCAACTCTGACAGATCTGAGCCTACTTGTAGCAGGACGTAGAGCCTTGAGGGAAAATCTGGCGCCGCATGTGCCCATTAACCGAGTAACCTCTGGATCACTCTGGCACAGACAAGACGACGCTTAGTCATCCAACCCAACGATGGAATTGGAACAGAAGCAAAATGCAGAGTAGCAATGGAGTTGAAAGGCTCGTTATGAGTTTCAGAAAAGTTCCAAAGGTCACTTGGTGATACCTTTCCGTCACGCGGCTTATGGAGGGGTTGCCGTCACATTCTACTTCTTCCACCTATCTCCGCAGGTATAATACAGGAGCATCAGTTATGGTATGATATGACTGGAGTCAAAGAAAAATGGAAGTTACAGTGACAACCGTATTGTCTGCTTAAAATTTGTCATTCGTCTTGTGCAGCGTTGGTCATCCAACCAGGGGCCGTATGCTATTCTCTCCCCAACCGTCCCCTGACGGGTATGAGGCGGTCTCCGCCCACCTTCCCGGTATGCACATCTCTCCCCGTGCGCTCTCGGGGACGGATGACGTAATCGATACCCGGGTACGGCGTCCCACTAGGAATTTGCTCGGTACGAGCCGGAGACGCAACGAAAATGAGACGTTGGAGCGCGGAATTGCGGAGCGCGGTAGCTACAATCATCTGTTGCAACGCGTCTCATCTGTTGCGAATATTTACTACGAGAATCGCTTTCCTAGATTGTGTTGAACACTATTCGATGAAGAGAGCACATTCCAATGCACTCGCGACAGCGTGGAATATTTCATTAGGGACAATACAGGTTTCCGTAGCCAACACTTAAAGAGTTACTAATAGAACATAAGGAAGTTCGCGATAGGTCTACAACCTCCGGAAATCAAATTAAATGCACAAAGCTGAACTTCTTGGTGCACTGTATCGGGTGACTAATGTTTTTCAGTGAAGATTAAGCGCGTCACTAAAATAAGTATAAGTGAAACCCTACTTCACGCGAACTAGTCCCTATCTCTGGTTAGAAATCATAAAAAGATAAGCTGGTGGTGAAATGGAGATTTCGTCTACAGACAGCTTTTTAATTCATGCAAAACTGTGCTTAAATTTTAGACAAATTGAAATTGTGTTCGCCAACAGCTGAATGATCATTTCCGTTTGTAGAAAATTTGTAGCCTCTGTCAAATGCAAAACTCGCGCTAAAAGCATTTAATAGTACAATACTAATCGATGACCCCATTAATATCTACGGTGAAGGCGGTGCTTAGGAAACTTCATTCGATACTGTTTTTCATATTTAACGAATAATACAGATAAAATAATTTAAATAATATGCGTGCGGGAAAAATGCGGCAGTCACCTTAAAATCGCGCGTGTCGTGAAAGGGTTTAGGCGTATGGTATACTCCCATCCGCTGCAGTAACGGCTCGCGATGCGCGTCGGCGGGGCGGCGCTACTCAATCTCTTTTGGGATGCGCCACGCTTTCTACTTCTTTGGGATGACGTGGAGGCGATTAGAATGCGTATTTGGCCATACAATGACTTGCGATGGCCAGCCGATGAACAAGTCAGCGCTCTGACGTTCTCAGACAAGTCTGGTACCAATTCACCGGAGGGATGGAAGTCTTGGTTGGCCTGGGCGGGAAATCCTAAGCAGGAACCTGGTTTCGGGTGCACGCGACAGCCAGCGCCTCCTCCGACTGCGCTACACGCGCCCGACGAACATACTCATACAAAAGCCGGTTAGGAATCGAGCATGAAAGGGTTTGAAACAGATTTACTGTTCGGTTTGAAACCCTGCCGTGTCTCATGGTGATAGGCGGCGGGTTTCCAAGCCGAGCAGTAAATCAACTTCAAACCCTTTTTCACGCTCGGTTACTGACGGACCTTTGTTTGAGAACCAAACGGTCACTTTGTTCAGATGAATAGCATTTTGTACTCTAGCAGCCTTTTCCGAATTAGCACATCCTCCACCTTCGACAACGTGGATCCCCTCCCATGGTTATGTTCTGTTTTGCCACCCACATCTCAGTGGAAGTATACACCGGACCGAAGTCGGGTCCCACTGCGGGTTTATATTTGCTGTGGGCGGAGCGTAGACGAAGAGACGCAGTGGGACAAAGGAAAGACACTGCTCCGTGGTACGATCAATTATTTTATTAAAGAAAAACAGTAATATTGGACGTTTCAAATTTTTCTCACTAGAAGTGAACACCTACAATTGGGAAAAAATAAAATGCTCAGAGGAAACCATGCCGTTCGCTTGAAAAAATTTTCCTTCTTCTAGTGCGGTGTTGGTCATCGAACCAGATTCTCTTTTTGACAGTATGAGCAAAACTGACTGCGTGATACACATACTCAGTAAGTAACTGAATTTCACAACGAAGAATAGTAAGAACAGTTGCAAGGTGCATTTGCATAGCACTTACCGTGCCCCAGTTTCGTACCAGCTCTTGCAAAGTGCTTTTACATAGTACTCATCGCGAAATAGGTGAGTGGGCGCAAGAATGAGTGAGAATTCTACACTCATTCTAGAACTGTAAATGTTTCTTCTTAACATACCCTCTATAGGAACTTCTGTACATTTTTTAACCAAAGACTAAATTGGCCTTGTTAACTAGAGTCTATTTCTACTTCAAATGCGTTAATTTTTGCTTGGGAAGAGCTTGGTATGAAACGAAAGTAGTATATTCTACTGGGGCTCCCTTCCCACACCTAAACGAACACCTCCAAACTCGCGAAGATGTTTCCCTTATAGTAAGGTTATGTAATAAAGAGAAAAGGACACAGAAGAAAGGGCTGAACAGCATGGAATGATCGATTCAGGCAATTCAAAGAACGCCAGAGGCGCAACAATTGGGATGATAAACAGCTGTCTAAATTCGAGGTACTGCAATTTCAGATCTGTTCTGCTTCCTGATAACTGCGCTCCTCCTACGACGTTGGATAACCATAGTGTACCCGCCAGGAAAGACAGAAGACGCGCAGTGGCATTTCTTAAAGAAGGCGTTTCGAGTTGGTCCAAAGACGTAGAACCCATCTTTTGGCTAGATCGCTTGTATTGTAGTACGATGTGAACATTTTAAACCTCTCAATTCAACCAGAAATAGTAACTGCTTTTCCTATGCACTCCAAAACGGCAGAATTTGCAAGATGAGGCCATGACAATTTCAATTCATGCGCTCTCAAATGTCTCTTCTCAATGAAAAAATGTGAAATTCTCCGATTCTAGTCGTTAATGTGGCCTACATTAGAGGGAGGTGAGAAAGCGACGCTGGCCAGTGACAGCCAATCAGAGTACAGAAAGAACAACCAACCAGCACCTGATTCGAACACGCAAGCCCTATCTGGGTTGCACGTCCGTTCGATGCAGCTTGATTCTCCTGATCTGTTTTTCCCCACCACCATCCCCTTGTAGGCCACATTGACCACTAGTTAAAAAACGACATATAACGAGCAAGTGAACTATACGTTTTCAGACTGGTAGCTCAGAAACGGTTGAATAGTAAGAAAATCACTAGACCTTACCTGTGGTAAAGCTTCTCCGACGGTGTCCAACAACGATCTGATTCCCTTGGCCATTTTCAGCAGCTTCAGGACTGCAAACAATACATTTTTTCTTCAAAATTAGGCCTGGCTACGGTTAAACGATGCGCTTGCTTGCAACTATATAATTACAGTTACTTGCTAGTAAAACGCTTAGTCGAAAAGTAGGTAGAAATGTTAGTAGAAAAATAGAAAATAAATTGTTGTACGGACCAACAGATGCTGTTATTAACACATGAACTTATTGAAAGCAGAAGCGGCGTAACGTGTAGAAGCACACGAGAGCTATGTGCATTTGTACTGCTATTTTAAAAAAAAGCAAATAAATATGCAAATGAGCATAGCAGGATCTTTGCTTCTAATCAAGCTTGAAATTCCTGATATTTTACGTTTCAGTATGCACTCAAAGGTTAGGTGCAAGAGACTGCCGTGGCCTTAAAAATTTACGGCCTTTCAAGCAATGTATTTCTTAAGAAAAATTCTTTTCAATGAAGCACTATAAAAATTAAGGCAAAAGTAGATAGGGCAAAAATCGCTAACCTCGAGCGATTCGCAGCACTCTCATAACCCGGATGATCCTTGGATTTATTGGCAGTTCCAACGCTTCGAACTCCTCGAATACGATACCGGCAACGGAAAGAAAGACTATGAACATGTCGAGGCGGTTCCACCTTAATGGACAGCAGTACTAGGATTGAAGAAGTCTAAGACGTGCAACTGATCTGAAGACCACGTACGTTTCACTGAAGAAGCGCCTGATTCCGAGAGCAGCAAGTTTCATGGCAGCCTCCAGAGTGAATACGGCAGTGAAGAAGTAGTTTAGAGCCTTGAGCACATATTTCAGCCCGGGTGGCATCATGTAGAACTCCATCGCCATCGATATCACGTTGATACCTGTAAAATATCAGTTATCGACGGTCAGACTGATGTTTAACCAGCTTTACAAGTTGAAGGATAAGGAGTGGTATTAACGAAAACCCGTCTGAGATGCGCCACGCATTCTACCTAGATATCGTTGAGGCGACTTAAAAGCGCATTTAGTCTATACCATGAATTCCAGTGACCAGCCGATAGAGAAGTCAGTATTTTAATTCGAGAGATGGGAGCCTTGGTTGGTCCACACGAGACTCGAACCAAGAACCTCGATTTCATCTGTGGGCGATATGGCCTGTTCATAATTCGCGATGGGAGTGACGGCAGCGGGAGCGACAGGGCGAAGGATACGTATCGATCAGTGCCGAGGCATTGTCTGGGAAAAATCGATAGCTACGCTTTGCTTTGTCGCTCCTGTCGCTGCCGTCTCGGAGCATCAACAGGCCCGTAGCAGACGCCTCTATCGACTACGCTAGTGCTCAACTGCAAGCATTAACCCTCCTAGAAATAAGCAAAGACGAAAGATAAATATCCACACCACTCAATCCTCCTTGGGATGCGCCTTGCATTCCGTTTCAATGGGGTATTTTGGAAGTATGTAGCGCGAATGCGCAGCTATGTAGTCTACACAGCCTTTGTGATGGTGAGGAATGCTGATTCCACTCCCACCTCAGCATAACTAAAGAATAACTAGGATGAAGTTCGGCGTTAACCACTCCTTACTTGGAGTACTCCTCGTATTTGATCTCGACGAGATAATGAGTAGGCAATTTCAAAAAGCATTTGGCGAATGTGATGACTTGCAGTGGCCAGATGGTGGACAAGTCGGGGATTTGTTCTTCTACTTCACTGACTCCGAAAACGTGAAGAGCTTTGAGCAGGATTCGAACCAAGAAGGATGACTAGGGGTGCACATCGCAATTGGGGGCTCCTCAACTGCGCTACCATGCGTCTACGTCGCTATCGCCAATGTTAGGATTCTCCAATGGTATGAACCTAATCCATAGCTCTCTCTACCTTTGGTCGGAAGTCACCCCAACGTTTGCTAAGCAGCACTCAAACATCCTCCTCTAGTTTAATATATATTGCAGAATGTGAGAAAGGCGATGAATTCATAAGAAACTGACAATCTCACTAGGTAACCGTTACCTTCAAGCTAGTGTCCCTACAGTAAAGAAAAGAACAGCTTTCCTACTAAACTTTGAAAAACTTTGAATACACTTACCGATGACGGCGGCGATTGCAAGATCGAAGTATTTGGAGGTGACGACACCGTTCAGAAACATTCTCGTCGTACCATAGTTGTGCCAATACGGTTGGTTTTTCTTCGCTGAAATTAAACCATATTTGAATAGAAAAAAATCACAGTGACATCTCACTACATTGAACAGAACACGAATTCAATCAAAATGTTAACTTGATTGAATTCGTGTTCATCGTGTTCGGGCAGCACTGTCAAAGAAAACCGTTTTCAAAAAGCCGCTTTGGAATACCTCATCGCCTTCCTGTCCTATCCATACTTCAGATGCTCTAGCCTTTCTTACATACATGATTCCATGTGGTTGTATTTTAAGAGGAAACCCCACTAGCTTATAAAGGACAGCAGCAGATCTAGAGAGGTCCCTGCTAATCGATAAAGGGCTTAGATATCAGCTGTTTGATCCCTGTCACCCTGTGGTAGCCTTTTAAGGAGAGCGGAAGTATGAACAGGCGACAGCAGCGACAGCGCCCAGGCTCGAGTATGAACGCTTATCGGCAGCGCGCGATCGATTTGGATGTTTTGCACAGGCGACTGGGGCGACGAGATCGCAGTGGGCGCGGCGTGCGCATCGCGCGGAAGTATGAACAGCCTACAGCAGCGACTGGAGCGACAGCGCCGGCGCTCGAGTGTGAACACTTTTCGGCGGCGCGCGCTCGGTTTTAATCGATATGCATGTTTTTCAAGGACGACGAGTCGCTTTGTCGCGAAGTATGAACAGGCCCTTATACTTCAATGCCGAGCGACGCGATGCCATGTATTGTGGTCACATTTATTGAGCGACGCGATCGATCAATTTGGCCACCACACATGCCGTCGCGCAGCTCGGGGTCAGAAGTATTACATAAACGATCCCTAACGTCAAATTTTGCTTAGACTCCCGTAGCCATAACGTAATTTTCGGCCAAGGAACCTGAATGACATCTATACCATTTTCACACACCACTGGAACTTTTTTTTACATTTTTTTCTATAAATTGGGATGCTCGTTGAAACGAAATTAATGCTTCTGAAATCATTGTGAACATCTCTCTTCTAAATCAAAAAGAGCTTTTTGCAGGTTGAGCTACAGACTGTCCAAGATGGTTAGAATAATTTTTTGTTCAAGGAAGATCTGGAGTCATTTTCTTGGGAATTTTTGTAGTGCAGCCCCCGTAGTGACTGCGATGATTTTATCAAAGTTAGCATTTTTGCGGAAAATAATAAATTATATTTTGTTTTGAAGCGCAACAAGGCGGCAATCATACAGTGCATCAAAAAATAAATAAATAAAGGGAACATGGTGACATAAACTCGAAAAGCTCGTCGTGATTTTTCACCGACTGATAGTGGAAGTGCTGCTTACATGAGCATTCATCAAGGTGAGGATATGTGTGTTCCTTACAATTGCATTTGTTACCTCGTGTACAGGTTTACAACTTTATTCAAACAGAAATTTTGCTATCATTCGAATAAAAATAGCGGTGTGACGAAGGCATAGCGCAATCTTTTCTCTTGCCACTAAAAATCGCCGTCTTCCTGCTTTTTAAAACAGGATTTAAACTAATATTTTTCCTCAAAAAAGAGAATTCTTAGAATTTCAAATAATGAATGCACCAATTAGGCAGATGAATTAAAACTTCAAGGAAAGTCATATAAAATTTTATTCGAGAATAAAGTACTCCTACTTTCTTGGAAAGTCTCTAGAAGGAGCTCGTTTAATTTGGAAGATGTTCAGCTTAAAGCTTGTTTAGAAAAGTATCCAAATTGATTTTAAAAGTGGGCAATTTGACGCGAAAATGAAACATCATTAGGTGACATTTCAGGCGCAACCGTTCCGTAGGCGCACAGGGGTCACATAAGATGACGTTAGTTATTACAGTGAGTGCAAAAGTATAGATAATCCAATTCTTATTAAACAAGTGCTCCGACACGCCTAACGGCGTGTCTCGTCGCACTTGCGCGCTTCGCGCGACTTTGCAGCGTCACTGTGACCTATGGAAAGTAGTTTTTGTAAAACATAAAATTAACTAGCATATAGGACTTGGTGCGCACTTCATCGGCATCAAGCCCTTTACCACTTCGGTACCTTCATCGTAAACATTCTTTCCTCACCGGCCAGTAATGTCATTGGTTTGTGCTGCGCAGTACTTCTGTCCCTCAGATTGTTCCACCGCAATTGTTCTCATGCTCAACAGCTAGCGTTTCAAGTTATCGTTGACATGTCTTCCGAAGCCAGGTTCTCCCTCTCGTTTCTTTTAACTAGATCTAATTGCTGATCCGCCTTTACTGGTCTTTCCTCCCCCTCTTTAGTCCCCCACCTTTCTGGTCCCAACTACTGGCCCACTTCTTTGTTTCTACTATTGACACCTACTGGTCTCTTCTTGCTGGTTTCTCCATCCTGGCCCCTCTTCCAGGTTCTTCCTTTCCTTCCTGGTCGCTCTCCTGGTACACCACAGAGGTCCCCCTTACCGCTCTTTTCCACCACCCCTTAAGTGGTCCTCCCATGCTCACGGCACGGTCGGTGACACGTATTCAAAATCAGGATGCTTGCTGCGCGACGCTAGGGGGCCCGTTTCCTGGATGAAGAAGCTCAGAAGCGCGCGCAGTCGCACCTCTGTTGAACATGAAGAGGCTATACATATGCCAGATTCCTTGTTCTCCGTATGAATTCCCCTACGGCTCCCTTCTTGCTGGTTCCCCGCCCTGATCCCGCCTCCAGGACCCTTGTTCCTGGTCGATCTCTCCTCCCCCCTCGGGATCTTCCCTACTACTCTACCCCAATTAAGTAGTACTCTCTTACTGGTAATGGATCCCCTTACAGACCCTCTTAACTGCTCCCCCCCCCCCCCCACCTGATTGCTAATTCCCTACTGGTTCCTTCTTAATGCCTAAACCCTTCTTGGTACCACCTCCTGGCCTGCTTCATTGATCCCCCTATCGACCCCCCTCCCATCCCGATGCTTCCTCCAAGTCGCTACCTCCTGGTCGCTGTCGATTCTCCATCCTCGAAGTCCCATCTTATAGTCTTTTCCCTTTAGTGGCCTTGTAATGCTAATGGCACGAACTCGGGGGCACGGCTTCTGAATCTGGACGCTCAGGAACGCACGTAAGTGCTGTTGTGTCAAGCAGTAAAAGGATGCGCCTTCCATGCTGCAGCAATTCCCACGTTCAATGGGAAATTTCGACCGCGCTGTGGATGATACAGCGTACCACACTTAGATTAGATCATTCGACCGCTCTCGCTGTGGAAATGTTGTGGAAATGCGGCGTATCTCACTTAGATTAGATCACTCGACGGACAAACTCTTTTATATATAGGTGGTGATGGATGAGAACCAGGTCAGGATTACGCTTCTTTATATCAGTGTACGATTCAAGAAAAATAACTGCAAAGGATGGATTTATTTAATGCCAAACGTGATCTACATACCTTTCTTTTTCTTTCCAGCCACACTCTCCTCATACTTCTGCCGCTTGAGCTTCCTCTGAAGTCGCTTCTCTCGGGCTTTCTCACGCATCTCCTGTAAAATAATTAAAATAATTGCCTGATCCTTCAAATCCATGTAAGTTGCCTTGAGCGTAGGGTGAGTCACCTTTTCAAGCGCCTCCTTACACTTGTGGAAGTTCTCGACCACAACTCCGACGAACATGTTGAGCACGAAGAAACCAACGAGCAACAGAAACGATATGAAGTATATCATCCGCCATTCGTTGTAGTTCTCTATCGGCTGCAATTAGGTAGACCATGCAATAGTATGAAGAGCACTACCGTTAGTTTTGTAAGAAAACTGACAACGAACAATTATTGTTCTTCACGTCATCACAGCTTCCTACTTGAAGAATGGGAAGAATTTATGCTTTTAAACAATAGCAGATGGAATACTCAACGGCAAACGCGGTGGAAAAGCGGCAAGTGGTGTCTTTGTTTCCAAAGCATTGCAAGTGGTTTCAAACCCATTTGATTGCAGAATAACCATAAGGGATCGTTTAGTGTGCACGCTATGCGCGACGCGATGCAGTGATGAGCTCCCGCATCGATTCATCCCGTCGCGCAATCGATGCTCACCATAACATCGCGTCGCGCGTCGCGTGCACACTAAACAAAGCCTAAACGACCCCTGAAGGCATCCGCACAGTTCTACGGCAACACCGCGGCCCTATCCTTAACCATAGGGCAAGGACACATAGCTCGCCACCGGCGGTGTCCCTGCCCTTGCCTTAACCATAGCGGCGAGCGGCGCTGCCGCAGAAGTGTGCGAGGCCTTAAAACCTTCCCATTTTTTTAAGACTAGTAACGCCTCACCATACTAAATGGTGTCAAGAAATTTTCAAAAATGATCACTCGAACAAGAACAATCTGTTCGAGTATTCACAAGATTAGGAACAAGTCGCTAATGCGACCTACATGGAGAGCCAGACACGCGCCAACCAACTGCAAGTACGCACAGCACTGACCAAGCACGAGGCAAGCAATAAGAGCACCGCGCGTGCACGTATTCTCTTGAAGGCACGCCTCTTCGATGCGGCTTGATCGTTCTTGTTCGCTGCCACCGCCCTATCTTATGTAGACCACATTGACGACTAGTACTTAAAATTACTATCCTATAAGCAGTAGCCAAGTTGTGCTGCGTATGCACCGTAGATGTAGATGTCGAAAATGCGCCACACACATTTGTATGTATATTGCATCGCGTTATTAACAATGTCCTCCACATAAAGTTTTTTTTTAAATCGCGGAATGTTCCGCAGAGTTAGCACATCAAACACTCCGCCAGAATACCCTCCCCTCCTCCTCATCTCCGATTCCAGGAATTCTCGCCCATAGATCGACGAAGGCTCTATAACACGTGAACATGCTTTAGAGGTTAAACAGGCTTCACAGGACTGCTAAGGAATCTGCCCTACCACAACATGCCATACTATTCCATATAACAAAACCAGTTTTTTTTTGTTGCTACAATGGAAGTGAGAATGGTTAAATAGGAAAAGAAGACGATCTGGGTGTTCTACTCTCAGGGCTTGGTGGCAAATCTCCAACCAGGCGTAGGCCGCGCTGAACTTCTGGTACATAAACGGGCAGTATGAAAACTGCTTCAGTTCAGAGGTGTTGTCATGGTAAAAGTGCGGAATTCCAGAACACCAGAAACTAGAGGAGAAGAAAATGAAATTCGAGAGCGAAAGGAGGAAAAATGGGCTATGTCGGTGCATCGTTCTCGGTACAGTCATAACGCTGAAATAAAAGATTTCAAAGAAAGTTATACCAAGTTTCTCTTGAACAAAATATTATCTAACCAGCTTTGAGAGCCTGTTGCTTAACCAATAAGAAGAAGTCGTTTCGATTTGGAAGAATTTGCCTTGGTTTCGAAAGTCTTACCAGGAAGCTGTCTCAATGGTAGGTCGGAACGGCCGAATTGTTGTATATGCCTCGCCGTCGCCTCTCTGTAGGAAACGACAAAATGCGAATACCTCACCACCAATACAACTCTGCGAAGAGCTAGGGACGGCAGAAGTTGGGCCGTCGGCGGCGTTAGCCCTCTTTTTTGCGCGACGCGATGCATTTCTAGCGACCAAATTGATCGAGCGACGCGACTGATCAATTCGGCCACTACACATGGCATCGCGTCGCGCATCGCGCGCACACTAAACGACCCCTTACCCAACGTGCCTCAGCCAACTGTTGGGTAAAACTAGTCTCCGTTTCAAGCTACATTAATCCGTCTCAGGGAAGCCCACAAATACCGTTCGTTAGGTTTCTTCCTGCTCTTTCAAAAAAAAATGTGGTGTCGCTCTGATTTTTCTAGCCGAGCTTTTCCAGGGCTCCGTAAAGCTGCGAACCGACGCGACTATCTAGTCATAATGCTTTACGAATCTAAATTGGGACATTCTGTGGCGGAGGCATCCCGTAACTTTAGAAGCGCTTTTGGGACGGGCAGTCCTTGGGAACGAACGGTGAGGCTTTGCTTCGAAAAATTCGCCTCTGGTGACTTTGATCTCGAAGAAAAACCGGGAAGCGGGCGCGGGTCGCGTGTCGATGAAGTTTTGAGGAGAGCCGTTGAAGCAAATCCGGAGACGAATACACGTACGTTAATAGAGCACCTTGGCGTACATCACAGTATGGTAGCAAGACATTTGGCGAGAATCGGCGAGGTGAAGAAGATGTCGAAGGGCTGCCTCATGAGCTGACCGACGAGCAGCGTTCGGCACGTTTCGACACTTGCTTCAACCTGCTAGTTCACTTTAAAAATGAGCCTTTTGTAAGCCGTTTTATAACTACAGATAGAAAGTGGGTCCTTTACGATAACAGGAAGCGGATAATTGCCCGGGTAGATAAGGATGCTCCTCCAACATACTTTCTTAAACCCGATCTTGCCCCTAAAAAGATGTCGCTACTTTATGGTGGTGTTGCAAAGGAGTAATCCATTACAGATATGGAACATGGTGGTCAGGCAACCACAGCAGCGCCTTACTGCTGTGATTTAGACCAAATGTATGAAAAGTTGCAAAAATTGTGGCCGGCAGTTGTGAATAGAGGTGGGTCGCTCCTATTGCAGAATAACGCAAGGCTACACACCACAAATCACCGGGCGAAAATTGAGGTGTACTGAGCATAAAAGTAAACCTTCCATAACTGTGTTCAATGTTTTCACACAAAAATCGCAGCACTTAGGTAGCGCCCTCGTGGACCGGGCTTTGTGGGTGCATAATAAATTGGATCTCCTTGTCACTATGAAATTGTCAGTGCGAAGACGAGCCCTTTCTAGTGACCTTTTCGTTGCGATTTGACATTGAAAGCGTTGGTTGATGGTGGCGGATCTTTTTTAGAACGTGCAAAAGCTTTTCATCACCGGGGATGGAACCACAAGCTATTCCTTCTCAGCACACCGCACCTCTACCCGCTACGCCACCACTGCTCGGCTCGTTGGCCAGTGCAGTTTCCAGAGTACTTGAGCCCACCCTGTTGTGATTGGCCCGTTCTATGTGCAGCTAGAAGGCAAAGGAGGCAAACTGAAAATGGTTTCGTAGACGCAGCACATTTGGAGTCAACGTTCGAAGCCGCATCCCGTGTTCCACGGATAGTATTCTTCCTTCGTCAGGTAAGACGTCTCGAAATGCTTTTTGCAGGAAAACACATTGAAGGATATAAGTGGGTGATAACTCTCTGCTTACCGTCACTAATCTCCCTTCTGGTAGCAAGTGCACAATCGAGATATCGAAGATACCAAACGGTGGTATGCGTGTGATAACTTATTGTATAGCGCAGTTAATGACCTGTCAATTTCCCAAATTTTTAAAATTTCGAAAATTGAAAAAAGATATAAAACTGGCTAGCTAATATGCACCACTAGGTAAAAGTTGAGTTGCTGAACTAAGCGTCATTGAACACAAATACCTGGAGACTACGGCTGACGAAAGTGTCCACCCCTCCCCCTACCCCCTCTTTATAAAGATGAACACCACGTTGTACTCTGCCAGTTCTTTGTGAGTTAGCGCATCCTCCTCCTCCCGCACCATGCGCCTTCTCCTTCTATACTTTCCAGCTTTGCAGCACTGCAGTGCATTCTAACCAGTGAGGTGATTACCGAAGTAGGTCCCACGCTACGGGTTTATATAGGCTGGGGGCGGAGCTTACGCGCAGAGACGCGGGGCAAGAGAACTGGTCCTTATTACGAACAATTATTTTGTTAAGGGGAGGCAATAACCTTGCGCGTTTCTAATTTTTTCCAAAAGTACTCTACACCTGCAATCGGGAAAAAATAGAAAATGCAGGGGAAACATTGTCATCTGCTTAAAAAATTGTCTTCTAGAGCAGTGTTGGCCATTCAACCAGACCACGGCTGTCGGCGCCACTGTCTAGCACTGCCCTTGCATCAGCAACCATGAACACCTGGACATTTATTTTTTAACCAAGCGGCAACACTGGGTGGAAAACTTGATATCCGAGAAGAGGACGAAGTAGGACCATGCTCTTGATGGTTCTGGGGTTGCTGCTTTTACACATATTGGTACTCATTAAGGCACAGCGAAAGATGGACATGGTCATCATTTTGCATTTCATTTCGTCATCGTTTTATTATTCGGCCAGTCTTTTGTGAATCAGTACTTCCTCCGCCTCCGACAACATGACGCAATTTTGCCCCCCCCCCCCTACATTTAAATAAGATCAATAGATGACCGATCTCGACACCACGCTGCGGGTTTATAGGCTGTGGGCGATTACTAAGCGCAGAGACGCAGAGAAACAGAGTTATGCAAGTGGGACGGTTGCTTAATACAATTATTCTATCAAACTGGAATAATATTTCTAAACACTTAAGAATTTCCCATCACTATGCTCCAATGGCAATTGATGAACGATGAAAACCAGAGTGGAAACCTTGTTGCTTGGTGACCAGCACTGCACCGGAAGAGTGACAAATTTTTCAGGCAAAATACAAGGTTTCTCATGCGTTTTTTAATTTTGCCCGATTGTAGGTGTAGAGTTATAGTGCGATAAATTTTGACCGTATAAAAATATTGTTTCACTTTAATAAAATAATTGGTCGCATTAAGCGCCGGTGTCACCTGCATTTCTCTGCGCTAGGCTCCGCCCACAGACTATATATACCGGCAGCGTGGGGCCACTTTGGTTCAGACACAATGAACATCCCGAAATGTTCGTGGGTGGCAGAACCGAAATGTACAAGGGGAGGGGTCCGTGTTGCCGGAGGTGGAGAAAGGGCTGATTTGCGAAAGACTAAAAGAGTACATAGTAGCGCCCACCTCGACGAAGTGACCATTTGATGTGTTCGTCAGCTGCCGTCTCCAGGTGTCTCCATTCGACGAGGTTTCATTAAACGCTTCAACATTTACCCACAGTTGTGCACATTACTTAGCCCTAGATGGCCCTTGAATAGACATGACATTCTCCGCCTCGAAATACGGTAGGATCGTCCAGCTTATTCTAAAGCAAAATGAGAAGACCTTAAGCGCGTAGGTGTCGGGGTCGCGCCATGCATATGTCCATTACGTCGCGGTGTTGCCTTCATTCCATTGCAAACACCATTTATTTAAAGCTCTCGATCGACGAGCGTGCATTCTTTGTGCACTACACTTTACTGAGCCTTTACATTAAACAACAATTTTGACTAACTATGGTTGCATATGAAACTTCACGCCAGAGAAATACTATTTTCGTCCAATTGGCGGTGGGGAATACCAATGTAGAAATTTTCAAATTAGAAAAGTAATTCCTTTTAAAAATGAATTAATTGTGTTATGGACCAATCTCAGAGCGTGTGCAGCACAGTCGGGAGAGGCGTCAGCTGTCGCGTGCACCAGATTACGGGTCGCTGCTCCGCATTTCCCGTCCAGGGCAACTAAGCGTTCCATCTTTATGGGGTGGGTGAACTGCTACCGGCTCGTAAATGTTATACATTCTCATGCTTGCTGTGCTATTTTTTTGATTTCGCTAATGTAGTTGCTTTCTGTGGAATGAGTGGATTCAGTATTTAGCAGTACTGGCCACATTCATTTCTTATGAAATCGTTTAAGAGCGGCCAACACTAAGTGGGATTGCACCGATGCTGAGGGTCGATTGAAATATAGCATGTCCGACATTTTCTTTCCTTCTTTCTGCCACCTGTCTGTACTGCTGTTTTACACGTGACAACGTATTATCCCGCTTTTGTTGCGTGCCAGAGTGATCCATTCTGATCTACATAGTTCAGCGGTTATCAAATCTTTCCTTCTTCGTATTCTTGAAGTGAACTAGTCGTATGTGCTTTTATTTGTCAAAAACCGAGTGTTTCTGCCATACCTAGATAAGGATAAGGAGAAAAGACGGCATTACTCAATCCCTTTTGGGATGCGCCACGCATACTACTTCTAGGGGATGTCATGGAGGCACTTTGAATACGTATTTGGCCATACAATGACTTTCGGTGGCCAGCCGATGAACAAATCGGCGCTCTATCCTTCCCAGACAAGTCCGGTACCAATTCACCGACTCCGCAGGGTTAGAAGGTTGACCAGAGCGGGAAATCCGAACGAGGAACCTGGTATTGGGTGCACGCGATAGCCGGCACCTCCTCGGACTGCGCCACACGCGCCCATAATACTTTAATATAAAAAAGTTAGCGGCTGTCCGGCTGTCCGTCCTCCTGTCTGTCTGACCGAGACCCTTTTTTTGAGGCGCCGCGCAAAGAAAGTCCTGATTCAGAAGACATGTCACCGATGTCGTGTCATAATAGCGTAGGGAGCCCAGGACGGGAAGAAGGGGCTGTTAAGTGGGATAGCCTGATCATTATCGATCGATTGCACCGATTTTTTGTGGAATTGGCTATTTGAATCAAGCAATTATGTTGGTCGACGGGTAGGTTTCACAGCAGGAAAACAATATCCATTTTTCGTCCACTACTGGCCAGCAAGTGACCAGTCGGATCGTTGTGTCAGGTTTTCCTCGCTGGTTTCTTAAGAATACCGTCAAGAATCACCTCGATATGAGGGTCATGACGACTAGCTTCACTCCAGGCGCTCGACTTATCACACGCAATGGTCGAAGTGCTCGAAGTAACCACAGCACTCGAATCACGCCGAAGATCTTTGGAGAATCTAAAGGAACAGGCTGAGCAGCTGAATACGTTGTGCGAGTAGACGTGAGCACGACCCACCACCCGTGGCAAAGAGCTCGAACAAGACGTTCACCAACGATATGATCACCAGTGTTCCGTCGAGAATGTTCCAGCCGTCTTTGAAGTACGCTCCTCGGCCAAGCACACAACCGTTTGCGATCACCTGAATAAGTCGAAATATAATACTCAATCACGGCAGAAAATCTAGCAAAAACGTCCTCATGCACACCTTCATAGCCATCTCAACAGAAAATATCAGCGTGAACGCGTAGCCGGAAAACGTCAGAAACTTCCGCTCGAAGCTGTGCGGTGGTATAGATGGTCTTTCCATAGCCAGCGTAATGCAGTTAATTCCGATGAAGGCCAGAATCGAATAGTCGAACCATTTCTTCTGCTTCAGTTGCAAGCACCTAACAATTCGACTGTAGTTTACAGCATGGCAGAGGTAGAAATCAATGGCAGTTACCGTATTCGAAACAGATTCTTAGGACCGAAGCAGAACAGCGAGTATTCGGCTTTCTTATAGAGACATGTCTTTCGAAGAAACCGTCGAAAACACGTGTTTTGTTTCTATTCGTTCCGTCGTTCTTCCTCGGCCAGCGCCTGTTTCAGTTCCTGGCTCGCCTAAAATGCAACTTTACAGAGATCATTGCCAATTTGGAATATTGATCAATGTGATCTATTTAGAGGTAAGACGTGATAAACTACAGTTTCTCAAGCAGCTCCATAGAGAGTACTGATGACTGCTTGTTTGAAGCCCTTCCAGTCGCTTTTGAAATAATTTATGGAAGCGAAGGATGGGTTAAAAGCGCGATGGAACGGTTCAAAGCGGTCTCGTTTGAGCTTACTATACAGATGGTTTGTTCCCTCAGGTTTCACAAGAGCTATTAAATGCCTCCACGTATGAATACTGTAATTTTGAGGTGCAAACTTTACACCAGCGAACATTAAGGAATCTGGAATCACCGATTAGAACCCAAGATTTCAACAAAATACCCATTCTAGTCGTTCACGTAAAAATAGTTCATGCGTATGCGATGTATTGCAAAAAAGTTAGGTAAGCAGCAGGATGGTGAGTAAGGATAAATGGAAAACGTAGGGATATGCTTTAAGCCACTCCTTATCGGGTGAGCCGTGCGTTGTACTTTTGAAGAATGTCCTGCAAGCAAATCTTCAGTGTTGCATTCTCCCTAGTCAGCTACAGGACAATTAATCGAGCTCGCGATGTCGGAGAGTTTCAGGTGGGATTTATACTTCCGACGCGGAGTGGCGCAGCGTTATGGAGAAGCAACCACTATCCATCGTCTCCGCTGCTCAATCGATGCAAGTAGATTTCACAAGGCGCTCCATCCTATAAGGTGTGGACTAAAACAGATGCGTTTTTACTCACCAATCTGCTGCTTACCTAACTTTTTTGGCAGT
The DNA here is from genome assembly GCA_947396885.1 of Heligmosomoides polygyrus polygyrus. Classification (NCBI taxonomy): domain Eukaryota; kingdom Metazoa; phylum Nematoda; class Chromadorea; order Rhabditida; family Heligmosomidae; genus Heligmosomoides; species Heligmosomoides polygyrus. Next base: position 8,459,354 of record OX377206.1, on the reverse strand, counting down.
TCAGGCGGGGGGGGGGAGACGGGGGGGAGGGGGGGAGGACGCCTTGTGAAATCAACTAGCACCGATTGAGCAGCGGAGACAATCGATAGTGGTTGCTTTCATGACGCCGCGCACGGCGTCTGTAGTATAAATCTCACCTTACTGGTCCGAGCACAAACCGAACTTCAAATTGATCCGATTATGCGCGAGAACTGCACCACATGAGAACTACTCCACCAACAATACTAGTATCAAATGGAAAATGATCGAACGGTACCTCGATGAATTTCTCTCGTGCATAGGTCTCCAGGAGCGCTCTTCGACCATGAGTTGGACAGTGCGGATTGAAATGTTGACAAAGTCCGCTCCAACTGTGAATGCGTTGCCTATTGGGTCCGCCGTTCTGACCGCAAAGCACCAACGATGTATGCCGATTCAGACTGAAAATCAACCCACTGATACCTTGTCTAAAAAGCAGCACGTCTTCCGAGCCGAAATCACTTACCGCTTGCTAGTTTTGTCGCCATAGTCATTGGGTTGCATTGGTGAAGAATGGCGAGCCACCACCAGACACCGTTGAGAATTCGGCATGTACAGCTTCTCGTCGTCCTTCAACACGAACTCTCGATGTCGCTGAAATGGAATAGTAGAAATTCACATATATCCATTATTTAATTAAATGGGACGACAAAAATTTGCGTGTACGATCTCTTAAGGCCTCCGCACACTTTGGCGGCATGAAGCGGGCGACGGGCGGCAAAATCCGTGAAGTGCGCCGCTGACGCGCACTCGAGTCTTGCTGGCTGCAAGCGGCATTGCCCCTCTACCCCTTCCACTGCTACTATTTGCATTCTCGCCTTCTGCCTGCGCTCTAGCCGATCCCTGCCGCGGTCGAAAATAATGATGTGGATCATTACGGCCGCTGCCGCACTTGTGGCACTGCCGCCGCCGCCATCGCCTAACATCTTGCCGCAAAAGTGTGCGGCTGAAGCACGGGACCACTCGCAGCCATTCGCCGCCAGTGGCAAGCGCTGCTTCCCTGCCCTATGGTTAAGTATAGGCCACCGCATTGCCGCGAAAGGGTGCGGAGACCTTTAGTGCTCGCTTTACGATTGGAGATAGCACGATTGTTGCTATTACTAGAACTCTTCTGCGGTCTGGAAAAATTTCTAATTTTCGGAATTTTTCGATTGAAAACTATTTTAGAACTATTTTACCAGTAGTAACTGCAAGATATGAAAACAGAACTGTGAAAACGAAAATTGAAAACCATGAAACGACATACAATAAAGTATCAGGAACTAGAACAAACCTCCTCAGTCCCTTCGAGGTAGTCGGGCAGAGTAACCTAGAAGAACATTATCATCAGGCCATCAGTCAGAAACCAGATAGGATTTATACTAACCAGGGAAGGGTCTCAGGCGTAGGTCTGAACGGGGGAGATCGATAGTACTGCGAGGATCTCCACCCTTCATATAGTAGAAAAACATGTTTCGTTTTTGCTAGGTCCCTTAATCAAAAGAGCTACGGGCCCTTGAAGGGGAAAGGGGGCGGGGTACAGTAGCGCACCGTCAGCACGTGCCCACGTGCATGCTTGCGTGCGCTTTGTTGTATGGGACGCGGCGAAAGGTGCGGCAAGTGAGTTGGTGGCTCAGCAGGGAGCGGGACTGCTTCGCAGGTGCTGGGTGAGGTGTTCGGCTCCCGTGCTATGCAGTATTTTTGCATTTTTCAAGATTGCCGCCCTCTTTACCAATTTGCTTCCTACACATTTCCTACATAATTATTTCACTCTGCAATGTCAAACAAGGATCAGATTCGTACTCAATGCGATGTTTGGACAAGAGCGGCTACCATGACCTTACTATTAGTCACATTTACCCACTGTAATTTAACATACTCCAGGGTATTGCGGAAAACGGATCTCAGATCCGTAATCACCATCCCAAATAACCCCCTGGGGAAGTTTGGGCGAAATCGGTGATTATGACTTCGACGGCCCTAATCACCCGTACCTACCTTAACCTATCGTAATCGGCCGGAAATTGGAAAACGAATGTCAGATTCGTAATCAGCACCCCAAATAATCCCCATGGGAGAAGTTTGGGCAAAATCGGTGATTATGACCTCTACACCCCTGGTGACCCGTACCTGTTGTAAGGCCATTGTTTAACATTCGCTGAAATACACAAAACATTTTATAATTCAGAAATAGATAAAAGTGAGTGAAGCACAGCTCACAGAAACCTTTATTTGACAATTTAGAGTGAAATAAATATGTAGGAAGTAGGCTGATTTAGACTGCCATGTCGTGCCGACTTTCACGATACTACCTTCACGACTCCAAAGGTCGAGGAGAGGTCGAAATTTTTTTTTTGCCCAAACCTCGCCCAGGGGGTTATTTGAGGTGCTGATCACGAATCTGACATCCGTTTTTCAAATTTCGGCCAAATACGGTATGTTATGGTGGGTACGGTGACGGTGCAATACTGTACCCCCAATTTCGAGGGCCCCTAGCTCTTTGGGTTCAAGGACTCAGGAAAAAGGAAACATGTTTTTCTACTACATGAAGGGTGGAGATTCTCGCAGAGCTATCCATTTCCACCATTCAGACCTACGCCTGAGAGCATTCCCTAGTAAACAAAACTACACTCTACAAACCTCATTGTCTTCAGTATGGGACACCGGCGGCTTTGGCACACAAGTACAACCGGCACCTTGCGTGCCGTTCAGGAAGGCTGGTGAAGTAGATCTGGCTAAGAGCAGCTCCAACTCTTTCTTGCGCTCATCCTCTTCCTCTTGTGCCTTCTTCTTGGCGTCTTCTTCCTTAAGAGCATAGAAGATGTACTAAGAATTGGCTGCCTATTTATTACTTTCAGACTATCGCTGAGAAAAAAAAAATCTGATCGAGCGACACATTAGGTCGAAAACGAAGAACCGCCGTTTTTTAAAAATTTATTCTGCATTTCGCTAAAAAAAAAATTCTGCATAACATTGCATACAATTCAAAAGAGGATGGCTTGCTCTATCAGAGGATATGTTTCACTTTTTATCAAATATCTATTTTAGCACGTAGGTCAATAAAGTGGGCGGTCTAAAAAGAATAATAGCCTTTGCCGACAGCTCCGTCTTTCTGCTTACGTTCGAGATTTTTTGCACAACATTGCACACTATTTGGAAGGCGACAATCTCTTCTACAAGAACATTTTTATTCTTAATTTTTTCGTTCGTTATGAATTTGTTAATTTTCAGGTCATTAAAATGGAGTGTTTAGAAGACATACGACGCGAAGATGTCATTCCGAATTTTGCTTATTTTTAGGTCATCAGATTCAGGTTTTAAAAAATTACCCAAACAGTAGGAGCTATAGGTAAAAATAGTGGAAGTCTTCCGAACATTCCACTTCAATGCCCTGAAGATTAACGAAAATGGAGATGAACGAATCAGCACACTTTCATTGTAGAGCGAACAATCCTCTTTTCAACAGTTTATGACCGTTTGTAAAAAATCTCAACGTAGGCTGAGAAAAGAAGCTGCCGGTGATGGTCGATTTTCTTCCCTTTTTCTTTTTTGGCCTTCAACTCTATTAACCTAAATATTGACACAAATCAAAGTGGAAAAAAGCGAAACGTTTTCTAATAGAGCAACTTAGTCTCTTTTGAGTGGTGCATAACAATGTGCAAAAGACTTTCAGCGAAATTTTAAAAAAATGTCAAAAAACGGGGAGGACCTAGTTTACACCCTAATAGAGATATTCTATTATACATGAACGAAAAGGTTAATCCACCGATTCGTCGGTGAATGAGTCTGTCTGTCCATCCTCACAATAACAACGGCCGTTGGATAGGATTGAGAGCACTTCATTCGACGTTATGAGCTTTTGCAGAGGGTTGACCGTTTAAGGTGGGTATCACATGTGTGTTGTGGCAGATCGATAGAGCATATCGATCAACATTGACTGGTACCATGGTATTTTATCGTTTGATAGGAGAATCACTTAAACATAATGGAGGTTCAGCGAGCTTTGCAACAGCAATATCGATCGAAGAGCAATTATCGATCGAGAGATCAATGCTAATCGATATAGACCTCCGCCGTGGCCAAAAGGATTTCGCTTGAAATGTTCAGTTTTGTTCTTTCAAAAAACAAGAAACACAAGAGTTTTTTTTTTACCTGTTGGCGTTTCTCTTCTTCTTTGCTCTCTTGAAATCCTTCGACCAAGATGGCAACGAGTAAGTTGAAGAGTACATAGTTGCCAAATGTCATCAAAGCCACGAAATACAGAGCAGCCCAAGGATTGCGCTAGCGTCCGCGGCTAACCATGCGTCACCGAGCGCACGTCCGCGTTTCAGCGCCGCGTGCGACGTCGCGGCGCTGAAACGCGGACGTGCGCTCGGTGACGCATGGTTAGTATACTTCGGACCGAATCGAATAATTTCGAATGAATATTCGAATAAATTCGAATATTCGAATATTCATTATTCGAATATTCGGTGAGGTCCAAAATTCGAATATATTCATTATTCGAATATTCGATGAGGCCAAAAATTCGAAAATATTCATTATTCGAATATTCGCTGAGGCCCAAAATTCGAATATATTCATTATTCGAATATTCGATGAGGCCAAAAATTCGAAAATATTCATTATTCGAATATTCGCTGAGGGCCAAAATTCGAATATATTCGTTATTCGACTATTCGACGTGCCTCAAAATTCGAATATATTCGAATATATTCGACGCTGCTGAGATAGCCACGGATCTCCCTCGATAGAGAGCCTTCGGGCTCTCTTGTTAAGAAGGATCTCGGGCCGCTTGTCGCAGGGCCACGTGGCACGTCCCCGGGTGGTGGATAAGGGAATTAAACGCGAACAAAATGCGACCGTGTACTGCCCAGAGACGCAGGTGGGATGCAGGTGATGGACTCCTTGCTCCTGCTGTGTCGGGTCGACGCGTTCCTTGTGCGTGGGAGCGGCATGTTCGTGCACAGTGTGCGCGGATGTGTCCATGACTGTGCGGATTGTAACTATGTCGGCCCGGCCAAAAGCTTGCACTCGGTAGACTGGGAGTCATCGTAAGGCGATTCGGGGCCGCCTCAAAAGTCTCGCCCCGTCCCTTCGTGCAGTCTGGCTGGCTGCCCGGAGTTCTTCGCCCGCACGACAGAGCCTGACTAGCTACGCGTGTTGTATGGACGTCAAACACAGCAGCACTAAAGGGCCTCATTCCCCTGACCCCGAAAGAGCCCCCATTTCTGCAGCGATGGGAAGGACGAGTACGGAGAGGCTGCTAAAATCTCAGGGCCTAACCAGGCTGCGCAAATTGAGAAGGACTAGGATGACGATCTGTACTTACAACGCCCGCACACTTGCATCGGAAGCATCCGTCGAGGACCTGATGATGCAAGCCAAGAAGATCAAGTACGACGTCATCGGACTGACCGAGACGAGAAGACACCACCCCCTACACGCCGCCTACGACTCCGGAGAAGAACTGTTCCTCGGAACATGCGACAGCAGGGGAGTAGGCGGCGTTGGTGTTCTCGTCAACACGCACTTGGCCATAAACATCGATTCGTACGAGTCTATGACAACCCGAATCGGACGTCTGCGACTGAAGCAATGTGACTCCGTGCCAGCTTTGACCGTATTCGTCGCGTATGCCCCAACATCCGACTACGACGACGAAGAGGTCGAAGCCTTCTACGTGGAGCTGGAGAAGTTTTATAAGGAAGATCACACCTTCTACAAGGTGATCGTCGGCGACTTCAACGCCAAGATCGGACCGCGAAGGTCGCCAGAAGAACTTCACATCGGAACTCACGGTTTGGAGTGGAGCAAGCAAGGTGAAAGGCTGTCTGAGCTTATCATTTCGACCAAGACCATCCATGGAAACTCGCAGTTCCAGAAGCCTCCCTCCCTACGATGGACCTGGGAATCTCCCGGTGGCCAGTTCCACAACGAGATCGACCACATCATCTTCAATCGCAAGTATTGCCTGACCGACGTCTCCGTTGTCCCCAAGTTCTATACGGGATCGGACCACCGCCTCCTTCGCGCGAGGTTTCGCTTTTCGCGTCAAGGAGAGAAGGCCGCGAAGTTCAAGAAGAGGAATCCCAGAACGACCATCAACTGGGACCTTTACACCTTTCTTGCCGGCCTTTGGGAAGATGCCGTCATGGACAACGTTGATGAGGAATACGACCGCTTCGTGCACCATATCCACGATAGTGCTAAGGGAGCCGAGAGCTTGAAGACCACCAAGAGGCGCCTGTCTCCGGAAACTCTCGAGCTTATACGCCAGCGTGGAGCAGCACGAGAGTCAGGCAACTATCAGCTGACGTCCGAGCTTGCGAAGCTATGCAGAGCGGCGATAAAGGAAGATCTCAAGGAGAGAAGGGCGGAGATGTTGGCTGAAGCAGCAGAGGCAGGGTTGAGCATCCGCAATGCCCGCCAACTTCAAGACCAAGATGACCGCTCTCCGACGTCCTGACGGAACCGTCACCTCTTCCAGAAGGACCATGGAGAAGGTCATCCACGACTTCTACTCCGATCTCTTCGATAGCCACGTCCACCTGCCCCCATGCCATCTTCCGCAGGATGGATACGTCGTTTCCTCTGTTCTCCCTTCCGAGATCCGACACGCCATCTCGTCGGTGAAGAAACGTACAGCACCCGGCCCTGACAGGATCAGACCCGAACACCTGAAGAACCTCCCGCCAGCGCTCATCAACACCCTGGCGCGGCTCTTCACACGATACCTGTCGGAGTGCAAGGTTCCATCTCAGTGGAAGACCAGCAAGACCGTCTTGCTGTTCGAGAAGGGAGACGTGCACGACATTGGCAACTATCGCCCGATCTGCCTGCTGTCCGTAGTCTACAAGCTGTTCACTCGAGTGATCCTGAATAGGATCAGCAGAACGCTGGACGAAGGACAGTCATGCGAACAAGCAGGATTTCGGAGAGGATTCAGCACAACTGACCACATACACACCATTACGAAGCTCATCGAAGTGTCGCGAGAGTACAAGCTGCCGCTGTGCCTTACGTTCATCGACCTGAAGAAGGCATTCGACTCCGTCGAGACTGAAGAGGTCCTCGACGCCCTGCTCACTCAGGGCGTTCCTACTCAGTACATCAGAGTCCTTCGAGACTGTACAGTGGATTCACGACCAAGATCTCTCCATTCTACAACGACGTCGTCATCGACGTAAGGAGAGGGGTTCGGCAAGGGGATACCATATCCCCGAAGCTCTTCAGCGCCACCCTCGAAAACGTCATGCGCGAACTGGAATGGGAAGGCATAGGAGTGAAGGTCGACGGCCAGCAGCTGCACCATCTTCGTTTCACTGACGACATCGTGCTCATAACACCAAGCATAAGGCAGGCGGAGCGACTGCTGGCCGACTTCGATCGTGTATGTGGGTACGTTGGACTGCAGCTTAATCTTACGAAGACGAGTTCATGAGGAACGGACAAGTTTCTGGTGCCCCATTCTCGCTCAGCGGAACGAACATCTCCGAATGCTCCAGCTACGTGTATCTGGGTCGCGAAGTCAATATGGCCAACGACCTAGCGCCGGAGCTGAGCAGGAGGAAACGAGCGGCTTGGGGAGCTTTCAAGAGCGTCGAAGAAGTCGCGAAGAAGACGAAGAACGTCCGACTCCGTGCCCACCTATTCGACTCTACCGTTCTTCCTGCCCTAACATACGCCTCAGAGACCTGGGCTATACGAAAGCAGGATGAACCCGCGATCAGCGTCGCGCAGCGTGGAATCGAGAGGACGATGCTCGGAGTGACACGACTCACGCAAGTGAGAGAAGGCCTCCGGAGTTCCGAGCTTCACCGACGTTCGAAGATAAGAGACGCTGTCGCATGCGCCAAGTCGCCAAAAATTTGGTAGACCACGTAATACGCTTCGCAGACACCGACTGGATTCCGCCCACCAACGCGTTGGTCGGACTTCTTCGTGAAAGCCCTGAACGCCCGATATGACGCTCTTCGTGTCCCTCGAGCGAGGAGCATCCATTGGACCACTCTGGCACGCGACAGGGACGAATGGAGACGCTGCTGGCGCCCGCTCGAGCAAGTCGATGATCAACGGGACGACAGGTGATACAGGTGATACTGAGATAGACTACTTGGAGTCAGTTTTTGCGCATTCTGGATATAACTCGCCTAAAGTCAAGTATATGAAAAACCAAGGTTTGAGCTCAGCAGCTCGAGCTCTACCGTTTGGTATACATATTTCATATGGGGCCATGAAAATATTCGAAATGGGAAACATGTTTAATTACCCAAGCGAAGGCCGACCAATGGACTTGAGAAACATGAACGATGCGGCCAAGATCGACCTCTGTCGAAAGTACTTCATCGTCGGTTTGTTTGGTCTACCGTTGGTGTGGCTTAGGAACACATCCTGGTTCTTTGGTTGAGGCTTTCTTCGACCGCAATCACCGGCCACCAATACCAATCGGAAGTATGTCACGCTGAGTGCCAAGGAGCGATCTTCTGGTTAATAGTAATATGTTTTTGGGAGACCATCTTCCAGTCGTGCCGTTCGAGAAGTGTCGCATGGGCAGACTATTTGACATTCATTTTCTCAGTCGGAAGGGTATAGACTGGCTGCGATCTCACCCCAAATTGCCACAGCATCATTCATCCTTCTCAAAGTCCTTTTCTGTGATTCACTTGTAGGAGACCTTATTTCTCAGCTCAACGGCGAGGTGTTTCCTCACTCAATTGTTGTTTTTTCTTGTCCGGGTTTGTAACATAAAACATCATATACATATTAACATAAAAAAATAAATAAAATTTAAATAAAAATTTAAATAACATGTCGTGTTTGAGATTACGTTTATTTCTGTATTTGCTTTACGAGGGTCATCAGAAGCCGTAGAATATCTACAATTTCAACCAAAGTATTCTTTATTGATAAATTTTGTGGCTAGAAGCCGTAGAATGTTTACAATTTCAACCAAAGTATTCGCTATTGATAAATTTTGTGGCACTATGTCAGTTGTGCGTTACGGTCGGAATTCATTAAGATTAGAAGAGTTTGAATTTGAAAATTGAAGACACGATCTTACACTTTCATATACAATCTCCAAGAAACGTTGAAATAAGGCAAATGCGTGCCGCATGTCCCTGGAGGAAGCGTTTGTAGATGTCGGAAGTCCAATTTCGTCGCGCACCGTGTGCGTCCTTGCATTTCAACTATCCCTTTGAGCTTTGTGAGGCCTTGACGTTTGAGCCATTTTTGCGCATTTTTTCCAGCCGTATGCGTTTCGCCGACCGAAGAGCGTAGAACCCAGCCGCGGGCTCCCTCTGAACGACAAAAGGAGTTTCCACACAAGCAGCTAGGATTGCACACACCCTGGAGTCCCTTACCCAGCCTTGTTCTGCGCTCGAAGAACTTAAAGCCCAGCGGCGGACTCTCCTGAGCGAGGAATGCAGTTTTCACACCAGCATCGCACACACCCTGGAACTCCCTTCCCTAGCCTGGCCGCAGCCGCGGACTCCCCCTGAGCGAGGAATGCAATTGGAGGGCAATTTTTGGAAGGCGCCGTCACATGCAGTGTGTTGTGTGCACTAACACCGCACACGCGGTGCAACTGGACCGAGCGAGCTTGGTACCGTAGTTTACAGGAGAGGAGATATAAGTTTGATCTCACCACATTTTTAAACATATTATTAGGTAAAGCAAAGGCGAATATATGCGATTCTTTATATTTTCTTTCCTCTAACACGAGAGGCAATAGTGCTAAAGTAAATGCAGATAGAGCGCGATCTATCTTAAGAGCCAAGTTTTTCACAGTACGCGCTAGTATGAAATATTCCAAAATTACGAGGAGGTTTCCTTCAATTCGAGGTGTCAACCATCTGAAGGACATAATTCAAAATTTATGATAAAACCTAGATGGTTTCATCTGTTTCTCTTCTATTTGTATCACCCTCATTTAACTATGACACTAACATCTCTTACAAGGGTTAGTTTGGCTTATAACACTTTTAGCTGCTCAAGTGTTAATTGTTAGTCAAAAAGCTTACCAAGTTCCAAATGAACAGCAATCAAAGTCTTGTCGACTCTAAATCAATAAATGTGGCTTGAAGGCATGCAACGCGTCCGCTCGCCTGCAAAGTAAATCATCTGAACGCGCCATATCTGTTCATTTTTCTCTTGAATTCGAGCAATTTTTGTAGGTGTCGATGCTTCAAAAGACACGGACATTGAGGACGGCAACATTGAGAAGGAGATCTCCATCAATACGCTAGAACAAGAGCTAATCGAGGTCGAGCACCGTATAGAGGAAGAGATTAGGCGACGGGAAAGTGTCGGCTGTCATGTAGACGCAGAACTCCAACCACTCTACGGGAACAGCGACACCTACAGAGGTGGGTTGGAGGTGTTCAATGACGATTCGTATATTTTCATAGAAGCACTATATGTCTGTTTCAGAAGACGATGTAGATTATGACGACAACCTCTCCTTAGGCCGTGTGACCAAAGATATTACCAAGTGAGTCTTGGAGCTTTTCTCAATTCATTATATATTTATATACCGCCTCTTACACCACGTCTTCATCCAGTATTTAGCCGCTATCACCTGAATTTACCCTTGGGTTACACGAGTGAGCGTGAACGTCATATTCCATTCTAGTCGTGTGCCAGAGGGATCCAGCCCGTAGTCCATCAACCGGCGTGCTCGGAGTCACATCTATTATTTGGGGCTCCTTAAGTTCATTGGGGCACCAGTGTGATATGTTCCATTCCTTGTGACAAAAGATAAATGTGTCTGTCATTTGAAGACCTCCATAAGGCCAAAGCGGATGAAGATACCCATCGGCCACTTTCCCTCTACGATTCGCCTATGTACACTGCCAACCATTTCTGAATCTCCGCATGCGCCAACTTCGACAATGTAACCCTACGCCCTTTTGTTCTACTCGAACTACTCAGTCTTGCTCACGTAGCCACACTAGCTCGATGACTAAAGACAGCTTAACAATTGCTGGTTCATATAGATGGCACGTAAAAACAATCGATTGGGTCAAGCTTTCGCGATGGCGCGCTCTCGCGCAACGTTCTGTGGAGCCGCCGACGCGGTATCGTCCGCTGGCTTAACAGCTTCGAGGGGCGCAGGAATTGAGAATACGGAAAAGAGTACCGATTTAACGTAATCCGAAATTACGCGTGAGACTATTTTGCATTCACCTATTTCCCGGTAAGCACTATGTAAAAGCACTTCGCAATAGCTGTTACGAAACTGGGGCACGGTAAGTGCTAAGTAAATGCACATTGCAGCTGTTCTTACGATTCTTCGTTGTGAAATTCAGATGCTTACTGAGTATGTGTGTCACGCAGTCAGTTTTGCTCATGCTGCCAAAAAGAAAATCTGGTTTAATGGCCGACACCGCACTAGAAGAAGGAAAATTTTTTCAAGCGAACGGCATGGTTTCCTCTGAGCATTTTATTTTTTCCCAATTGTAGATGTTCACTACTAGTGAAGAAAATTTGAAATGTGCAAGATTATTGTTTTTCTTTAATAAAATAATTGGTCGTACCACGGAGCAGTGTCTTTCCTTTGTCCCACTGCGTCTCTTCGTCTACGCTCCGCCCACAGCAAATATAAACCAGTGGGGCCCGACTTCGGTCCAATTTCATCTGGGCTCCATTGAGATGTGGGTGGCAAATTAGAACATAACCATGGGAGGGGGACCATGCTGTCGAAGGTGGAAGATGTGATAATTCAGAAAAGGCTGCTAGAGTACAAAATGGTATTCATCTGAACAAAGTGAGCACTTGGTTGGTGGCGATGTCCGTTCCTCCACGTGGTGCCACTGGAAACTGCTTGCTTTTGCAAGCCGAGCCAAACACGGACATTCGAATGCAGGCGACAGGCCCTAGTGACAGGCCGGCCTACGAACATTTTGTGTCACATCATATGGTTGATGACGTTACAGAGTTCTCGAGATAATGCTACGGCGTCCGCGGGAGCCGACGCGCACTCGCAAAGCCCGGCGAGTGTGAAAAGTGTGCGAGGGTCCCTGATGCGAGGACGGCATCGGGGGGCAACTGAGCTAGTCCGAAAGTCCCGTAACGTAGGCAAGACCCGCGTGGCAACGCTGAATGTGGGTACGTTGACGGGCCGCTCGTGCGAGTTGGTAGAAGCACTGGAGCGAAGAAAGATAGATTTCTGTGCGGTGCAGGAGACGAGGTGGTCCTGCAGCAAGTCAAGGGACATAGGACGTGGCTTCAAGGCCGTTCTATGTGGAAGTCCCAGACAGCGAGCTTTGGCGAGTCGGTAAATATAACGCTCACCATCGCGCGTTTCCAATTTTTTGCTGACATCAGCGTAGTATGCGGCTTTAGCAGCGGCCACTGCCTTCTTTGCCGCTTTCTTTGCTTCTCGATAGTTCCGCCAATTATGGACTGTTTTATCACCGATAAACACGTGATAAAGCCGTTTCTTTTCTCGGACTTTCTCTCTGACATCATCAGTCCACAGCCATGCCTGCTTGTCGACCCAGCGTCGTCCAGGCTTCGTTGTGCCGAGTTCAAGGCGTGCAGCCCGAGTTATCGCATCGGTAGCGTCCTTCAGGTTTCGTCGACAGTTGTCACTGTCGGCAACCGAATGCGAGAAATAACTGCCGCTTCCTTCTCTTTCAGTCGCCACCATTTGATTCTAGCCGACCCACATCGCTCGACATGTTTACGCCTCGAAGGTGTGATCTTCAGCGAGCAGATCAGTGGACGGTGTTGCGTGGCAACCGTCTCATACGGCACGGTCTTCGCGTCTGTGACAAGGCCTTGGTCGCGACGCCTAACAAGGACATAGTCAATCTGCGTTTTGGCGTTCCCGCTATAAAACGAGATGAGGTGGGAGTCACGCTTTCGAAATTTGGTATTCACGATGGAGAGGTCATGTGCGTCTGCATACTCAAGTATACGCTCACCATCGGCGTTGCGTGACCCATAGCCAAAACCACCATGACAGCTGTAACCGTCTTTCGCCGCTCCGACGTGACCATTAAGGTCACCTGCCACAACAACCATATCTTGTGACGGTACTTCCGCTTGTCTTCTCATCAAGCAGGGACCAGAACTCGTCCTTGGTTTGCTCGGAACAGCCTGTCTGCGGAGCATACGCAGAAAAGAAATGGCATCGTCGCTCTTCTACGGCGACAACAATCTTCATCAAGCG